>ML788447.1:649406-711028 GCA_009831015.1 Picea engelmannii
GGAAGCTAAGGAAGGATAACACCCAAGGTGGGTGGTCCTGAGAAGGACTTCTTGTAAGTCTTTCACCTTTCTTCTTCCCCTTCTTTACCGCCTCAGGCGAAGGACCACCTGTGGTGTGGGTAGCCTCTGCCTCGTGCCGAGCTGCCAAAGGGGATGTAACCGGCTTCACAGCCGGATAGGTCGGATCTGTCCCTACGGACAGATTTTGCTTATAACAGTAACCCCTTGAGGAAGCTACATGAACATATAAATAAGAGGCAAGGCTCTCTCATTTTATATCACACTTGAGAATAATGAATATCTACAGGTTATTGAGGTAACCAAAGGATATCTAAGCCGAATTTCAGAGAGAAGGTGAAGTAAAAAACGCCAAAATTCAAGGGAGGATAAAATTTTTTGATGATTCTTTCTAAGGTATGTTATTTACAGGTCATCTCACCATTTTCGCAATAACGTTTTTCTAGAATGATTCAGACCATGAAATTGATAGGCCATTTATAAAACATATCCATGTAGTTGTGGTACAAATTTCAGCTTGTGGGTCATTGTATGTTAGGAGTTAAACTCCATGGAAAATAAGGTTTGTGGCTAGTCCTGAAACTAGTCTAAAACAAGTGTTTTGGGTAAAAACGTCATAACGTCTTCAAAACATATCCAAATTAAGCAAGACAAAATGTGTTGGTTATAGTACAGTATTCAGTATTATTTGTAACATTTTCATATCCATACAACAAATATTCTATGTGGGGCACACTCTACAAGTTCTCTCTCTCTAGAATAATCCAAAATTCAAAAAGGTATGCCATTTTTGCTATAACTCTTTTTCTGAGAGGTTCCAAGTAGTGACACCTGGAGGAATTGAATAAAACACACTGAAGAACATTGTGTACTATTTTCATATCTTTATTCATTACAGGTACATAGTTATGATTATTTCAAGTTAGGGTTGTTGACTAATCCAAAACTATTCATGTGAGACTAAAGAAAAGTTTAATGAAAATGCCAGTCTCTTGTTGTGAAAGTTAAGGAAGGTTTGCAGGTATGTGATCATATACACCAGGTCTATTAGAAAGTTACAAATCAGAATTGGATGATGAAATTGATGAGGGTGTTTGGTTGAGGTACATGTTGGGTACATGGTTGAGACAAGTAATTGTTGAGTTGGCACATACATGAGGTGTATAGTTGATGATGTTGGTACATCTTGATGAGTCATAGTTGATGAGTAGTTGATGCATGATTGGTACATACTTTGTACATTGTTGGAGGCACTTGTTAGAAGTACTGTTGACACATGGTTTATGGATGATGTAGCATACTTGTATTGGTATATTATTAGAAGCACATATTGATCTTGGTGATGATTATGAGTTTGGTGTGTTATGCTTGGTTGATGCACATCTTTGAGAGTTGTATTGGTGATTGATCTTGGTGAGTATATTTGATTTGGTTGATAAGATTGATGATACAGGTTGTTGTAATAGGTTGTTTGGAAATGTTTTTGTGAAAGATTATTTTTACAAGTTTGGTGCATGGTACAGGTTTGGTATAGGTTGGTGCATGGTTTATGCACTTGTTTATGGTACAGGTTGATTACAGGTTGAGGTACAGGTTGGTGCATGGTTGATGCACTTGTTTATGGTACAAGTTGATTACAACTTGATTGGTACAGATTTACAATAGTATATCTCACAGTGATAGTGTGAGAGTGGTTCCACCATTATACTTCTACGGCAGGGAAGTTGGATGGTGAAAGGACAGGTGGTTGTAGCCACCTTCCGATTGTAGTCGGAGAACATAGGGGGTTGTAGCCTCCTTCTGGTTGTAGCCATAGAATTGGGGAGTTGGAGCTTCCTTCAGGTTGTAGCCTGAGAAACTAGGGGATTTGAGCCTCCTTCCAGTTATAGCTGGAAAACAAAGAAAGTTGGTTCTTTCAATGAATGTAATTATTAAAGACATATAAGAAAAATCATTCTGTGGTTTTCTCCCTCTTTGGGTTTCCACGTAAAACACTGGCGTATTATGTATGTGTGTGATTTCTCATGTGTTCATTGTTTATTTACTCTACAACTATTGGATGATAATGCTACATTGATATAATACTTGCATTTTGTGGTGAAAAAGGATTAAATTTCTCTACTATTGATTCACCCCCCCTCTTAGTAATCCAACATCACCAACTCCCTTATTTACGGAACCAACCCTAGGAAGCAACAACTCCCTTGTTTAGGGAACCAACCCTAGGAAGCACCAACTCCCTTGCTTAGAAAACCAACCCTAGGAAGCACCAATTTCTTGTCTTAAAACTTTAATCAGTAAAGGACATTAGTCCTTCCGTGTTCCACTCTTTCACCCTCACTTTATAAGTATCTTCAAATTTGTTCCTTGGACTCTACATTTGTTTATGATATTCTAATGTAGACCACATAGACACTTTCCTTTCACCTTTTTTGTTTTCTTATATACTTTCCAAAAGGTTTAAGGTTGAACCATTGTGTCTTTTAGTAATGAAACATTGCACCCCTTCATTTAATTAACACAAATGGTAATTTCATTAATTGATTTTCATACACAAATATAGACATTGATTTAATATGAATATTTTGGAGTGCTGGAAATGAATTTTACAATTATATGACATGGGTTTTGTGCATAACATGCCCAATTGGATGAAAATCGAGAAGTTTCCCCAGAAAATGTGCAAGGTGACCAACACATGCGATTCTTTGAAATCAACTTGCCCATATTTTCCTTTCACTGTCATATGTCAGATCGACTTCAGTGCATTTTATCTTTTCATAAATGTCTAAATCGACCTCTATATATTTCCTTTTTTGGTGACTAGTTAAACTCAACTTGTAAACATTTTGCTTGATGGTGGATATTAAAATCGGTTCCTTCACTAAAGATATGACTTGGTCTTCACCCTTTTTCGTATTTGCTTCCTCATTTGACCGAAAAACATCTTTTTGGTTGACTCAACTAGGAGAAATTTCAACTTGAGTATTTCGATTCTGGTCCACCCAACTTGCTTCAGCCTTGACCTGACTTGTATTTCTCAATTTAAGTTTTCGTCGAATTTGACATTTAGGTTACTTCTTTCTTGGACCGAATCGACTAAGAAGAAAACCGACTTGAGAGATTTGACTTTGGTCATCCTAACTTTCTTTGGCCGACTTGAATTTCCCGACTCAATTTTCTTTCGACTTCGACCTTCAGGGTAATTTACTTCACTTCTACTCGGACCGAATTGACTTAGAATAAAACCGACTTGTGTAATTTGAATTTGGTCATCCTGACTTGCTTCAGTTTCAACTTTGACTTCAACTTTGATATTCGACTTCTTCGATTTTGACTTCTTCTACTTATCCAACTACAACCTTAGACTTGTTCGACCTCTTCAATTTCGATCCTCGATTTCTTTGACTTCGACCTTCGACTTTTTCAACTTCTTCAAATTTAACTTCTTGTTGAGATGTTTACACCAGACTTCTTGATATCTACTTCATTTAATTGAAACAGTCAACTTTGATCCTTTCTCCTTTCATTTAGATAGTCGAACTTATCCATTTAATTGTTTCGACTCGAATTTAGGTTTTATTGGTTGAGACAATTGTTTTTGTCTCAAATTAAGGCTTGATTGGTTGAGACTTTTCTTTCTGAGACTTTTATACCAGACTTATTGACATCTAATTGATTCTTTTCGTATCAATTCCAATACCAACTCCATGCCCAAAATTGACCATATTGTTCATCGTTGTCATCAATGCCAACCCCATAATACTAGGTCCTTTTATCACTATGTAAATTGTTTGTTTGAGGAAGAAAATCACAAACGTAACCACAAAACCACTTTAGAACTTAAACTATCCCTTTCAGTTCAAAGAGGGATCTCTCTTGTCACTTGGTCTCTGGAAGATAAGTTTTCTCTTAAGGAACAATGGCTAGGTATTTGATTAGATAAAGATATTTATAAAGTTTATTGCCAGGAAGGAAAAGGATTTTGTTGGGAAATGGAGTCAACTTTGAAGAAAATGAAACTATTAGTGACTGGTGGGTAGAATTATCAAGGAAGCAAAGGCTAGATAGGTGATAATATTTCAGTTTAAATATTGATGTTGTATGATGGAAGAAAGAGAAAACAATTAACCACAATTAGAGCACGAGCTGAGATGAATTATGATTGAGTTAAGAAGAGATAATAGTACTTAAATTTCTTGAATCTAAAGCATCAATATTAGATAATTCCAGACCATTAGTTTTCCAATTTAGGTATACATGGTTGCAAATGAAATAAGAAAATAACATAGGAAATAAATACATGAGAGAGAAACACACACTTCAGATCACCACCACAAGAATCTATGGTATGAATAACATTGTACTTATGCACTAATATTTCATTAAACTTCAAAAATTATTACAAAGTATTCAAGACAAAATGTCCTCTACGCTTCTGCCAACTCTTTGTACATTCAAAATGATCCAATATAAAGGAAAAATTCATCCCTACTATAGAGAGGTTGAACTTCAACATTCTCCTTCAATTTTGGATCTAGTTACATTAAAAAAGGAAAAAACTTCAAACTACTTGGTAAAAATAGAATTTTTCTTTGACCATATTAAATGCATAACAATATCTCAAAAATAAAGATTCTCCAACATATTTTTGAACTTTGAGACTGATGTGAGTCATTTAGTACAGTTGGAGATGAATCTGAGGATGATCTAAATGTTGAATACGCTCCCTGACAAATTTGTGTAGTGATATGTTGCAGCTCGTTGTGTAACTATAAGCTACAACAGTGGCGTAGAGAGTTTACATAGCGAATAGTCTTATTCAATTATATTAACTCGGGTGGTAACTGCAAAGTCTCTAGAGGATGAAATTTGTCATTGTATCATCCATCAAACATTACCCATCATTTTTTCATCAAGTGTGTAATTACAACACTTGTGTGGCATGAGATCGCTACACAACTTTTGTGCAATGTTATTTTCCAAACAAAAACTCAAAACAGATTAACCCTTAACTGATCAAAAAGACAAAAATGTGAAAACATTGAGTCTATATTTCAGCCACCTCTGCAAGTAGGTCCAATTTTCCCTTGGCTTCATCATCAAATTTCATCCTTAGTTTCAAAGTCCTATTTTTTTTACTCAATGACAAATTCTTTATTTTCAGATTTCCCACTTGCCTATACAAAAGTGCATTTCTTCTCAACTTTGACTGGGCATTGGAAATAGATGCATAGGCGTTGTTGATGGTTGGTCCACATTCATGAAGGTGTTTGTTAAAATTTAGATCTATTGTTATGTTCTCTTCCATGAGCTGAATAAATAAATCTTGTGCTTCCTTTAATTGCTTGTTGAGCCACTTGACAGTTTTCTCACCTTCTCCAGGTTAAGTATAGATCTTTTCAATATTGTTTCATCTAAAGACCTGTATTCTAAATTTAACCTTCTAGCTAAGGATCTTGTTAAAGGGGTTGTAGGTTTAGTAAAATCCATCGTTTTAGGACTTTTCCCAACTTCTTTCCCTTTACCCTTTCCTTTAGAACCTTTTGGAACCTTTGAAGTTGATTCCTTCTCTAAACCCAGTACATCCTATGGTGTTTGAATATTAGAAACCCTTTCAGCCAGTTTCTTCTTCATCTACCTATTTTCATAACAGGACTGAGCTATCACATGTTGATCTTCTTTGAGCTGATCTTGCAACTCTCTAATCATTTTATCTTTCTCTCCTTATTGAACATGATATTTATCCATTTCTTGAGTTGTAGGTTCAAAAAATTGTGTATGCAGGCCAGGTACAGGTAATATTTTGGAAGATGATATTGTGATTGGACTACTAAGTTTTGGTGTTTCATCCACCTCATCAACAAAGTGTAATTTTCTACCTTTCTCCTTGGCTTGCTATCTTAGTGAAGAATCTTCAATTTCTTTTCCTTTCCCAATGTCTTGTTCTGCATACCTTTTCTCTTTCCTATTTGAATACTTAGAAGCAATTTTTTCAACAGATGAAGGAGTGGCTCCTTTAGGGTCTAAAGGAATGTTTTTTGAAGCTAGGAAAGAATCCCAATCCCTGTTTAATTTCTTAAGTTCTTATAACACCAATAAATTTACCAGAGAGAAATGAAACAAATTGGTTTTAACCTTATTATCCCTAGCATGTACTCTGTCTGACATTTTACCTAATCTTTTGTATAGGTAAAAAGGTAAATTTAAAGGATTTTTTCCTGTCAAATGCATTAAAAGGATAATATGATACTGGTATACTCTATCAAACCTTCCCTCACAAATGAAATATCTTTGGATCACTCTTAATAACTTTTCATAATGCTCCAATATGCATTCTCTTGGAATAGTAGAACCAAATTTCTATTTTTTGTACTTAGGCTTCAAGAAAATAGTGTAGAAGGCTGAATCAACATGCATACCTTTGAACCATTTCTCCCCTTGAACTGGAATTTCAGTTGCAGCAGCTATTGTCTCCTCTGACACCTAGAAATTAATATCAGCAATCTTTGTCTGGACACCATTGAAGTTGAGGGAAAAGTCCTTCGTTAACTTCACATTGAACCCTTGAATATTTTCGCAAAATCTCATGCAATTGTATTGTTCAAAATAAACCCTAAATGTTAGATCAAAGTTCACCAATTGTAAGCTTTGTGGCTCATATCTTAAGACACTCCCCCATTTATTGTATTTATTCTTTTCTTGAGTTTCCATACTGTAGATATAGGCTAAAAACACTGAGAATGGTTGTTAGATGATCCAAAATACAAATATCATAGTTTAAAAGTTATAATAAAATGATTATTAATTTAGAATATTTAATTAATAATCTAGAATATTTAATTAATAAATGGAGACATTTAGAAATAGAATATTGTTGTAAGAGATATGACTCTAGAAAGGTGTCGTATCTTAGGCTCAAAATTAGGAGTATAGTTAGAAGATTGTTAAGATAGCATTTATTGTAAATGGACACTTTTTTATTTAATAAGTGATCCATAACTAGAGTTTGTTAAGACATTTAGCTTATATATAGCTCATTGCAAGAGTGTTGAGTTGTTCGGGTGTAAACTCATGAAAATTCTCATATGTAATTTATTTTCCTATTTAATAAAAGTGTGTGTCTGAGGACACTTTTGCCATTATTGTGGTATCAAAGCTCCAATAATGCAGTTGAACTTAAGAGATTCCATCTCTACAGGGCAAGGAAAAATGTGGGCGCAACCCGTCAGTAAACTGGTCAATTTAATTTTTGTTTGTTTAAAAAACAAAAGGAAAAGGATTTTTTTTATGAAGGAGAGACTGGTACAGAGCAATATTGTTGTTGTGTGGATCCCATTGTGAGGACGCAGAACAAAATGTTGTCTATTGTTTCATTTGGTGCATGAAGTAGTGATGACATGTGCGTCGTGAAGCCACAACAGTGAGGAAGTTCAAAGAGTAGTTTGTGCAGGAGGACTCACTGAGCCATGAGAAAATGAATAAATCATTGTTGTTGATCATTTATATAGCACCCTGAGAATATGAAAAGTGGAAAGTCCGCTCTGCATTAACAAGTGGTTTGCAGCAACCCACTGGGAAAGACCTTGCAAGAGAAATCACATAAGTAATCTCACCATTAAAATTGATAGAGGTCGCATTGAACAGAAATTGCAGGCATTCAATGCGACAATCGAGATGAGTGATCAGAGGTCCACTGTGTCGATCTTGTTGGTGTGGATGACAATAATGGAAGAATGACATTGGAGTTTGAGATGTGCGCATTGAGTGGCATATATTTATGAGTCATATGGTGAATTCGGCATGGATTTATCCGATGCGGTGAGCGTGGAGGCACCTACATTGCAGTGGAGGAGCGACTGGCCGCTTAGGAGGTATGACAGGTTCCATTCTATAAATTTGTTGCATGATAATTTTTTTGTTTGTTGCATTAAACAACGAAAAAATTGTATCTATAGGTTGGAATTTTAGAGCTTTGTTTGATAAAAATACTAAGCTTTGAGGAATGGAATATGTTGTAATACTAATATCATTTATTGGCTTAAAATATTGCTAACTGATAAAAAGACTGGAGGATAGAATTTCAGTAAATCGATCAGTTGAAGTGCTTGCAAGAGATTGTATAGGCTGTGGGATTCACTCCATTTTAGTAGATAAATTTCATTACAGATTGGAACCTATTGTGATGAACACAAAGCATCCTCAGGCCATAAATAAAGTCTGATGCAGAAGGTCTCTGATTGAAGCCATGTTGGTGCAAAGAGAAGATCTTGAACCCTTTGCTCGTTTATCTTCTTGAAGTAAGAATTATCAAACTTCAACCACTACGTTCTGACCTGGATCTTCCAAGGGTGTGCGCACTTGACAATGCAATAATTTCATTATCTGCAACCCCATTCTATAGAAGACATCCTGCGGATGAGCAGCTGGTGAAGGAGGACCAACATCTGGGAGCTTTCCTTTTGGCAGACAATCTTCAAGTTTAGATGCATCCAGTCACCCACATTTGTATATATGTCTTTGATGGGCTGTAACAACTTCAAAGCATTTACCAAACCATCATTTTATTTGTGGTTTAGTTCTATTTCAAAGTGCAAGCACCACGAATTTTTTTTATTGGTTTGAACTTTATGCAGTAATTTTTTTTTTTTGTTTGGGTAACAAATTTTTGTAACTCAAAGTATTTTTACTTTGAGGGAGGGTAAACTTGCAAGATCGTTGTAAAGAGTAAAATTTTAAAAGTTACTTGAAATTTGACTAGAGCCAAGTGCCAAGATCAGTCATTTTCTCTTGTTTCAACGACTATATGAGGGACTAGTCCAAGCCCCGATAGATCAGTTTTTGTGTGTGATGAGTGTGGTGTGTTTCTCATCTTGATTTGTTTTTGCTTGATTCTTTTTTGGTGTGAAGATTCAACACTACAATGTCGAATTTAATTAATTTGTTCTCTGACTCCGATAAACTTGAAGGCACAAAATCATACAAGACATGGAAATGTCTCATTGAAAGTACTCTCATTTACAATGAAATTTGGTGTGATATATGTAATGAAGATACTAAGTCAAATAATCCTACAGATGCAACTACATTAGAAAAATGGGAAGTTAAAAATTCCAAATCATTAGCACTCATTAAATCTTCAGTTAATGATGAGATGTATGTTCACATTGAAAATACTACTGATGCATGGTCTACTTTGAAAGTTTTTATGGATTTATTTGATACACAGCCTAAATCAAAGAAATGTGATCTTCAATTAAAGTTTCTCCAACAGAAATTGAGTGAAGGAGGTGATGTACATGAATATATTTCCAGACTTAAGAACATTAAGCAGGAAATACTAAATGTTGGTTTTCAAGTGGTAGATGATAGTTTCATGACCACAATTTTAATTGTTGGATTGCCTTCTTCCTATACACATTTTTTGGAAACTTTACAAGTAACTGGAAAGTTAGACAAGCTTACGTTTGATGATCTAAGTGAAATGTTATCTTAACACAACAAAACTTTTGGAAAGAAAAAGCAAGTTGGGGAAGATGTTTTTTTCACAGAAGCCAACACAAGTAAATCTTCAAGCGACAGTTCTAGAATCAGAGGAAGAGGATATTTTGTACAAGGTCGTGGTCGAAGCCAAAGTAGAGAAAACAATTTTTCAAACAGGAGCAATTTTCAAGGCAGAGGGTATTTTCAAGGCAAAGGAAACAATTAAGACAGAGGGTATTTTCAAGGAAGAGGAAATAGTCAAGGCGGAGGTTATTTTCAAGGCAACAGTCAAGGCATAGGACAAACTCCACACAGAGGTCAAAACAGAGACAGAGGACAAAATTCAGGCAGAGGAAGAGATTTCAGTCAATTTTTTTGTAGAAGATGTAACAAAGTTGGTCATTATGCAGAAGATTGTCGAACTTCCATTGATAAAATTTCCAAGTTTCATCAAAACACAGCACAGTTTGCAAATGATTGAGATGATGATGGTTCAAAATATGTATTTACCTCATCTTCAACATTACACATTTCCACTGATTTTCAAAGTGATTATGAAGATGCTTGGATTCTAGATTCAGGAGCATCTCAACACATGACTTTCAGACGTGACTTCTTTTGGAATTTTCAAGAATGCCATCTTAATTTCATTTTTCTTACAGATAATACCAAACATACTCCTTATGGAAAAGGTGTAGTTAAATTTTATTTACCTGATATTGGAGAACAGATGATTTCAAATGTATGGTATGTACCCACCTTTAAAAATAAATTTTTTTCTTTAGTCATGATTCGACAAGCAGGACATCAGGTGATTATGGAAGATGGATTAGTTAATATTAATCCAGTCAAACAGAATATGAAAATAGTGATGATAGGTTATGAAGATAGAAAACTGTTAAGGATGAAAGGGGCAGTTATTCCAAGGCATTCAAACTTTGCAGGAGTAGTAAGTATAGTTATTTCACCTATAAGATTGTGGCATGTGAGATATGCACATCTCAATTTTAAAAGTCTCTCTCAATTGCCAAAAAAAGGATGGTTAAGGGACTTTCAACTTTCAAAAAGGAAAATTCAAAATGTGAAGCATGCATTTATGGCAAACAAAGTCGAGAGAGTTTTCCAACAAGTTCATGGCATGCAAATAAGCGATTGCAAATAGGTCACAGTGATGTTTGTGGACCACTAGAAACTTATTTAGGTGGTTGCAAATATTTTTTACTCTTTATTGATGATTTCAGTAGAATAACTTGGGTTTACTTCTTGAAGAAAAAGTCAGAAGTATTTGAAAAGTTTAAGATTTTTCGTCAACTTGTTGAAAACGAAGTTGAAGAAAAGATCGACACTCTCAAGACAGATAATGGAGGGGAATTCACTTCTAATGAATTCAAAACTTATTGCACAAACAATGGGATAAGAAGACATCTTACAAACTTCTACACTCCTTAGCAAAATGGAGTTGTAGAAAGAATGAATCACACCTTGTTAAGAATGGTCAGATCCATGTTAAGCTTTAAGAAGTTAAGTTATACATATTGGGCAGAAGCAATCCATACAGCTATCTACTTAAGGAACAGATCTCCAACTACTTCTTTGGATGGAATCACACCTTATGAAGCATGGTTTGGTTTCAAACCTCAAGTTAAACATCTCTGATTTTTTGGATCAGTATGTTATGCCTTAGTTCCGAAAGAAAAATGAACTAAACTTGACTCAAGAAGCTTGAAATGCACAATGATTGGGTATTCTAATGAGAAGAAAGGGTATCCAATTTTTTCAAATGGAAAATTTATTGTGAGAATGGATGTAGTTTTTGATGAAACTGAAAGTAAGAGTGTTGAAGAAATAGAAATTCTTCTTCAAAAGTTAGAAACAAAAGACAATCAAAGAAAAGGAAAAATAAAAAATCAACAAAATTCACCTAATTGGTATCAACTTGATTTTCCTTCATCTGAAGATGATACACCCGGTCCATTTACTTCAACAACACAATCTGGGTCTTCCAGCAGTTCATCAGACTCTCCTAGCAGTGGTATTTCATCTGACAATGATTCTCCACCTCCAGAATCTTCAACTGATCGATGAACATCAGTTTAAATTAATCCAATTTACAATAATGGAAATTCAGATCCACACACAAGTGAACATAAACTACCAAAATGGGCAGTTCAACTTTTGAAAGATGTAAGGCTTGATGAGAAAAATAAAACAGGAACAAGGGGATCAGACAACAATGAAGGAAATTTTGCCTCAGTAGCAAATGATTTTATTGAACCTTCCACATACAAAGAAGTAGTAAAACATAAAGAATGGCAACAGACTATGATTGAAGAGTATCAAGCAGTAATTGATAACAACACTTGGAAACTTGTTGATTGTCCTACAAGTATTAAACCCATCAAATGTGAATGGGTTTATATAATTAAATACAACCAACATGGAGAAATTGATAAGTATAAAGCAAGACTTGTAGCAAAAGGTTTTGCACGACAGGAAGGCATTGATTATGAGGAATCTTTTGCTCCTACAACAAAATGGAATACCATCTGATTAACACTTGCATTGGCCACTCAGAAAGGTTGGAAAGTTCATCAAACGAATGTAAAAAGTTCTTTTCTCAACGGAGACTTACAGGAAGATGTATATATGCAACAACCAACAGGTTTTGAAATTGAAGAGTAGGAACATAAATTATGCAAATTAATCAAGGATTTATATGGGTTAAAGCAATCTCCCCAAGCTTGGTATACCAAAATGGATGAATACCTTAGGAAAGTTGGTGTTCAACAAAGCGAATATGATGATACTTTGTATATCCGTCAACATGGTCCATATCTGATAATTCTTGTTATGTATGTAGATGATTTGATCATTACAGGAAACAATGATGATCATATTGCACAAGTGAAAAAGGAGTTACATGCAGGCTTTAAGATGACAGATTTGGGACTACTTCACTACTATCTTGGAATTGAAGTATTCCAACAACATATTTTCATTTCTTAGAGTAAGTATGTAGCATAAATTCTTCAATGATTTGGAATGCAAGATTGCAAACCATCTCTTACCCCTATGGAACAACACTTGAAACTTTCAAAATTTGAAGGGGGGGGAATGGTAGACATCACTATTTATAGACAGTTGATTGGTAGCTTGATTTATTTGACAAACACTTGACCAGATCTATCT
The DNA here is from genome assembly GCA_009831015.1 of Picea engelmannii. Lineage (NCBI taxonomy): Eukaryota > Viridiplantae > Streptophyta > Pinopsida > Pinales > Pinaceae > Picea > Picea engelmannii. The sequence continues at coordinate 662,097 of ML788447.1, forward strand.
TATGCAGTCAGTAGTATTTCACAATTTATGCAGCAACCACAGGACAACCACTGGAATGTAGCCAAAAGAGTTGTTCGATATATCCAAGGAACAAAATATTTTGGCATTCTTTACAAAAAGACTAAAAATTTTGTACTTGGTGGATTTTCAGATGCCGACTTTGCTGGAAGTATTGATGATCGAGCATCAACATCAGGTTATCTAATGAACATGGGTTCAACAGCAGTGTCTTGGAATTGTAAGAAACAAGCTATAGTTGCCACTTCTATAGCAGAAGCAGAATACATCTCAGCATGGGAAGCAACATGTGAAATTGTTTGGTTACATAGAGTTTTGCAGGACTTGAGAATTTCTCAAACAGATGCTACAATATTATTCATCAACAGCCAATCAACCATTAAGCTTGCCAAGAATCCAGTTTTTCATTCAAATACAAAGCATGTGGACACCAAGTATCATCATATCATATCACTCATTGCAAAGGATGTCATCAAGCCAATTTGGTGTCCTTTAGAAGATCAGATCTCTGATATTTTCACGAAACCTCTTGGAAGAATAAAATTTACTAAATTTAGGGATGAACATGGTATCTATTGTAATGTATCTTTGGATCATAGGGGGGAATGTTAGATGATCCAAAATACAAATATCATAGTTTAAAAGTTAGAATAAAATGATTATTAATTTAGAATTTTAATTTAATAATCTAGAATATTTAATTAATAAATGGAGACATTTAGAAATAGAATATTGTTGTAAAAGATATGACTCTAGAAAAGGTGTCGTATCTTAGGCTCAAAATTAGGAGTATAGTTAGAAGATTGTTAAGATAGCATTTATTGTAAATGGACACTTGTTTATTTAATAAGTGATCCATAACTAGAGTTTGTTAGGACATTTAGCTTATATATAGTTCATTGCAAGAGTGTTGAGTTGTTCGGGTGTAAACTCTTGCAAATTCTCATATGTAATTTATTTTACTATTTAATAAAAGTGTGTGTCTGAGGACACTTATGACATTAATGGTAGGGAAAAAGAGGTTTAAAGGCTAAGGCTCTGACATGGAACTTTACACAACGAAAAGAAAGACTAGGGTTTGCACAACTGGATCAAAGGAACTCACCAATATGAGAAACAATCTTTAAATATCATGCACATAAACACAAAATGTTTGTCAAGCACAAAAAAAAAACACCTCAGTCTTTAACACATGGGACTTTTGAGAAACAGAGGATGCATAGCGTGTGGCTACTATGCAAAATTCACGTAGCAATAGACAGAGTTTGTGTAGTGGGTGGACAGAGCTTGTGTAGCGGGTGGACAGAGCTGTAAATTCTAACCTTGTACAATATCTACTGCAAACTGATATTCAGAAAAGAACAGAAAAGATACAATGGAAAATACAAACATTACACAGAGATTTTTCACCTGGAAACCCAAACCGGGAAAACCAACATATATTATATTCATACATTGTGTTACATTGTTTACAATACAATATACACATAGGAGCCAGCGGCATCCAAAAACCTAACCCAATGACCTGGATTAGTCCAAAACCCTAATTCCTTAACCGGAACTAAAAAACCATCGGCAAAAAACCATGTGCCGAAAACCACCTAATATCATGTGGTCCCGGTAATATGTCGGCCCGACGAAAATATGTCGGCCCAAAAAAAACAATTTCGGGGGCGCTACCCCCGAACCCCCGCGCGGGGGGCTCCACCCCCCTACGCGCCTGGCATAGGCGCTCAGACACTACTACTCGTGCAAAGAATACAACACATACCCAACAAGAGCTTGCGTAGCATGGGAGTCTTCTGAATTTTCTATGGTAAAGGAGTATGATTAATGGTAGAGAGTCTTTTTCATGAAAAATGGGAGGGGAAAGATATTCACATATTGAGCAAAGTCGATTTGAAATCATTATTAGACCATTTGGCATGACATGACTGATTGGGTAGCGCCAACCTTTCTGCAACGAATTTACACAACGTGTGAACGTTTTGCAGGCCAAGTATGAAAATCACTTTGGAAAGATAGTACATACGACATGATTACCTTTGATGACTCCCTACTTCTCATAATGTATCAATTTGTTCCATGACATCCTTTTTTAAAACATTTCTTGTAGACTTTAATTTATGACTTAACTCTTTTTTTGACATACCACTTTAGAGCTCATTGAAAAAATATTAGACTAATGACCAAAAGACTAATGTATTCACTTAAAAAACTTTCATGAGACAAATTATTTGAAGGCATGACTGACTATCACACACTTAATGACTCAAAATAAGAATGCATTGGTCTTCCCAAGACCAAGGCATAAATTTTCAAACTCTTAGCAAACCTATGACCCTACCTTAAAAATCAGGACACTAACATTGGCTCCAATGGGGATGTTGTCCTCCCTCTGAGCAAAGAAAAATAGACCATGTGCCTAACCATTGGTATTTATTTATTATTGGACCTTAACTAAAAAAGACTCTAAAAAAGAAAAAATGGAGTAACAAACTTTTTACATACTTGACATACACTAGAAACATTCAAAAGAACCTTAGGACCTTCACCTCAGGCTTCAATTTCTGTTGAATGATGACCTCAACTGATATATCTGAAAATAAAATGGTTATTTACAATGAGATGAAAGATCAAAATGTTTTAAATAATGTAGTGTTTGAGAAACCTGTGATTCACGGGCCCTCCACCAATGAGATCTCCATTGATATCTTGTAGTAGATAAGCATTTCTTTTGTGATAAGATACAACTCTAAATGGTCCCAACCAGAGGTGATCAAAATTTCCATGCTTCCCTTTATCTTCATTTCTTGTATCCCATTTCAGCACTAGATCATCTACCTTAAAATCATCAACCTTTCTCCTCTTATCAAACACTTTTTTCATTTTATCTTGATGCAATTGTGTGCTGTTGTATACTTCCTCTCTCATTTGTTGTACATGAATGAGTTGATTAATACTTCTTTGAATATCATTTGGTTCAGCCTTGTGTTCTTGTAGCAGTTTCATAACTAGAAGCCCTAATGAGGTAGGGAAAACTACATATGTACCATACACTATCTGAAAAGGTGATGTAGCAATAGAGATCTTTGTAGTAATCCTATCAGCCCATAGTGCATATATAAGTTTCTTGTGCCAAGCCTTTTTGTTTTCCTATAGCAGTTTTTTGATAATTCTTGACAGACTCTTGTTGGATGACTCAGCTAATCCATTACCATGTGGGTAATAGGTTGTGGAATGACCAAGAGTTATATTGTAATCATTGAAAAAAAATGTCATCCTCTTAGACTTGAATGTTGTTGCATTATCAATTATTATTATTACTGGGCAGTGAAACCTAGACAAAATGTTATTTTCCAAAAATTGGATAATGACAATATATGTAGCTTGCCTTGTTGGTACTGCTTCAATCCATTTAGTGAAATAGTTTGTAGTTGTCAATATCCATTTATGTTGAGATGGAGACAATGGATGAATATCTCCTATAAAATCAAGGCCCCATTTCCTAAATGGTTCTTTAAATGAAATTGGTTTTAAAGGTAAGGGTAGTAACTTCCTTTTTCCATCAAAAATATGGCATTCATGACAAATGGACACCTCCTTGTATACATCAGAGAAACTGCTAGGCCAATAAAATCATTCTCTTAGTATCTTATGCATTGTGTTTTTCCAATAATGGTGCCCTCCACAATCACCCTTATGAAATTCTTTGATATCTTGTTTTACCTCATCTTCTAATAAGAAAAATCGAAAAATCCCCCCTGGATCCTTCCAATACAGAGAACCATCAAGTATACAAAATTTGGTTGCTTTAAATTTCAAAAACCTAGATTTGGTTTTTTTTAGCTCAAGAGGAGCTTGTAAATTTTTCAATACATATATGATGTCAACATACCATGGAGATTCAAGAAACTTCTGGGATACCTATGGTGTTGATTCTTCCTTTGAATTTTCTAACAGATCTACAATAAAATTTATCCCTAAGACATCATAATTTGACTGTGTCATTAGTTTGGAAATCCCTTGGCCTTTGATTAACTTTGTAGGATTTATATCCAAATAGTATTCTAACAAAACTTATATCCATTTGCCTCTTCTTCCTTTAGGATCAGACTGGGTTAGAATATCTTTCACATCATTACTGGGCACAAAAGAAACAACATGAGAATGCAAAATGTAAATTCTAAATTATTTCAGGGATTTTACCAATGCATATTCTTTCTTCTCCATGATGTTTTACTTTAATGGGGAATCTCTTAAATTTTTGTTGTAGTAGGCTATGGGCCTTTCAAATTTCTATTCATTCTATTGCAACAAGACCCCAACAATAGTGTGTTTTGATGCAAAGAAAATAAAATGAAGTCCTTTGCATAGTTTGGACTGGCTAATATCGGTGCCTTGGTCAATCTTATCTTTATATACTCAAAGGATTTTCTAGATTTTGGAGTCCATTTTATCTCACTTCCTCTCCTCAACATGATGGTAATGAACTTTATGATTTATGCTAGATTGGGAAAAAACCTCCTCAGAAAATTTACCCTTCCAAGAAAGGATTCTACCTCTTTTTTGCTCCTACGAGTATCAATTTTCAGGATTGTAGCTACCCTGCTGGGATCTATATTTATTCCTTCTTTTGAGATTATATGACCAAGAATATTACCCTCTTTCATTCCAAAGTTGGATTTTTTAGGATTTATTGAAATGCCAAATCTTCTACACTTATCAAAAACATGTTTCAAATGTTTCAAATGTTAATCATCAGAATTTGAAAAAACAGTAATATCATCTAAATAAATGACAATGAACTTATCTTTTTCATTAGAAAAATATATATCCATCACTCTTTGGAATGTTTCCCCTGCATTCATAAGCCCGAATGGAATTTTGGCATACATGAATGTGCCCCTGGGTGTTGTGAAGGTTTTTTTCTCTTGATCATCAGGATACACCATGATTTGGTTGTATCCAGAAAATCCATCTAACATTGACATTTTATTTGACCCAACCACTTTCTGCAAAATGTAGTCCATCTTGGGAAGAGGACATTTATCTTTGAGGGAAACCCTATCCATATTTTGAAAATCCACACACAACCTAATTTCACCACTTTTCTTTCTAATAGGAACTAAGTTGTCCAACCATTTAGAGAATCTCAAACACACTATGATCTTGGAATCAAACCATTTTCTTACCTCTTTCTCAATGAGTGGCAACAACAAAGGATTAATCCTTCTCAATTTCTGTTTAAATTTTTTTTGATCATCTCTAATTGGATTAACATGTTGAATAATATTTGTGTCATAAACTTTCAAATCTTCATAGGTCCAAGCAAAAACATATGGAAACTCCTTCATTAAGTTGATATATATCTCCTTGATTTATGGGTTGAGTGTCTTAGATAGTTTATGATTTTAGGTTTTTCCTTAGTTCCAATATCACAATCCTCTATTTCTTCATCATTTGGAGTGACTTTGGGATTCCTTGCCACGTCATTATTGTCAAAGATTTTTTCTCGTGGAACCAAACCCTTAGGGATGGCATTATTTTTTAGTTGAACAATGTCTTTATCAATGATTTGATTTAGGAAACTATCTACATTTGGAGACATGTCTGCATCTTCTTCCTGATCAAAGAAATTTTCCTCATCAATATTTGTGTTGGAAAATGCATCAGTCATTTGGAGAAACCTTACCACTTGTTTATCATCCTCAAAAATATTCCAATACGTGATATTATCATGTATTGTTGGCCTATTCTTGACTTTGATCTCATATTTTCTATTAGGAAAGATGGGAATCTTAAAAACAAAAGCTGAAGTGGCTAATGCATCAACAATCAAATTTTGTCTTCTTAGAATCACCGAAAGGCTATATTCTGTGAAATTTTCAATCACATCAAGAAATATATTTCTATATGCCCTCATCCTAGGATGTTTATATTGATATATGCCCTTAACTTGATTAATCACAAGCTCATAATATCCATGTACAACTATTCTTTTTCCCCCCAAATATTTCAATGTATTCAACCCCAAGATCAATGCCTCATACTCAGCGATATTATTTGTACAATAAAAACATATATATAAGAGAAAAGATTTGAACCTAATTTAGGAGGGATTATCCAAACACCTGCTCCATCTCCCTCTTTACTAGCAACTCCATCAAAATTCATATTCAACATTTCTTCTTCCTCATTATTTTCTTGATCTGAAATTTTCCCTTCTTGTTGATCTTCATCATCTTTCTCAGGGAGTTTGAGAGAATTTGGATCATGTTCTTCAAAGCACAGGTCATTATAAAAAATTGAAGAGACAACCTCATTTTAAATAGAATAAATGGGATGATTGTTTGGTTCTCCCTTGCTACTCACCATGTATTTCATAAGTACTTTCCTATATAGTCTCATTTATTGTCCAAAAACTGGTATAGTTGCATAGGACATATCCATCTGTAGAGTACCCTTCAATTTAGTATCCCATGACCTTGATAAAAACATGGAAAACTTTGGAGGGATGTCAACAACTACATCCATGACCAAATTATTTGATGGGATTTGAGATAAAGACACAACTAGGTCTTTGATTAAGCATAAACACTTTACCTTCCTTGAAACAAAAGAGAACAAATCTTCATAAGGTCTAGTGATGTCCAAACCTAGTTCGTCTATGATTACCTTTGGCATCAAATTATGAGATGCTCTTGAATATAGAATTGCATTATGAAAGTCATATCATGAACTTTAAGACTAACATAAAATGGAGGCACGTCACTACCATCACCACATTCTTCCACCCGAGGACCAAACTAGATTGAAGGGTGATCATCTTGCACATTTAGAGTATCAGATGCTTCTTCCATTTTCAACATTTTGATGATTTGGATTCTATATTCAACATTCTTGATCAACTCATTGAAAGGTACATAAATTTTTATTTTTTCCATCTCACTTTCAAAACTAAAAGAAGATTGAGTTTTTTCTACCTCTTTGTTGATTGCATCCCTTTTTGTCTCTGAGACCTTCTTTGGGGACTCTTATTTTTGTTTTCCTTTCTCCAGTGCATCCTTTATAGAACTATCTTTCTTAGGATGAATTGAAGAGGGTAAATTATCTTGAGGCTCTTTTGTAGGATTTCCCTGTTGAGGATTTGCAAGAACCTTTTTATTTCTGAGATTATATTGCTTCTGAAACTGCATGATAGCATTTTGGTACCCCTTCTTATACTCTTATTTTTCCAGTAATAACATATCATTATTTTCCTTCATATACTTATCATTTTATTCCATAAATTTATCATGTTCTTATTTAGTTAAGAATACATTTGTTTCAACATCATCACAACAATATATGTTATCTTCGAGTGATTCCTCAAAATTTTCATCAACATAGTTATTTTGGAAGGGGGGTTTGATTGGTTGATCACCTTGATTCCTTTGGTCTCTCTATCTGATATGTGTAACTGGTAATCTTCTGAAATTAGGATTCCTGAGTTGAATTTCAGTTTGATCTTTGATGGAAGGCTTGTTATCTAAGGATAGATTTTCCACCAACTTTTCCATAGTTTTTACCATTAGATCAAATTTTGCATCTGATGACTGGGAAGTTGAGGGTTGTGCTTCTCCTTGAACCTTTTTCATGTCAGTTTCAGGATTGAATCTAATCTTCCCTGATTTCATCAAGTTTACTTCTACTTCAATTACATCATTCATCATGTCATGTAATGTTGTAGATCTCCTTTCCCTCGGCAACAAGGAAAAACCACTATCAAAAGAATCATCATAGTGAAGTTGTGCAGCTCCGGGAGGGGGTTTTACTTCAACAAGAATTGAATTATAAACCCTGAACTGTCTCACTTGGTATTCTTTTCAAATTATTATAGTAAGATAACAATTGTAGAGGATTTTTCTTGTCTCCCCATCTTGCAAGAAAGGTTGTTTCAAAAGCTGCAAAATTAGGAATGCTTGCTGTTGGGAGAGCCTTGAACCATTTTCTAACCTCACCTGAGAGACTCTTTGCAAACAATCTCAATTTAACATCTTCATCATATACCTCCTCATGGTACACAAAATCATTAAACCAATCTAAATGTCGTTGAGATGAAATGTTCGCTTTTGCATCATATGATTTAATTTTGTGATTATAATTTTGAGGTAGATCATGTAATTGAGGAGTTAAGACAAGGGGAGAAAATATCGTTGCCATGGTTTTAGGAGGACCTTGGACTGTTTGAACAATCTAACTGGAAATCACTATAGTTTGAATGGGGATGGCAATAATAAAAGATTGAAACTTCTTCTCATCAAACAAAATTTCAGTCAAGTTAGAATCTGACTTATATCTAAACAATGTATGCTGGAATTTAATATCAAACTCAAGATCATCAATGCTATTCACTTTGTTATTAGGCAATGATAAAATTCTATCTAGAAAAATACCTGAGTGAGATACCTTTTCTTTCCTTTTATGTAGGAGATTCTCAGGATCAGCCATAGATGTTGTAGGTTCTGGATCTAGGTTTCTCCTAGTGTAAATTTTCTTTGGAGCCAGGATTTCTCAATAATAATACTTTTTTGCAACTAATATTTAATAATGAAGTTGCCAGGATAAATGTTTTAGCCAATATTATGTCTAATTCTCGGTTATCCTCATGAATCAAATCTGAAACCTTTGTTGTTCTTTCCAAGGGAAATTTTCACTTTCGATCCCCAACAATGGCGCCAAAATTTTAACACTATGTAAATTGCTTGGATGAGGAAGAAAATCACAAAGGTAATCACAAAACCACTTTAGAACTGAAACTAGCCCTTTCAGTTCAGAGAGGGATCTCTCTTGTCACTTGGTCTTTGGAATATAATTTTTCTCTTAAGGATAAATGGCTAGGTCTTTGATTAGATAAAGATATTTATAAATTTTGTTGGCAGGATGGAAAAGGAATCTCTTGGGAAATGGAGTCAACTTTGAAGAAAATGGAACTATCAGTGACTGGTGGGTAGAACTATCAAATAAGCATAGGCTAGATAAGTGATAATATTTCAGTTTAAATATTTTTGTTGTATGATGGAAGAAAGAGAAAACAATTAACCACATTCAAAGCACCAGCTGAGATGAATTCTAATTTAGTTAAGAAGAGATAACAGTACTTAAATTGCTTGAATCTAAAGCATCAATATTAGATGAATTTCATGCTGAAATTAATAAAACAACTGAGAGGGGGGGGTGAATCAGTTGTCTTTGAGCCTAAACAATCATAATTCTGTTAAAACATTCTTAAAACTTTCTTCAAGTGATCATCAACATTATACAGCATATGGACAGTAAAAGTAAAAAGCATCAATCACACATAAGGTATACAAAGAGATAGATTTTCACAAGGAAACCCATAAAGGGAGAAAACCTCTTCTTCTTCGAAATGATAGGCAGTCTTTTAAGTTCTGTACATCATCTTTAATTGAGCACCAACTCAATGTGAGGCTGCTACCTCTATTTTACAAGCTGCAACTTGTTTGAGAGCACCAACTCTCTGGTTTCTCTAGCACCCACCAGAAGGAAGCACCAACACCCTGGTTTCTCTAGCACCCACTAGAAGGAAGCACCAACTCCTTGTATGTTCCAGCACCAACTGGATGGAAGCACCAACTTCCAGTTACACAGGCTCCAACCTATATAACAGAGAACACTTGTTCTCCCTTGCACCACCTTGCCACCCTGGTTTCACTGGCTGCAACTAGATGGAAGCTACAACTTCCTATGTTCAAGCTCCCACTTGAACCTCTGAGGACAACAGTCCTCCCGAGAACCTCCCAACCTCCCTATATATGAATAAATAAATAACCAGTCAACTATGCAAATAAATCAATTCTTACCAATCTTTCTTTGTTCTGTAAATCTGGTCTTCTACTAACTGTTATGCTCTTCTTCTCTTCCGCTGTCTATTCAGCAGGTCTTCTCTGCATTAACTTGTTCTGTCATTATTCTCTCCTTACACTTATCTTCATCATCTGTTACTCTTCTCTGAGTCTCATCTCATTCTTTGCATATTATCGATCTCACCCTGCACATTCTATTATTTTCCTTTCTTACTGTTTCATTCATTTTCTCATACAGAACAGCCAACCACATACTGTCTGACTCATTTTATTTTATACACACCCACGACGGTTCAACTTCCCATCTCCTTCGGCAAAAGGAAGACAATTGTCCGAGCAACTGAAACGCTAACTGATTTGAAATCATGAGTTCGTTTTGCCAACAGATTCATAACTGGGGAGTTAACTCTAAGGGAGAACAGTAACCTTCCGATCATATTCCAATTTATCTGCTCCGTTGGATGAACTTTATTGATATTGCCTTTAAATCGGGTTTTGGCATTTCGGCAATCCTGTGCTGAGTGTCTCGACACTTCATTTCCCAATCTCCGAAGTTCTGATACAGATTTTTTCTGCACTAGCTCCCTCCCCAATATGACTATGATCATAACCAAGCGACTATGCAAAAAGTGCTTTCGCGATTTCTCGTTTCGTGATTTTCGACACTATGCTTCGTTGACCCCAAGTCAGCGAAATTTTTATCACTTGCCACATGTCCTATGATTCCATGGTCTAGATCTGATCTTGATTCAACGGCTACAATTGAATCGTGATTTTGTGATTTCGGCACTCTTGTTGCATTGGGTTCTTTTCCTCTCGATGTCGCGATTCAAGAAACTCTGATATGGAGTTAGATCAATGGGCCAGATCTGATATTGGCTTAATGGCTGCGATTGAATCGTGATTTCTCATATCACGATTTTGGATTTCTTATTGCATTGTTTCTTTAACATATCCAACACGCGATCCTCGAACCTCCGACATGAACTGGAATCAACGGTCCAGACTCAACCTTGATCTGACGGCTCAGATTAAGTCGCGATTTCGCGATTCTTGATGTTAATATTCTTTTACCTCTTCAACTCTCGATCCGTGAAACTCTGACATGGATTGAGATCAACGATCCAGATTCAAACTTGATCTGACGGCTGAGATTAAGTCATGATTTTGCATATCGCGATTACGCTCGCTTCTCCTTGTACCTTAAAGAACGTGTGGGTTCTTCTTGATCCAATGATGGTCGGATCCTACGCTTGGATCTAACGGCTAAGATATATCCTCCTCTTCAACGATCTGTTCTTGTCTACATTCAGATCTGACGATCCTCATTCTTTCGTGAATTTTGAATGGAATCCAATGATCAAAGAGATCACTCGATCAACGTTGTGTTGCCTTCAATCATTCGCCTTCGATCATTCGACCTTCCTGAACTTATCTTCTGTTTTCCTGTCGATTACAAACTTCCTGTACTCATGCCATCTTCACTATTGTACTTGCCATCAATGACAAGCATCCGTTGTCTGTTAAATATTTGCCAACATTCCAGACCATTAGTTTTCCAATTTAAGTATATAAGGTTGCATATGAAATAAGAAAAGAACACAGGAAATACATACATGAGAGAGAAACACACACTTCAGATCACCACCACAAGAATCTCTGGTATGAATAGCACTGTACTTCCACACTAATATTCCATTCAACTTTAAAAAACATTACAAATTATTCAAGACAAAATGTCCTCTACACTTCCGCCAACTCTGTGTACATTCAAAATGATCCAATATAAAGGAAAAATTCATCCCTAAGCTAGAGAGGTCGAACTTCAACATTCTCCTTCAATTTTGGATCTGGTTACATTAAAAAGGGAACAAACTTCAAACTACTTGCTAAACTAGAAGTTCGCTTTTATGATATTAATTGCATAACAATATCTTGGAAATAAAGATTCTCCAACATATTTTCAAACTTTGAGATTGATGTGAGCCATTAGTATAGTTGGAGATGAATATTAGGTTGATTTGAATGTTGACTAGGCTCAATGACACGTTTGTGTAGCGATCTGTTGCAACCCATTGTGTAATTATAAGCTACAACAGTTGTGTAGCGAGTTTACACAGCAAATAGTCTTCTTCAATTATCTTAACTCAGGTGGTAACTGCAAAGTCCCTAGAGGATGAAATTTGTCATTGTATCATCCATCAAACATTACCCATCATTTTTTCATCAAGTGTGTACTTACAACACTTGCGAAGCATGAGATTTCCACACACGTTCTGTGCAATGTTATTTTACAGACAAAAACTCAAAACAAATTAACCCTTAATTGATCAAAAAAATAAAGCTGTGAAAACATTAAGTCTATATTTTAGCCACCTCTGGAAGTAGGTCCAATTTTCCCCTTGTTTTCATCATCAACTTTCATCCTTAGTTTCAAAGTCCTATTTTCTTTCCTCGATGACAAATTTTGTCTTTTCATATTTCCCACTTTCCTATACAAAAGTTCATTTATTCTCAACTGTGACCGGGCATTGGAAATAATTGCATAGGTGTTGTTGATGGCTAGTCCACATTCATGAAGGTGTTTGTTAAAATTTAGCTATGTTGTTCTGTTATCTTCCATGGGCTTAATAATTAAATATTGTGCTTCCATTAATTTCTTGTTGAGCCACTTGATAGTTTTCTCACCTTCTCCAGGTGAAGTATGGATCTTTTCAATTGATATAAGTTGGCCCTGTGCATGTTTTTCCTCTATAGGCCTGTATTCTGAATTTAACCTTCTAGCTTAAGATCTTATTAAAGGGGTTGTAGGTTTATTAAAATCCATCGTTTTAGGACTTTTCCAAACTTCTTTCCCTTAACCCTTTCATTTAGAACCTTTTGGAACCTTTGAAGTTGATTCCTTATTTAAACCTAGTACATCCTGTGGTGTTCGAATATTAGAAACCCTTTCAAGCAATTTCTTCTTCATCTCCATGTTTTCATAATAGGACTAAGCTATGAAATGTTGAGATTCTTTGAGCTGATCTTGCAACTCTTCAATCATTTTATCTTTCTCCCCTGACTCAACCTAATCTTTATCCATTTCTTAAGCTATAGGCTCAACAAATTGTGTATGCAGGGTAGGTACAGGTAATCTTTTGGCAACTGATCTTTTGATTGGATTACTAAGTTTTGGTGTTTCATCCACCTCATCAGCAAAGTGTAATTTTCTACCTTTCTTCTTGTCTTAATGGCTTGGTGAAGAATATTATATTTCTTTTCCTTTCCCAATGTCATGTTTTGCAAACCTTTTAAAGGAATGTTTGCTAAATCTAGGAAAGAATCCCAATCCCTGTTTAATTTCTTAAGTTCTTCCAACACCAATAAATTTACTAGAGAGAAATGAAACCAACTGGTTTTACCCTTATCAACCCTATCTTGTACTCAGTCTGACATTTTACCTAAGTTTTTGTATAGGTAAAAAGGTAAATTTAAAGGATTTTTTCTTGTGAAATGCATTAAAAGCCTAATATGATACTAGTATACTCTGTCAAACCTACCTTCACAAATGAAATATCAATGAACCACACTTAATAATTTTTCATAATGCTCCAATATCCATTCTCTTGCAATAGTAGCACAAAAATTCTACTTTTTTTATTTAGGCTTCAAGAAATCAGTGTATTACGTTGAATGAAGAGGCATACCTTTGAGCCATTTCTCCCCTTGAACAGGAATTGCAGTTGCAGCAGCTATTGTCTCGTCTAACATCTGGAAAGTAATATCATCAATATTTTTTTGGACACCATTGAATTTGAGGGAAAATTCCTTTGTTACCTACACATTGAACCCTTGAATATTTTCTTAAAATCTCATCCATCCAACCTGTTCACAAGAAACCTTGAATGATGGATCAAAGTTCACCAATTGTAAGTTGTGGCTCATATCTTAAAACACTCCCTCCTTTATTTTATTTCTTCTTTTCTTGAGTTTCCATACAGCAGATATAGGCTAAAAACACCAATATTGGTAGGGAAAAAGAGGTTTAAAGGCTAAGCCTCTGACAAGGAACTTTACAAAGCGAAAAGCAAGACTAGGGTTTGCACAACTTGATCAATGGGACTCAACAATACGAGAAACGGTCTTTAAATCTCATGCACATAAATACAGAATGTTTGTCAAGCACAAAACAAAACGCCTCAGTATTTAACACATGGGAATTTTGAGAAACATAGGATGTGTAGCGTGTGGCTACTATGTAAAATTCACGTAGTGATAGACAGAGTTTGCGTAGCAGGGGGAGAGATCTTTCATAGCATGGGAGTCTTCTGAATTTTATATGGTAAGGAGTCTGATTAATAGCAGAGAGTCTTTTGCATGAAAAATGGGAGGGGAAATATATTAACATGTCGATCAAACTCAATTTGAAATCATGATTAGACCATTTGGAGTGGCAAGATTGATTGGGTAGCGCCAACCTTTGCACAACGAATTTACATAGCGTGTGAACCTTTTGCAAGAAAAGTATGAAAATCACTTTGGAAATATAGTACATATGACATGATGACCTTTGCTGACTCCCTACTTCTCATAATGTGTCATTATGTTCCATGACATCTTTTTTTAAAACCTTTCTCTTAGACTTAATTTATGACTTGACTCTTTTTTTGACATACCACTTTAGAGCTCATGGCAACAATCTTAGACCAATGACCAAAAGACTAATGTATGCACTTAAAAAACTTTCATGAGACAAATTATTTGAAGGAAAAACTCACTATCACGCACTTAATGACTCAAAATAGGAATGCATTGGTCTTCCCAAGACAAAGGCATAACTTTGCAAACTCTTAACAAACATATGACCTTACCTTGAAAATCAGGACACTAACAGATCCAATAGTTGCATCATTTATATCATGTCATGGTTGATAGGAAGAGCCAAATGGATGAAATCTAAATTGGTCCCCTTATGGTGAAATCCCTCATGGGAAGACACTTTGAAAATTCCAAATGGTTAAGTGGTTGAGTCATCCTAGATGAAAGGTTAAGGAACCCAAGTTTGGTTTTGGAATAATGTATTGAAGATTAGTGAATTTGCAAGTGAGACTATTATATATGGATAGTGCCCATCACATCGTTTCTGTTGATATGTGGAACGTCACATAACTCCTCACAGTTAGAGAGTTATGTCCATGTGAAGTTGGAGAACCCTCACGAGTTATCTAGAATCCCATAGAAGGTCAAAGAAGTTAAATTATTCTAGAAGCTTCTAGAAGAAGTTCACCAGTCAAAGTGGTTATTCATGGGTTAAGTGGTTGCAACAAGAAAATAATTAAAAATAAATTAGTTGCAACTAGAAGTGGAGAGTTTACTCTTTTTGGATAAAGTGGTTGTAAGTGGAAAAAGTGGTTAGAAGTGGGTTAGCCCCAAAAGAAGGAATTTGGTTACATAATAACCCTTAGAGGAAGATAATTGGAGGAGTATAAATAAGAGAGCAAGGGTATCTTATGAGGAGGAATATTTTTAGCAGATTGAAGTTCTATTTTTGGTGAAATATTGATTGTAGGTACTCATGGACACATCAGAAGTTCCTCTAGTCTGAGGTAGCAAGGAAGTTTGACGATGAAAGTTTCAGAGGTTTGGAAAACCCTAGTTTTCTAAAGCTCTACGCAGGCTGCAGTGGACCAGGTAACGTACATACGTGGGATGCAGAAGGCCAGGGGGCGTACATATGCTTGCTAAATAAGAACATGTCACGTATATTTGAAAAAGGCCAAGAAAATCTTGAGTAGATGCTAGTGTTAGTTTCTTTAAGTCTGAAGCAAGTTCCCAGGATATCATTCTATAGGTTAAAAAGTTTTGGTATGGTTATATGTTGTCTTGATGCTTATATTTACTCATGGTATGGTGAATTCTTGAAGCATTATTTGTATGGTTGTTATGATGTTTGGATATGGTAGATGTTGGTTGGTTGGTTGAGTGGTTCTGTTATGATACGGTTGAGGGATATCTATGTTCTATGATGGTGTATGCATAAGGAACATACATAGGTTTTTGGATGGTGTATATTTTTTTTTGGTTTGGATGGTACAGGTTTGGCAGTGACAGGATGGATGCAGTGACAAAGGCAGGAAAGTTTTAGAAGTGCAGAAGAATGGATGTTCTAGTTTTCTGAAGGTGTATGAAGGTTGACAGAGGGAAGGACATGTATATACGCGTGATGTAGTATACATTGGTCGCATACATACATAAGATGTAGAATAGACAGGTCGTGTACCTGTTGAAAGAATTGGTTTTCTGTGTACAAGCTGGGTCTTGTACTTGAGGGTTGGATTCCTCACATCTCAGTTGGTGTTGAGATATGTAGGTTGGGTCTTTTATTGAGAGTTGGTTCTCCTTTTTCAGTTGGAGCTGATAAACCCCGGAGATTGTAGTCTCATGTAACACATAATATAAAATAAACTTACACATATATATGGTGTCCTTTTTGTTCATTATTGTGATGGTTCATAGTTATTTATTGTTGATGTATGTTGTTGAGATATGTTTAAATGAAAACAACTTAGTGTGAATGGAAGTAATGAGTAATGATGTTATGAATGGTGATTTCTAACTAAATTTTTGAAAGAAAGTGTAAAAAGAGCCTCACACTGATTCAACCCCCTCTTAGTGTGGTCGATGTGTCCAAAAAGAAATTATTCTACAATAAATTGTGAAGAGGAAGAAGATCAAGAACTAGAACCATTACAAGAGATAGAAATAGAAGAGGCTAATACAACCATAATGCTCCAATATCCATTCTCTTGCAATAGTAGCACCAAAATTCTACTTTTTTTACTTAGGCTTCAAGAAATCAGTGTATTACGTTGAATGAAGAGGCATACCTTTGAGCCATTTCTCCCCTTGAATAGGAATTGCAGTTGCAGCAGCTATTGTCTCCTCTAACACCTGGAAAGTAATATCATCAATATTTGTTTGGACACTATTCAAGTTGAGGGAAAATTCCTTTGTTACCTACACATTGAACCCTTGAATATTTTCTCAAAATATTATGCATCCGACCTGTTCACAAGAAACCTTGAATGATGGATCAAAGTTCACCAATTGTAAGTTGTGTGGCTCATATCTTAAAACACTCCCTCCTTTATTTTATTTCCTCTTTTCATGAGTTTCCATATTGTAGATATAGGCTAAAAACACCAATACTGGTAGGGAAAAAGAGGTTTAAAGGCTAAGGCTCTGGCAGGGAACTTTACAAAGCGAAAAGCAAGACTAGGGTTTGCACAACTTGATCAATGGGACTCACCAATACGAGAAACGGTCTTTAAATCTCATGCACATAAATATAGAATGTTTGTCGAGCACAAAAAAAAACACCTCATTCTTTAACACATGGGAATTTTGAGAAACATAGGATGTGTAGCATGTGGCTACTGTGTAAAATTTGCGTAGTGATAGACAGAGTTTGCGTAGCAGGAGAAGAGATCTTTCATAGCAAGGGAGTCTTTTGAATTTTATATGATAAAGGATTTTGATTAATAGCAGAGAGTCTTTTGCATGAAAAATGGGAGGGGAAATATATTAACATATCGATCAAACTCAATTTGAAATCATGATTAGACCATTTGAAGTGCCATAATTGATTGGGTAGTGCCAACCTTTGTGCAGGGAATTTACATATTGTGTGAACCTTTTGCAAGAAAAGTATGAAAATCACTTTGGAAAGATAGTACATATGACATGATGACCTTTGATGACTCCCTACTTCTCATAAGGTGTCATTATGTTCCATGACATCCTTTTTTAAAACCTTTCTCTTAGACTTAATTTATGACTTGACTCTTTTTTTGACATACCACTTTAGATCTCATGGCAACAATCTTAGACCAATGACCAAAAGACTAATGTATGCACTTAAAAAACTTTCATGAGACAAATTATTTGAAGGAAAAACTCACTATCACACACTTAATGACTCAAAATAGGAATGCATTGGTCTTCCCAAGACAAAGGCATAACTTTGCAAACTCTTAACAAACTTATGACCTTACCTTGAAAATCAGGACACTAACAGGTCCAACAGTTGTATCATTTATATCATGTCATGGTTGATAGGAAGAGCCAAATGGATGAACTCCAAATTGGCCCCCTTATGGTGAAATCCCTCATGGGAAGACACTTTGAAAATTCCAAATGGTTAAGTGGTTGAGTCATCCTAGATGAAAGGTTAAGGAACCCAAGTTTGGTTTTGGAATAATGTATTGAAGATCAATGAATTTGCAAGTGGGACTATTATATATGGATAGTGCCTGTCACACCATTTCTGTTGATATGTGGAACGTCGCATAACTCCTCACAGTTAGAGAGTTATGTCCATGTGAAGTTGGAGAACCCGCACGAGTTATCTAGAATTCCATAGAAGGTCAAAGAAGTTAAATTATTCTAGAAGCTCCTAGAAGAAGTTGACCAGTCAAAGTGGTTATTCATGGGTTAAGTGGTTGCAACAAGAAAATAATTAAAAATAAATTAGTTGAAACTAGAAGTGGAGAGTTTACTCTTTCTGGATAAAGTGGTTGTAAGTGGAAAAAGTGGTTAGAAGTGGGTTAGCCCCAAAAGAAGGTATTTGGTTACATAATAACCCTTAGAGGAAGATACTTGGAGGAGTATAAATAAGAGAGCAAGGGTATCTTATGAGGAGGAATATTTTTAGCAGATTGAAGTTCTATTTTTGGTGAAATATTGATTGCAGGTACTCATGGACGCATCAGAAGTTCCTCTAGTCTAAGGTAGCAAGGAAGTTTGACGACGAAAGTTTCAGAGGTTTGGAAAACCCTAGTTTTCTGAAGCTCTACGCAGGCTGCAGTGGACCAGGTAATCTCATGTAACACATAATACAAAATAAACTTACACATATATATGGTGTCCTTTTTGTTCATTATTGTGATGGTTCATAGTTATTTATTGTTGATGTATGTTGTTGAGATATGTTTACATGAAAACAACTTAGTGTGAATGGAAGTAATGAGTAATGATGTTGTGAATGGTGATTTCTAACTAAATTTTTGAAAGAAAGTGTAAAAAGAGCCTCACACTGATTCAACCCCCTCTTAGTGTGGTCGGTGTGTCTAAAAAGAAATTATTCTACAATAAATTGTGAAGAGGAAGAAGATCAAGAACTAGAACCATTACAAGAGATAGAAATAGAAGAGGCTAATCCAACCATATCTTGGAATGCATTGATAGACGTCAACACTCCTCAAACACTCAATATAGAAGGATGTATCAAAAATAAAAAGGTAACAATATTCATTGATTTTGGCAGTACCCATAACTTCATTAATTGCAAATTAGCCAAACTTCTCAATTGTTTTATATATCCAACACCAGAGTTTCAAGTAGTGGTTTCATATGGAGGTATCATAAATTGTTGAGGGAAGTACCACAATATTAAGCTCACTATTAGGGAGTATTTATTGGATAGTCCCATGATTGAAATCCAAATGGGTGGTGTTGATGTGATATTAGGGGTCCAATGGTTACAATCATTGGGACCAACAACTCTTAATTTTTAGGAACTTTTCATGAGATTTTCCTTGGAAGGAAAAGAAATTGAACTTAGAGGTATCCAAGGGAAACTCTCTAAAGTGATAAGCTCTAATAAAATTTAAAAAATTCTAAAAAAGGGACACCATGGTGTAATTTCACAATTGTGATCACTAGATGTTCAAACATCTAAACCCTTTGCTCGAATGGATCTCCAAAAATTTATCGACAATCATTCCAAGGTATTTGGAGAGATGCATAAAGGTCTTCCACCTAATAGGGATCATGACCATGCTATTCATTTGCAATCGGGAAGTATACCACCTAAGATTAGACCCTACAAGTACCCATATGCTCAAGAAATGTGAGATTGAGTGTATGATTCAAGAAATGTTAGAGGCTGGAATCATTCAACCAAGCCAAAGTGATTTATCTTAACTAGTGGTGATGGTTAAAAAAAAGAAGGTTCTTGATGTATGTGTCCAGATTATAGAGAGCTCAACAAAATGACAATTAAAGATAAGTTTCATATTCATGTCATGCATGAACTATTAGATGAATTGCAAGGAGTGATTTTATTTACCAAGTCAGATCTTCATTCTAGATATCATCAAATTAGAATGAGGCAAGAAGACATCCCAAAAATAGCCTTTAGAACACATGAAGGTCATTATGATTTTTTGGTGATACCATTTGGCCTTACTAATGCACCTTCAACTTTTCAAAGCTTGATGAATTATATTTTCAAACCCTTCCTCAGAAAAATTGTATTAGTATGTTTTGATGATATATTAATCTACAACAAATATTGGCAAGAGCATGTACAACATGTTGGCATGGTCTTAAAAGTATTGGAAGAGAAAAAAGTATATGCAAAGCCTTCCAAGTGTGCCTTTGGGGTTTTGGAAGTGGAACATTTGGTTCATATTGTATCCCATGAAGGTTTCAAAGTGGACCCTAACAAAATTAAATCTATGATGGAATATCCAATTCCCAAAAATTTAAGGAATCTTAGAGGATTCTTAGGGTTAACAGGGTATTACCGTAACTTTTCCAAGAATTATGGTCAACTAGTAGCATATTTAATGACATTATTAAAAAATGAGGCATTTTCTTGGACTCAATAAGCAATCATAGTTTTTGAAAAAATTTAGGATGCTATGTGTACAAATCCAATCCTAGCCATGTTTGACTTCACAAAAACCTTTATTATGGAGTGTGATTCCTTAGGGCATGGAATTGGTGCAATTTCGGTGCAATAAGGAAGGTCATTTTCCTTTGAAAGCCATCAACTTAAAGGAAAGAAATTACTCAAACCCATTTATGAAAAGGAAATGTTGGCCATATTGCATGCAGTTAAGAAATGGCACCCCTACCAAATAGGAAGACACTTCAATGTAAAAATAGATCATGATGGTTTAAAGTACTTCTTGGAACAATGATTATCTTTAGAAAAGAAACAAAAATGGGTTACAAATATTCTAGGTTGTGACTTTGAAATTAGATACAAAAAAAGGAAAACAAAATGTGGTGGAAAATGCACTTTCAAGGAAAGAAGAAGTTACAAAGGGATTACTTTGTGCTATTTCCATTCCACAATTTGACTATGTGAAAGAAGCAAGTATTTAAAGGAAGAAAGATCAGAATATATGCAAGATTATTCAAAAAATACAAGAGGACCTGAATGCATTAGATAAAATTGTGTGGAATAATGATTCACTATGGTATTAGGATCACCTATATTTATGTAAGAATTCCCAACTCAAACAGAAGGTCCTTTTGGAATTGCACACTTCACTCATAAATTCCTTTTGGAATTGAACACTTCTCCATCCATCACATCACCCTTGAGAGGAAAAGTAAAGTTTCAAGCAGTGGAGGACCACATAAAGCACCAACAATATTTTCTCAAACTATTGAAGGACAACTTGATAGTGAAAGGGGATTTGAAGTGGGGGATTGGGTATTTCTATGGCTACAACCATATGAACAATTATCCTTCAAGCAACAAAAGAAGGAAAATAAATCAGCACCCAATTACTATGGTCCCTATAAGGTGTTACAGAGGATTGAATTATGGCTTACAAATTGAAGTTTCCTCCATCTTCACGTGTGCATATAGCCTTCCATGTTTCTTTCTTAAATAAGGTAATAGGTAACAAGATCCTAGTTAAAACCATTTTTTCCAAATATTAATGAAGGGAAAATAATACTAGAACCAGAAACAATCCTTGAAATAAGGATCAAGCAACTACAAATCGAGCAATTACTAAGTACCTCATCAAGTGGAAGAACCTACCGATAGAAGAGACGACATGGGAATATGAGCTCTTCATGCAGAAACATCCACAGATAATCAAATTTTGAGGGAAACACTTGCTTGGCAGGGAGGGGCATGTTAAGCCCTAGACAAATCCTTAAATATTGATTTATTACATGTCCATTGTTATATTTATGTTGTCATCTAGACCCTTTAATTGTACTTGTACCCTTTGTCTCCTATATATACCAAGGAGACCTAGTTTTAGAAATCATCTTATCTTGTACACAAGTTCTATTGTAAATAAAGGTTTCCCCCTAAAAGGGGCTTCACATTCATTCTTCTCTCTAATTCTCAAGGCATGGAATTACTTTTCTCTTTCTCTTTTTATGTTATTTGGGTGTTTGGTGCATAACAACATCTACTCTTCGGTAATGACATGTGGTTTTCACTAATGGGAAAATGTTGAAGTCTTGTGCTAGAACAAGGATGTTTCATATGTGGAGAGAGAAATCCAATGGCACACATAAACATGTGAAGAATTGAGTCCATATAAGAAGAGAAAACATAAAAGAAGATTAACCAAAGATATGCATAGCAGATAGTGATCTGAAAAGATCTTTTAAATGACTATGGTTGAGTTATTAAGGATGTGTTGATTAACCATTTAGGAAGCTTAAAGAAAGAGGAATAATTTATAGAAGAAGCATAAAAATCCTATGAACATATACAAAAATGAAATGAAGCATAAAACAACAAGAAAACATAACACCAATGTGATAACGGAGTTCGGCAATCTCGCCTACATCTTCAGGCCTTATCTCAGTGGGATTTTCTTATTTATGTTCAAATATTTTCAAGTACATCATGATAGTGCCAAAAGGTTAAAAAATGATTTGTTCATGTTCTACCAGTTCTCATGAACCCATCAAAACTGACAGCACCCAAATCGGATGAACGAGGCTCCTAGAAATGGCCCGCAAAGGTGCACTCCTCAATAGCTTCCTTCCATAGCAATGGCTTTGGATCAACAATATGACAGCATAAACCTATTTTGAACCACCTTCCATGGCATTGAGAAGGCCTGGTTTATATATATATGAATTTGGTAACCATCTCCCAACTTCCCCCCAGGATCTGGCCTAAAAAACGGCCCAATATCCCCCAATATTGGGCTAAATCTCCCAAATCTGCATAAAAATCCATTAAAAATATTAATCTAAGGTTTTAAAAACCCATTTCATCATATAATTAGGGTGCATCCCCTTTCACGATGGCCCTTGGTCATCTTGGGCACACCCATGCAGCTAGGCATTGGTCCTTATTGCACTGGCCCCCAACTACTTTGGCACCTACTCCTATACTGTTGGGTCATGTGGCCACACCCCACACAATAGTCTCGATGATTAAGCCATGTTCGTTATTCGACTTCCATATGCCCAAAAACTTAAGGATCCATGTGTTAACATAGGCGTATCCCCTGATATAAAAGGCCAAGGTTTTATCCCCCTGGTCGGTGGGCTAGCCCTACTGAACAGGGCTAAACCCAACAATTATCCCACATTATTCGATAAGGGCCAGGTCACATACCTTACTATCAAAAATGGGGGTTGTTCCCATATCCACGCAAAATGTTTTGGAAGCCCTGTGGCATGGTCACATGGTGTCCCATATGCCTCGAGCTTCGGGCTATACTCGATAACACTTGCTCCAACATACATTACACCGCAGGGTCGTATGAGGATGGATGTATGTGCCAAGGGCTAGGGATAGACCCCAGTTGTTTTCCACCTGGACCATATACTATATCAAGATTAAATATAATTTTGGACACATATATAATAAGAAACAATTGCGGGCAGGTTGGCTAGCCCAACCCTGCCAAACCCTAGCCTAGTGAGAGTTCAAGCGTTCGAATCTCGTACGCTTCACCAATTTTGTAAAGAAATTTAAACCAACCAAAGGGTGCCATGTGGCAGCCCAGGTCTAGGCCATGTTGCACCATGACATTTGTTGATACCATGCCACCTGTCAACTGTCGAATGGTCCACTTGTCTGCCAACTTTATACCCTACCACATGTCTATGTAAGGATGTGCCACATCATCTGTATGGATGTGCCATGTGACACCATTGCAAGAGTGACATGTGTCACTCCTCGATTGGTCCAACTGTACCTACCATGTCAGCATCCGTATGCCCAGTCACCCTAGCACATGACACCTCTAGAAGTTGCCATGTCAACTGTATGGAATCTACCACATCAACATTGATTGTGCATGCCATGTTAGTTGTACGAAATCTGCCACATCAGTGCTGACTATGCCTACCATGTCAATTGTATGGCCTTACAGCCTATATAGTCAGCTGCCACGTGGCATTGTACAAATTGTACAGTCATCATTTTTTTGCATGTTTGGCAAAACTAACAGATCGCCATAACTTGATAATACGACGTTCGTTTGAGCCCATTCAAGTTGCATTGGGTTCATATCAACAAGGCCTACACACACGTCCGTTTTGAATCCATTATGAGAACTTTGATTTTTAGGCCTTTCTGAGCCCTATCAAGCTCCTGGATCCAAATCTGGATCACACCTCCCCACTAAAGGACCTTTTGGTCCCCAAAAGGTTAAAAAAATGAACTTTAACTGATTACATACTCATAAGGATGAAAACCAAAACATGATGTTGTAAAAAAATGATGTTATAACAGGTCATCATTTCAACATGTGTGATTACATTAATGGAAGAAAAATACAATGAAGTTGTGACATCCACTTATGGAAAAACCAAGTGGTTGGTTTCTTTCCTTCACGGTGTTCCTCTTGATTCTCTGGTAATATTTCTTCCTTCGTGAGTACATGTGAAATCCTTTTTTCCTTCCTTGGATGAAGCTCTGGATTAAGCTTCCAACAACTAGCCTTTTGATGTCCACTCCTATTGCAATAAGTGCACTGATTTTTTGGCATCCATACCTATTTACCTTTCTCTTTATTCCATTGTGGAGTTGAGTCTTTATGTGGTGTTTCCTTCCTGGTTGACATAGGTTTCCTGTACAAAGTTTGTCTCTTCCAACACTTGGCACAAAATGCTTGGGTGAATGACAATAAGTACATGGATAAATATTCCACAAGTTCTGGATTACTTGATTATGATTATTATAATAAAAAAGAGAAATGGTAAAAACATGACCATTATACCTTCCATGATGAGCTTCACTTTCCTCTGGAGATGACTTGCATTCACTATCACAATCCTGGAGTGATGTGCCATTACCTTTCGTGAAGTGTTCCTACAATGACTTAAGTTGGCCATTTGAAGCATTACTTGCTTCCGAAGTTTTGGAACCCATCTTGGAGGATGCTCCAATATCCATTTTGACATATCCCAATCCTAAATATCAATTCCTTTCCACAATCTCAATGGGACTAACGATACCTTGTCCCTCAATTCCAAGGCCCTTTCCTTCATAACCCATCCTGGTTAGCAATTTCAAACCTATACCTCTTGTATGTTTTTCAAATGCACCAAAACCATCTTGATGGGAACAAGAAGAATTTGATGAATATCCTTCACTTCATACCTCGGATATTTTTTCTAAAACATATGTAGAATTCACTTTCTTCAATACTTCTTTGACGTTGTTGTTCTTTTAAGATTTATCTTGAACCATTCTCTTTCATTCCAAGTAGTCTTCATACGACACTTTCACCATCTCGGCCATGGAAAACACCGGATTTATGAATTCCTTCTCATCTTGAGAAATTCCTCCTGTAGATTCCATTTTCTCCCTTGAGATGAGCTCTTCCCTGGTTAACATGCAAAACTCAAATTCCAAATGTCAACTAGCTTTGATACCACTTGATCCGAAAAGATCTTTTAAATGACTATGGTTGAGTTACTAAGCATGTGTTGATTAACCATTTAGGAATATTAAAGAAAGAGTAAGAAGTTATAGAATAATCATAACAACCATATGAACATATACAGAACTAAAATGAAGCATAAAACAACAGGAAACCATAACACCAATGTGATAATGGAGTTCGGCGATCTCCCCTACGTCTCTAGACCTTGTCTCAATGGGCTTTGCTTATTTCTATTCGAATATTTTCAAGTACATCATGATAGTGCTAAAAGGTTACAAAAATGATTTCGTTGTGTTCTACCAAATCTCATGAACCCATCAAAACTGATGACACCCAAATCGGATGAATGAGGCTCCTAGAAATGGCCCGCAAAGGTGCACTCCTCAATAGATTCCCTACATGACAATGGCTTTGGATCAACAATCCAGTAGCATAAACCTGTTTTGAACCACCTTCCATGGCCTCAACTAGGCCTGGTTTATATATATCTAAAGTTGGTAACCATCTCCCAACTTCCCCCCAAGATCTGGCATCAAAAAGTGCCCAATATCCCCCAATATTGGGTTAGATCTCCCAAATCTGCATAAAAATCCATTAAAATTCTTAAGCTAAGGTTTTAAAAACCCATTTCAGCATATAATTAGGGCACATCCCCTTTCGCGTTGGCCCTTGGTCGTATCGGGCACACCCATGTGGACAGGCATTGGTCCTTAATGCGCTAGCCCCCAACTACTTTGGCACCTAGTCCTATACCGTTGGGCCATGTGGCCACACCCCACGTGATAGTCTCGATGGTTAAGCCTTGTTCGTTAGTCGACTTCCATATGACCCAAAACTTAAGGCTCAATGCGTTAACACAGGTGTATCCCCTAATATAGAAGGAGAAGGTTTTATCCCCCTGGTCGGTGGGCTAGCCCAACCGACCAAGGCCAAACCCAACAATTATCTCGCGTTATCCGATTAGGGCCAGGTCACATACCTTACTGTCAAAACCGAGGGTTGTTCCCATATCCACGCGAAATGTTCTGGAAGCCCCATGGCATGGTCACATGGTGTCCCATATGCCCTGAGCTTCGGGCTATACTCCATAGCACTCGCGCCAACATACATTACATCGCATGGTCCTATGAGGATGGACGTATGTGCCAAGGTTTGGGGCTAGACCCCAACCCGTTTCCGCCCAGACCATATACTACATCAAACTTAAATATAAGTGTGGACACATATATAATAAGAAACAACCGCGGGCGGGTTGGCTAGCCTAGCCCTGCCAAACCCTATCCTAGTGAGAGGTCAAGCATTTGAATCTCGTACGCTTCACCAATTTTGTAAAGAACTTTAAACCAACCAAAGGGTGCCATGTGGTATCCCACGTCTGGGCCATGTGGCACCACAACATTTGTCGATACCATGCCACCTGTCAACTGTCGAATGGTCCACTTGTCTTCCAACTATCTACCCTGTCAGCATCGTACCCTGACACGTGTTGATGTAAGGGTGTGCCACATCATCTGTACGGATGTGTCACGTGACACCACTGCAAGGGTGACATTTGTCACTCCTAGATTGATCCAATTGTATATGTCACGTCAGCATCCATACGCCAGTCACCCTAACACGTGTCACCTTTAGAAGATGCCACGTTAGTTGTACAGAATCTGCCACATCAACATTGATTATGCCTGCCACGTCAATTGTATGGTCGTATGACCTGTATAGTCAGCTACCACGTGGCACTGTACAGATTGTACAGTCAACATTTTTTTCTTGTTTGGAAAAACTAACAGATTGCCATAAATTGAGCATATGACGTATGTTTGATCTTGTTCAAGTTGTGTTGGGTTCATATCGACGCGACCTACACACACGTTTGTTTTGAAGCCATTCTGAGAACTTTGATTTTTAGGCCTTTTTGAGCCCTATCAAGCTTTTGGATCCAAATCTGGATCACACCACCCCACTAAAGGACTTTTTGGTCCCCAAAAGGTTAAAAAAATGGAATTTGACTGATTACATACTCATAAGGACAAAAACCAAAACACGATGTTGTAAAAAAAGGATGTTATAATAGGTCATCATTTTAATATGTGTGATTACATTAATGGAAGAAAAATATAATGAAGTTGTGACATCCACTTCTAGAAAACCAAGTGGTTGGTTTCTTTCCTTCATGGTGTTCCTCTTGCTTCACTGGTAATCCTTCTTCCTTCATGAGTACATGTGCAATCATTTTTTCCTTCCTTGGACGAAGCTCTGGATTAAGCTTCCAACAACTAGCCTTTTGATGTCCACTCCTATTGCAATAAGTGCACTAAGTTTTTGGCATCCAGACCTATTTACCCTTCTCTTTCTTTTGTTGTGGAGTTGAGTCTTTATGTCGTGTTTCCTTCCTAGTCGACATAGGTTTCCTATACAAATTTTTCCTCTTCCAACACTTGGAAACACAATGCTTGGGTGAATGACAATAAGTACATGGATAAATATTCCACAAGTTATGGATTACTTGATTATTCTTATTATAATAAAAAAGATAATTGGTAAAAAAATGACCATTATACCTTCCATGCTGAGTTTCACTTTGGCATTCACTATCACAATCCTGGAGTGATGCGCCATTACCTTTCGTGAAGTGTTCCTGCAATGACTTAAGCTGGCCATTTGAAGCATTACTTGCTTCCGAAGTTTTGGAAACCATCTTGGACAATGCTCCAATCTCCACTTCACCATATCCCAATCCTAAATATCGAGGCCTTTCCACAATCTCAATGGGATTAACAATACCTTGTCCCTCAATTCCAAGGCCCTTTCCTTCATAACCCATCCTGGTTAGCAATTTCAAACCTATACCTCTTGTATGTTTTTCAAATGCACCAAAACCATCTTGATAGGAATAAGAAGAATTTGATGAATGTCCTTCATTGCATACCTCAGAGATGTTTTCTGAAACATATGTAGAAGGCACTTCCTTCAATCCTTCTTTGACGTTGTTGTTCTTTGAAGATTTCTCTTGAACTGTTCTCTTTCATTCCAAGTAGTCTTCATACAACACTTTCACCATATCGGCCATGGAAAACACCGAATTTATGAATTCATTTTCATCTTGAGAAATTCCTCTTGTAGATTCCATTTTCTCCCTTGAAATGAGCTCTTCCTTGGCTAACATGAAAAACTCAAATTCCAAATGTCAACTAGCTCTGATACCACTTGATCTGAAAAGATCTTTTAAATGACTATGGTTGATTTATTAAGCATGTGTTGATTAACCATTTTGTAAGCTTAAAGAAAGAGGAAGAATTTATATAAGAAGCATAACATCCATATGAACATATACATAACTGAAACGAAGCATAAAACAACAACAAACCATAAAACCAATGTGATAACGGAGTTCGGCAATCTCGCCTACGTCTCTAGGCCCGGTCTCAGTGGGATTTGCTTATTTTTGTTTGAAGCTTTCCAAGTACATCATGATAGTGCCAAAAGGTTACAAAAATGAGCTGGTCATGTTCTACTAGATCTCATGAACCCATCAAAATTGATGACACCCAAATCAGATAAACGAGGCTCCTAGAAATGGCCCACAAAGGTGCGCTCCTCAATAGCTTCCCTACATGACAATGGCTTTGGCTCAACAATCCAGCAGCATAAACCTATTATGAACCACCTTATATGGCCTTAAGAAGGATTTTTTTATATAGATCTGAAGTTGATAACCATATCCTAACTTCCCCCCAAGATTTGGCCTCAAAAAGGGCCCAATATCCTCCAATATTGGGCTAAATCTCCCAAATCTACATAAAAATTCATTAAAAATCTTAATCTAAGGTTTTAAGAACCCATTTCAGCATATAATTAGGGCACAACCCCTTTCGTATTGGCCCTTGGTCATATCAGGCGCACCCATGTGGCCAGGCGTTGGTCCTCAGTGCATTCGCCCCAAACTACTTTGGCACCTGGTCCTATACTATTGGGCCATGTGGCCACACCCCACACGATCGTCCCAATGGTTAATCCCTGTTCATTAGCTGACTTCCATATGCCTCAAAACTTAAGGCTCCACACGTTAACATAGGCGTATCCCCCAATATAAAAGGCCAAGGTTTTATCCCCCTCATTGACGGGCTAGCCCGACCGACCGAGGCTAAACCCAACAGTTATCTCGCGTTATCCGATTAGGGCCAGGTCACATACCTTACTACCGAAACTAGGGGTTGTTCCCATATCCACGTGAAATATTCTAGAATCCCTGTGGCATGGTTGCATGGTGTCCCATATGCCCCGAGCTCTCGGCTATACTCTATAGCACTCACTCCAACATACATTACACCGGAGGGTCGTATGAGGATGGACATATGTGTCGAGGGTTGGCGCTAGATCCAAACCCTTTTCCGCCCGGACCATATACTATATCAAACTTAAATATAAGTTTGGACACATATATAATAAGAAACAACAGCGTGCGGGTTGGCTAGCCCAGCTCTGCGAAACCCTAGCCCGGCGAGAGGTCAAGCGTTCGAATCTCGTCCGCTTCACCAATTTTGTAAATAACTTTAAACCAACCAAAGGGTGCCATGTGGCACCATGACAATTGTCGATACCATGCTACCTATCAACCGCTGAATGGTCCACTTGTCTGCCAATTGTGAACCTTCTCGGCGTCGTACCCTACCATGTGTCGATGTATGGACGTGCCACGTGTCACCACTACAAGGGTGACACATGTCAGTCCTGAATTGGTCCAACTGTACCTGCCATGTCAGCATCTGTACACCCAATCACCCTGCCACGTTTCACCTCCAGAATTTTCCACATCATCTATAGGGAATCTTCCACGTCAGCACTGGTTGTTCCTTCCACGTCAATTGTACGGTCATACGGTCTGTACAATCATCTGCCGCGTGACACTATATGAACTATACAATCAACATTTTTTTGTTTGTTTGGAAAAATGAAAAGATCGCCATAAATTGAGCATACGATGTCTATTTGAGCTTGTTCAAGTTGCATTGGGTTCGTATTGACGAGTCCTACGCACATGTTTTTTTTTAATCCATTCCGACTACTTTTATTTTTAGGCCTTTTTGAGCCCTATCAAGCTCCTGGATCTAAATCTGGATTAGATAGTGTATTGATTGAGGGTGTATATTGAATATCTAAGCAATTATGAAGGAGTCTAATGTGTCTAGGATCTAGATCGTCATTCCCTTTCGATTCTTGATCTAGTGCAAGAAACCCTATGAGTTCCCGTGGTGAATTGGGAGCATCATGACAAAGAAAAGGTTCTAATGGAGTAGCATGAAGATGATATAAGAGTGTGTGTCATAGTAATAATGGTCTCACTACTAAAGAGAATGGTGGTAGCACTAATATGGCTACAAATTCTTGGCCTATGAGACAATGAGGTAGGCTTATCAGGGCTAACCCAAAGGTTGTTGATTCCTGCATTTGCAAAGCTAGGGATAAAGATGAGGGATGTGATATAGGTGCAATCAAATGAGATGGTGTACTACTTGATATTCGAATGTGACCCTAAAAGGATGAACGTGTTTTACTATAGTCTCCTACCATTGTTCTTTGGTAAGGATATGATAGACTTACTAGAAACATAGAATGCTTGAGGATTTGTATATGGTAATGGAATTATGATCTGAGCTTGTAGTGATCTAAAACTACTACTCACTTATGTGTTGATGTGAAAATCTTTTCATAGGGTTGAGGCGATTAGTATCAATAGAAGGAATCATGTGTATGATCTAATATGTTTATCTCAAAGTGAATAATAAAATCCCAATGATTGTAATGCATAATGGATACATAATGTGTTGTAGGATCCAATTGAGCACTAGTGGCGATGTGTATCCACGCTGGTGGAGTATAAATATGAAGACAACATGTATATCCATGGTTATGTTAGACTAAAGGATGTAGAATGTATCTAGGAAGAAATGTAGAATCCATCTAAGATGTTATGCATCTAAGATGTTATGTCGACGTGGACAATATCTGGCTGAGTATATGTAGCAATAGAATGTTGAGGTAGTGGTGTTATTGTTGTTGTAGAAGGAAGATTTGTACTATTTCCTATATCCTTTTAGTTTTGAATTGCTAGAAGAGGTAGCTTGTAATGAGATGAATCATGTACTTGATGACAAAGAATGATTGAAGGACTTGTTGTCTCCATAAGTGTAGTGGTTGGGTATTGGTTCTTATGGAGCCCACATGATGTTATAAGAGGAACGTGGAAAGAGTGATATGGTATAGGAGATGTAGTTATCATTGATGTATCCACTTAGAGCATGAGGGGGAATTAGGGTATGATTTATAATAGAGGATATATGCATAAGTATTGATGGGTGTGTGGTAGAGAAAAATAAAGGTTGAGTTAAGATGGGTTGGGGAGGTCAAGGTTTTAGAAGAGGGTGGTAAGTGAGAGCATGTTGGGTAGAAGGATGAGAATGTACCATCTAGAGAGTCTAGAAGATGGAAATTGAAATTAGATGATACAATTGGATGCAAGGTACAAGTGAGAGAGAGAGGCATTTTGCATGATCACTTGTTGGGTGACAACATTACAGGAAAGAGGTATTGTAGTAGAGGTGAGTTCATATGTTTTTTTTTTCTTTAAAGAGTTAATAGGTATTGCAACAAGCATCATACAATTCATTTTTTTATTTTTTTATATGGTGTGCCCGAGATTAAATCAAATCAATTGAGGGGAGAGACATCACATTCAATAGTGTCTCAAAAAGGCCCTATGACGAAGGTGATTGACAACATTTATTAATAAAAAGGAAAGAATCGTCTTGTTGTACCAAGCTCGGATAATAAGGAGAGGGGTGAGGAGTGGTGGGAGACTAAAGATGAGCTACAAAGTTATGGGAAATGATATTCTTTTGGCTACCATTGCCAAGCATTACGGTGGTGATTTGGTCTTTGATATGAAAATTATGAGTTAAAATGAGACCTGAAGAGGGATATGAGTTAAAGTTCATTAGTCATTAAGAGTAGTGAGGGATATGTTGCAATCGGGTTTTGAACAGGGTCAATTTAGTGGGGTAGAAGGGTCAAGAAATTGGTGTGCCTTGGGATAATCAAGGGTTTTCTCATCCATGCATAGGGATTTGGATGTGGCTTGTCATTGTAATTAGAATTTGCACTCTGTAGGGAAATGGCTTAGAGTCTTATGATAGTGGAACGAACATGTGGGAAAAGAGGAGGAGGGGTCTATATTATTGGGGTTAATAGGGTGCATTATGTAAGGGATCAAGGATTTGGAGAAATTATATGGTTAGGATTATTATTAGAGGAGGAAATGAAGTGAGTGCACTTGTCTAATTTGCATTCCATAGAAAGGGCAGGGATAAAGTCTTGGTCTAAGGAGGTGCTCTCAAACAATTCTACTTCATTAGAAAAAAATACCATCAAGCCAAAATATGTAGTTGACCTCTGAGCTTGGTGAAGAGCTTGATGTACTATTGTACACTCTAACCTAGAACTTGGCACAGTTGCAACCACATGCACATTAACTTTTACAAATAACCTGGAGGATAAAAATTCCTTCTCAAGGCTTGGCATAAATCATCCCTATTGGTGATGCATCCTTAATTGTCACTAGTGGATTGTTCCTCATTGATTTCAATGTAGATTTCTAGAGAGGAAGAGTGATATTTCCACTAGGCTTAGGTTCTAAGTGGTTTCCATCGAGGAGCAAGTGTTTTTCGACAATCATGTCTGGGAGAGTTTGAACATATGCAGCTAGATTGTGGATCCAAGAGTCCAAAACATTGTCATGCATTTTTCCAATGTATTTGAGGCAAGGAAATTCTACTATCCCACCAGAAGGTAAGAGGGGGAGCCCAAGGTTGTTGATGCAATGCTTCTATGATGCAAGTGACCAATTCATGGACTACAGTAGAGAGAGAGGGATCTTTGTGAGGAGCCATTATGCGAGAGAGATGTTAATATGTCTATCTTTTGTAGGGAAGAGATGAATACTAAATAATAAAGAAAACCTTAGGCTAAGAAGTTGGCTAGGGATAATTCCAAAGATGTTAATCAATCAAGAAAGTGATTGGTGTGGGAGGGTGTCCTCCAAAAAACCCAAAATTTTGTTATTGATGAGTGCTAGAAGAAAATACATAAGTAGAACTGTAAGAGAAGGTGCCTAGGGTGAGAGATTGGTTGCTAGAAAGAATCCATGCGTAGTTGAAGATGAGAAATAAGGGAGAGCATAGAGCCAAGAGAGGTCGATCTAAAAGACTTTCATGTGTGGGGTGGGAGGACAACCTCCAAAAAAACCCAAACTTGACTGAGTAGGTTGGGTGGGATATTGGCCAAGAGAACCAAATTTACTAAATTTTTCAAAGAGAATCATGTTGGGTGGGTACCGAGCTAAGAGAACTAGATTAATGCAAGCATTGGTGGGTGGAGGATAAACCTCAATGAACTCAAAGCTTGTGTGAAAAGAGTAGGCCCAAATCCCAGGCTTTGATACAAAAAGATAAGACATAATGTGCTTGAGATTTGAATAAGAGACAAAAAAAGAGAAGTGTGTTCACTATTCTAATGAAAAACGTAGAAATAAATAGTAAAACCCATAAATAAAAGAGATCGAAATAGGTTCGATAAATTTATTTATCTATCCAAAGTTTTTTTTATAGTTTTATAAAGGGTCCACTCAAACTGATTACCTAACTGGAAGAAATAATAAACTAAGTGCATGTAGCTCAAAATCTATGCAGCTCGGATGATAAAGAAAATGATAAACAATACAATGCACATACCTAAAGGGCTAAAACATGTAACTACTCTAATAAAATTTATTGGATTTTTTTGGGGATTGTGTTGTCGTGAAGGAGTGCATTTTCTTGGAGCTACATGGTAAGTGAGAGGATGCCCATGTGCCCTATCAAATGGTTATAGGGCATTCCACACATTTGTAACATCAATTCACTAGTCACATTAATCGCCTCATTACAAACAATACATGATTATTAAATTATAATTCAGTGGTCAAAACACATTCTATGCTTTCTCCCAAGTTTGGACTCAAAGTAGTAGATAGCGTCTTCTTTGGTGGACAACATCCTCCATGAACATATTATCTACCATTGATATGCCAATCTCCATGGTCAAGAGATTGATTTTCTCTTAAACATTAAAGTTGCCAACTTCATCTCCATGGTCACGAGATTGATTTTCTCTTAAACATTAAAGTTGCCAACTTGACATTACATTTGGAGCATGTTAAACCACTATTGAGTGCGTGAGTATCAATGTTACCCTTCCAACCAAGGAATATTATAATCGATCTTCTCTATGAGGTGTTTCTACCACCAAACAAGCTCGATCCATGTTGAGTAGATGTGTTAGGGACACCTCGAGGCACAATTTTTTGAAATAGTTCTTAAGAATGGGTGTAGATTTCCTAACATTATTAGTCTCGTCCCTATCAGAGAACTCACACAGAAATAGACACGAAGAACACAAAAAACAACTTTTATATTGCATTACACTCATGGGTATTTATACAGTGGTGGGATGAGCTCCACTGTTGATTAATTTCCAGATCAATGGCTAGAATTGCTTCTTCCGAACGTTTTTGGTTCTTCTGGGAACTTCCTGGAGTCGGTGCAGTAAGTCGTGCATTTACTGCACGCTTATCTCTATCACCTACTTCTGTGGTTGTTTAATTAATTTCTAACACTCTCCCTTAATTAAACAACCTTTACAACACCTATCTTTTCTCTACATATTACAAACTTAGCCTTACCAAGAGGCTTTGTAAATATATCTACAGCATTATCATTTGTGTTGTAATACAATACATCAATTTCATTTGATTGTATTTTTTCTCTTACAGAATGATGGTGTGTCTCAATATGCTTTGACCTAGCATGATACACTGGGTTGTTTTCCAGTTTGATGGAACTTTGGTTGTCACATTGGATGATTGTTGGTACTTTTTTCTTTTCTCCAACATATTCAAGTTTCCTCCTTAGCCAAATTGCTTCATAGGTGGCAATGCATAATGCTTTGTACTCAGCTTCAGTGGATGACAAAGAAACAGTTGGTTGTTTCTTACTGCTCCAGGACACGATCCCTAATCCAATTGTTGAGACCCGAAATTAACATCCCCATTACCCTATTATACTCTTCATTTATACCTTTTTCTTGGCCTACCTAAGCTTGGGTGAATGACAAGAATGCTACCATTAGCCAGTGATAAGGTCATAAGGTAAAGTATGGTTAATTCATGCATTTTGTGGTTTATTGAGTTAGGGAATTAAATATTTAATGTACTAATGCTTCAATTTGTCATATATATAAATCTTTGACCTCTAGATCTCCAACGTTCCTGTACCAACTCAGCTATCCGGTACCTGCGCACCAAGACTACTACTGTCTGAATCTGGTACCAAATGCATTTGGTACTAAAATCTCATCTATTGCGATCCAATACCAACGACCATGCACTGTCATGATCCGGTACCACATTTTACGCATTGTCATGATCTGGTACCATCTATCTGTTATGATCTGATACTAATATGGAAGAGCCTAATGCACTAAGTTAAGTTCCAGATCTCATCTAAGCCAATTGGTGGACGTCTATTTGCTTTAGCAAGGCTATGATAAAAATAGTTTGTTGATTGCCTCATCCTCATGCATTTCGTGTCATGAGGATGAAGCTAAAGATGTAACTGAATGATTGAACTTAACAACTAATTGATTTGCAAATCATTTCACCTCCTTGTGTTTCACGATTAAAACTATTAAATAGTCGTGGCAAGGATGGTGGAAGTGTAGGAGAGTTAGCATATTACCAATATGTAAAGCAGCGTACGATAGTATAGAACATATTCTGAGTGAAGATTAATGGAATGCCATTTTATCTCCATATTCTAATTATCTATGATTAAGTGTGAGTTGAGTTGTTAAAGAAAGTTTGATTTTATGTTTTGAAATGTGAGTGAGAGTAATGTGTGTGTTGAAGACAAGCCTCCTGTAGACTTCAATAGCTGACCTGTTGAAGCGGCAAGGGCCCACCGCCCAACAAAGGTCAGCCTCTTCGTAGATTAGCATTAGCATTTGTTTTCAGTAGTGTAAACATTAAATTAGCTAAAGCTTTAACTCTGTTAGATGATAGCAGTACAATTTAGACTAGGATTTCCATTATATAATTGCTTAGAGATCTTTACTTGCTCTATTTTTTCATATGCTCTTTTCTCATGAATTTGATTTCCTTGAGTGATCAAAGATGTTGGCAACAATAGTCAAAACTATTTGGATAAGAACTAGTGAAGTTCATTGTGAACCACAACAAAACCAACATATTGACTATTGAACTACCCATGCTATGCTTTGATGATTGATGTGTGATTTCCTTTCAGAAGTGTGGATTGCATAGTTAGTTTTATGGGCCAGATAACAGAGTTGATATGTCAAACCAACTCCATCTCATACTTGCATGTTCCATAATGGAGTAGATAGCCTCTCTGTGAAAGACAACCAAAGTGCATTGCAGCTTGCTATTTTGATTTGTTTCCAGCATACATAATCTAGTTTAATTCTATACTCGTAACATTAGAAATTACCTTTCTTACTGGTGTCTTGTAACTCTGTTGATTACGAATACCGGATTGATAATTAATGAGTGCATCATAGTAAACATATAAGTAGCACAACACCAATACTGAGTGCATATCCTATAGTAGACTTCATGTCATATGGATCTCCTGCCCAATCAGAGTCTGAGAAACCTGTCAACTCAACATCAAAATCATTAATATACTCAATACCAAAATCAATAGTACCTTTCAAATATTGGAGGACTCTCTTTGTAGATTTTCAGTGATTCTCATGAGGCTTAGCCATAAATTGGCTAAGAATGCTAACTGAATATGCAATATCTGGCCTGGTTGTGGTGAGATAATTTAGACTTCCCACCAATTGTCGATACAAAGTACCATACACTTCTTTTGAGTCATCATTATTGTTGAGCTTAACATTTTTCTCTAATGGAGTAGATAATGGCTTACATGTGTTCATATTAAACCTCCTGAGTACCTCCTTTGTATATTTTCTTTGTGTGATTAAGGTATTACCATTTTCTCCCCATACCTCAAGACCTAAACAATAATGTAAATGTCCAAGATCCTTCATTTCAAACTGTTGTGACAACTTTATTTTGATCTCTTCAATCATCCCAGTAGCATTTCCTATTATGATAAGATCATCCACATATAGAGAAATCAAAGCAATTTGACCATTTCTATCTTTCTTGATATACAGGTTTGGATCACTTTTACTTTTTATAAAGCCTTGTTGAAAGAAAAATGTATCAATTTTCTCATACCAAGACCTAGGTGCCTGTTTAATTCCATATAAATATTTCTTCAACTTGCATACAAGATGTTCTTTTCCTTTCTTTACAAACCCCTCTGGTTGAACAAGATAAACCTCTTCTTTTAATTCTCCATTCAAAAATTCTGACTTGACATCTAATTGATGCAACTTCCAATTATACTTGGTATCCAATGCAATCATTAATCTAATAGTATTCATTTTTTCTACAGGAGAAAAAGTGTCTTCATAATCTATCCCTTCTTTTTGTGAATAACCTTTGGCAATCAATCTAACTTTGTATTTATCTATACTACCATCAACATAAATTTATATTTGAACAACCATTTTGATCCCATGGGGGTTTTGTTCTCAGGCAATTCCATCAATTCCCATGTTTCATTTTTAATTATAGAGTCATATTCTTCCTTCATGGCATCCATCCATTCTTTGTGGTCTTTAACTTACTCATAATTTAAAGGTTCTACCACATTCATAGCTTGAGGTATTAAGGCATAGTCTCTATACCTGACCAGGGTCTTAGATTGTCTTGTTGTCCTCCTTAGTTCTTCACTTCTTTGTGGAGTTCCTTCACCTCTTCTAGGCGTGCTCTGGCTACTTGTAGAATCTACGATGCTTGGAGCTTCTCCTTGGACTTCTTCTTCTTCTTCTTCTTTAGCATTTTCCTCATTTTATTTAGGTATATTCCACACATCATAATCATAATCTTTTTGTACTTCATCTGCATTTTCATGAAACAACACATCTCTACTTGCAAACACCTTATGATTGTTAAGATCAAAAATCTTATAGGCTTTATATTCTTTACAATAACCAATAAATATGCATTTGATTGCCTTTGCATCAAGATTTCTTCTATCTTCTTTTGGAATGTGAGCAAATTCTTTACTCCCAAATATTCTCAAGTGACTCACTTCTGGTTTATATCCATAAAAAGCTTCAAAAGGTGTTTGTGCTCTAAAATTTTTGTAGGACTCCTATTCTTTAGATATACAGCAGTACTAATTGCTTCAGCCCAAAAACCATTAGAAATATTTTTACCTTTTATCATACTGCAAGAACATTCAACCAAGGTTCTATTTTTCCTTTCTGCTACTCCATTTTGCTGAGGAGTATGTGGCACTGTAAATTGTTGTTGAATCCCATTATTTTTGCAATACTTGATTAATGCCCCTGATGTATACTCCCCTCATTGATCTGACCTAAGAATCTTGATGCTCCTTCCTATTTTCTTTTCAACCATATTCTTGAACTCTTTAAAGTATTCAAAGACATCACTTTTCTTTCTCATAAAATAGACCCAAGTGTATCTAGTTATATCATCAATAAAGATAAGGAAATAATATGCTCCTCCAAGAGATCTAGTTTGCATGACTCCACAAACATCAGTATGCACTAGTTCAAGAATTTATCACCTTCTTTTATCTATATGCATAGGAAAATATTCTCTGTGTTGTTTTCCTAATGTGCATCCTTCACATTCAACATGTTCACTTTTAAACATTGGAAGACCTTCTACCATTTCTTTCTTATGAAGCATCATAAGATCATTATGGTCTAGGTGTCCATACCTTTGATTTCATAACTCTTCCATTGACATAGTTGTGGATGCCAATGCTTGATGATCCCTCCTTGTAACATCAAGCTTATATAGTCCTCCAACTCTTGATCCTCTTGCAATGATTTTGTAGTGATCCTATATATCTTTCACCACACATTGTGACTTAACAAATTCTACATTTAGATCTTGATCTGCAATGGTGGATACCGAAATTAAATTCTTCTTTATCCCTGGCACATACATTACATTATGGATTTGTTTCACCTCACTAGTAGGTAAAGTCACAGATACATCTCCATACCCTTTAATTTCATGTGACCTATCATCTCCTAGATAGATCTTATGAACATCATTAATGTTCTCATGATATGTATCAAACCAATTCTTATTACATGACATATGAATTGAAGCACCAGAATCAATAAACCAGGCATTAGCATCATCAGTGTCTACTGATAAAGCAACATCAGAAACAAACAACTTGAGATTTTTGAAATCATCACATACTCTGGCACCTTTATCAACAAAATTTCCCGAATGTTTGTTATATTTGGACTCATTAAACTTCCTCCTACAATCTTTGGCATAATGTCCAAACTTACCACAGTAGTAGCATCCTTCATTCTTCTTCACATTTTCATTTGTGCTTGGTGGTGCCCTGCCATTATCTGGTTTTGAATGTGGTCTGCCTTCTTTATTTCTCCTCCATGGCTTTCCTTTGTAGGGTTGTTTCCCTTTTTCCACCAATGTCAGATCTAAATTGTGAGATCTTCCATTGAGATTATTTCTACGCTCCTCCTCTTGCAGAAGAATACCTGTCAATTCATCAAAAGTAGGGGCCTTTTCCCTAGTTGCAAGACCGGTAATGAACATTTGATATTCATCTAACATGCCATTTAATGTGACAGTGACCAGGTCAGTACTAGAAATCTTTTCACCACTATCTCTTAGTTTATCTTTCAAATCTTTGATTCTAGAAAGAAAGTTACTGATATTTTCATTCTCCTCCATCTTAATTGAAAGAAGCTTACTCTTCAAAAATAATACATGGTTTGTGTTCGTTGTCTCATACAAACCTTTAAGTGTCTCCCAAGTTTCATGGGATGTTTTGCATTCCCTAATGTGTGGGATGATATTTTCCTTGA
This sequence comes from Picea engelmannii, assembly GCA_009831015.1. NCBI lineage: Eukaryota > Viridiplantae > Streptophyta > Pinopsida > Pinales > Pinaceae > Picea > Picea engelmannii. The sequence goes on from ML788447.1 coordinate 702,715, forward strand.
CAGACATCCTCAAGAGCACCTTCGCTTTAGTCTCTCGTCGCTCACAATCCTGAACTGAGGTTGTTGGGGCTACTGGTTTTGCTTCATCTCCACATGCAATCGACCAAACATTGTATGCTTCCATCAACGTATGCAACTTAAACTACCAATTGACATAATTTCCCCCATCTAACTTATTTGATTCATTGATGTATGAATCTGCCATGATATTTGTCATCTTTTTAAAAAACACTAAAATCACTTCAATATGATCTAGGTCTTTTAGAACCCAATGTAGAAACTCTATATTAATCAATAATTCAAATTGTGACCCCAATCACAATATCATCTCATCTTCACAAGATAAACATGTTGAACCCTCACATATAAACACATTTTTTAGATTAATCACCATTATATTCTTCAATATATGATATGTTAAAATTAACTTTCCATTCAATTCAACCAAAATCACTTTCCACTCAAATCCAGCACCAAAGTTACCACCACCATAAAACAAAATTACTTTTATATTCTTATATTCTTAAGACTTCCAAAATTACCCCAACCACTTTTATTTTCTTAAGTCTTCCAAAATTACCACGACCATAAAAGACAAATTCAACTTTTACTCAAATCAAACCAAAGCAACTAGGCCATAAAAAAGACAATATGCATACGGGCTCCTTTACCATGCAGAATTTCACTACCATATAACTCCTCTACGGATTAGTGTGCAGCCTTGAGCCAACAATTCCTTATGGAAATCTTCCTTCGTGCAACAGGAGATGAAATACCAAACAACCGCTACTCACCGCATAATTTCTTCCACACGTCCACGACTTCTTTCTCCACTCAAAAAAACTTTGATTGGCCCTCTAGATCGGTCCTCTTAGCCATGGAACCAGAGTCCGTCGTTATGAAATCAGATTAACAGAAACACAGTTCTGGTGTATGCGGATCGCTTAGCCTCCCCAACGCACAGTGGAGAAGCAAACTCTATCTCACGACCCTCTGTCTCACAACAAACAATATTGACGACCCTCAACACTCTTTTGGCTCTTACGACCGTTGCAACTCTCAGACCTCACAGCGCTCTAACACAGTTCAACACACCTCACAATGCTCACGATTCTGAGGCCTCACTATTTTCACATCACTCACACACTCTCTGGCTCACACGACCCTCACAACTCTCTCGGCTCTGATACCATATCAGAGAACTCACACAGACATAGACACGAAGAACACAGAAAACAACTTGTCTATTGCATTACACTCATGGGTATTTATACAGTGGTGGGATGAGCTCCACCATTGATTAATTTCCATATTAATGGTTGGAATTGCTTCTTTGAGATGTTTCTGGTTTTTCCGGGAACTTCCTGGAGTCGATGCAGTCAGTCGTGCATTTACTGCATGCTTATCTCTATCACCTACTTTTGTGGTTGTTTAACTTCTAGGATTATTAGTAATAGATTTCCAACTTTTGACACTCAAATCAAGATAACAGAACAATTTTAACCAAAGTTTGTGAATATGACATTTTCCCTCTACCAATAAAAAAAAACTTAAGACAATTTTTATCACAAATAAAAAAAACTTAAGACAATTTTTATCACCAATAAGAAAATTTGAGATCTTATTTGACCTCATTTCAAGGTGGTTGTCAGTTTAGTTTGATCACAGTCAAGGTGGTTGTTAGTTTGGTTGCAATGTGGCCGTACGTACAATGGACAAGGGTATAACATGCAATCCTCTCATATCCTCTAAAAAATTGTTTCCATTGTAAAGAATGTCCCCATTGTGCTAGTCATTGTGCTTGCCACTCCAAATGACTAGACGCTAACACTTGCATCTTCCAGTGCTTTTCTAACTAGCTCATCTTCCAGTGCCTTTCTAACTCGCTCAGTTTGTTATGAGTTATGCCTCTCTTTCTAACTGAGTTAAGGCTTGCATCTTCCAGTTCCTTTTAAACTCGCTCAGTGTGCTATGAGATATTACTCTCACTTCCTTTCTAACCGAGTCAAAGTGTTATGAGCTAAGCCTCTCACTATCTTTCTAACTCGCTCAGTGTGCTATGAGCTATGCCTCTGAGACATAAACCACACAGAAAGCTATGCCACTCAAAAAGAAACCGCACGGAATTGCACATGCAGCCGCACGGAGCTGCACATGCAACTGGTGATTGTTCTGATGTACAACTGGTGATTGTTCTGGGTATAAATTCGTTCATTTCAAACCCATTCTATCTGATTTTACCAAATACCTATAAAATCATATAATGAACAATTTGTTAGAGCCTATGAGCTAGAAACTTCGTGGTTTATCATGCTATGTCTTTGTAGAAATTTTTAAAGATATATCCATGTAGAAACAAAATACCTATAAAATCATATAATGAACAATTTGTTAGAGCCCATGAGCTAGAAACTTCGTGGTTTATCATGCTATGTCTTTGCAGAAATTTTTAAAGATATATCCATGTAGAAACAACTGATGGATATTTTTATAGCTCTTCAAATTCACAAAAAAATTATGAATATTTGAATTTACCTTTGATTCAAACTATTTTTCTCTTGGGCAGATCCAAAATTGAATTGGAATTGTGCATTTTTGGCTGCTTTTGTTTCTGCGGTCCAAACTTACCTTCAAATCTCTGTGGTAAACACCATTGTTGTAGAAATATCCTACAGATAAGCTGCTGGAAGTACCTCCTTCTCATTGCGCTTTCCTCCAACTTCCCATTACACAACTGCATATAGAAAACGCTACCTTTCTACTCTCAAAATGACCACTTGTCACGTTCGCTTTTTTATCTTGGGACCGACACCTGAGCGAGATGTTGGGGTATGATCATCTAAGGTCATAAAGTGTTGCTACAGTGGGCTAAAATGACCATCTAATTGGTTCTCCCGGCACTCGCCTAAGCTCGCGATAAGCTCATCACTTTCCAATTTGTTATAAAGAATACTGCACCAGAAAGAAAATCCCTTGACCCATGTCACCTTGTCACAGTAAAATTGCAAACACTTGAAATACTACAGACAAGCACTCAAACAAATGTGTTGTGCACTCGAGCTTGTTTCTAAGCAAAATTTTGGCAAGTTTGACTCTCCTCGCTTCGGAATGGAAGCGCCGGACTCAGTAGTTGTAGGGGCAGGTGGTGTAAATATAAGAGTTGTGCCAGTGGATGTAGGATTTGATGAATATTTCTGCCTTCATCCGCCTAGTGTTGTTGGTTGTGGTTTTCAAAGTTTATTTCACTAACAGATGGTGCTGTGGTAGAACATACCCTGACACCATTTTTGTATTTTGCACTATCCACTTTAGTTTTAAATTTAGGAGACCGCATGATTCAAGAAGATCTAAGTATTTTGCACTATTCACTTTAGTTTTAAATTTAGAAGACCGCATGATTCAAGAAAATCTGTTTAGACAATGCATAAATTCATCCAAACATTTTTTCTACATGCACTCAGTCTTACACACTGAAGGTTCCCAGTTCGAACCTGGGCAAGACAGTGCATAAATTCATCCATATTTGTTGATTCCAATCGCTACCTTTTTGGCCACTCGTTCAGTTTCCAGCTTAGTTGTTTTCAATGTATAAATTATCAATTATCAATTTTTAGTTACTAGAATATATTAATAAGTAGATAAATTGAATTTTAACATGTTTTTAATTTTGAAATAATTAATTAAGCTTTACAGATAGACTATTTATAATAGCAAGCATGGTCTTACTCTGTTCCTCAGATTTGGAAGGCCTGCAACACCAACAGAGTTTTTTTCTGCAGTGATTAACAATTACATATGAAGAGGGAATTTTTTTTCTATTATAGCATTTCCAAGCAGTTGGAGGAGCTGAAAAGCTCCCAAACACCAAGTTTGTTGAGTTCATATTTTGAATTGAAATAAAGGGCATTTCATATTAACCTCTTTGAGAGATTTGTGCATTTGGCAATGATCAAATGTTATTTTTCAATGCCAATGGTGCTTATGGAACCTCCTCCATGTGTTGCTTTTAGCCAGTTCTGTTCTGCTCACATTTTGTTGCAAATGTAAACATACTATATAGTTTCATGATGTCATACCAAGTATCAGCTTAATTTATACAGGTGAGGTTGTATGTATTGGTAGAACGTGCATCTATGTGAGAAGGATGTTGGTATTTTCATACAAAGTTTATTGATGAGAGATTACCTCCAAAATGGTGATGTGCTCATCTTGGATCCATCAAGATATCTCGCTGGATGTACGTTGACAATGAACATCCCTCAATATATCATGATGTTCCACAGCCAGGGCGATCATTCCCACCAGAAACGCAGTAAAAATTTAGACAATGTATTAAAAATACAACAAAAACCATGCCATTGTAACAAAAGTTTAACACATTCAATATAATTATTGTTTACTCTTTAAACCCAGTCAAAGAGTCAAAGATCTGTTTTCTGGTTTGGATTGCAATTTTTTTTTTATTGTGGGTAGAGTTTGTAATTGTGACTGCAATTTGGTAACTTTTGATACTATAGATAGAACAGTGCAAGTATAATTGTGCTATTGACATATTAGCATTCTTTTTTCTCTTTTGGCAGATTTTTTTCAACAAGCACAGAGTTTTGCACTCACTTACAATGAACTTCACTGCACTGTGTTAAAAAACATTCGGCCTATGTAATGTAGTTTTATTTTTTACAATGAAAGTTTTTGGACTTTGCAAATCTTCAAACATTTATGTTTTCCTCTGAGATTGAATCTTTACCACTGCACTGTGTTAAACATTCGGCCTATGTACTGTAGTTTTATTTTTGACAATGAAAGTTTTTGGACTTTGCAAATCTTCAAACATTTATGTTTTCCTCTAAAATTGAATCTTTACCAGAAATTAAGTAGAAATTTATGACCTTTTTAAGTAGAAATTTATGACCTTTTTTGAAAAAGATAAACCAATTTGATCAAATTACATTACATTCCAGAATAAATAATAAAAGAAACAATGATACATCCATGGTCACTTATATGGAATGACAATTACATAACATAGAACAATGATAAATTGAACAATGCATCTTAAATTGAACAATGCATAATACACCCAACTCAGACTATTTCTGAATCTCAATTAGACAAAAGCAATCTCAGATATCTTATCATTCTGGCAAGCATGTTGATGCCTGGATGATGAGCTTCTCCGGTGATCTCCATAACCTCGGCTCTAACTCCGTCCTGTCATGGGGAGCAGTTAGGGAGGTGCCCATCCCGCGTAGAATCGCTCAGACTCGAGTAAAAAATCACCAAACAGTAGAAGCCTTGTTTGGCTAGCTCTCGCTTACATGCTTTCAGAGTTGGAGTCGAGTCAAAGGACACTAGTAGCTTCAGAGGCAGGGACTTGTTGCTACGCAACCCATCTTGTTTATGAAAGGTTTCATTGATCACCAATTACATAATGCTCATATCAATGTGGGTAAAGTCAATGGAGTTAATGTTATTAACCAATTCTGGTTCTGGTAAGTGTGTTAAAATGTTGATATGGGGAGTTGGATCAACCTTGTGCTTCAACTCAACTCAAAGCTTATCTAGATTGGTTCCATACTTCACTCTAATGTATGGAAATCCTTTTTTCAGATAAAAGAAAATAAAAACACAAACCAATGCTTAGGTATATTGCTGGTATAATGCTATTGCAAAATTAAGTAAAGATGATATTGTTGTAGGAAAGCATTAAGTAAAGATCTTATTTCTCGAATAATTTGAAGGAAACCATTATGTAACTAGATGACTAAAAACAAATAATCCTCTACCGACGCAGATGATATAATTTATTTATCATGAAAGTCGGCTCAGTAGTCATGGCCCGCGTAGTTTCTAGTGCTGGACGGCCGTAGCTTGGTGGTCATGGCCAAGCAAAAGCTGGAACACTTTATCATTGGCAGGTAACGAATCTGATCCTCACTTGAGTGGCCTGGCCTGACTTGACAGGCATCTTTTCCGTCTTTTTTAAGATTTTTTTGAGCGTTTACGCTCGCCACGCCATATCAACCCGTTTTTATCCACAACTTCAGACAAGTCATACCTACCCATTTTGAGACACTTCACACAAGTTGTTTCTTGTTTTTATCTCGCCCACCCTTATCTTTGAATTCCGCAACTTGATTGGGATGGTTCAGAGTCAAAAGCTCTAGAATCCTGCTCACATGTCCATGGTTTCTCAAAACTCTCGGTCTCCATCCATACATGATAGAACTCGTCAATTGGGGCAACGTTCGATATATTTACTTTATCTCTATATATATTTGCTCAGCTTCAGCTCCAATTCAATTGTGTAGTTCAGTTCTGTTAAGTGAGAATGGCATCGTCGGCCTCCCCTTCCATGGTGTTGTTACTTCTATCCATACTCATTCTTGAAATATTTGCAACAAATAGAAGCCCAGCTGATCTCCAAGGTCTCATGGCATTCAAGACATCCATCGCCAGAGATCCCTTCAATGCTTTAGCTGATTGGACTGCTTCTGCTCATCACTGTAATTGGTCCGGCGTAGCCTGCGATTCCCTCCACAACGTTATCTCGATCAGCTTACCAGAGATACAAATCCAAGGCGTCATCTCTCCGTTTCTTGCAAATATATCTCATTTGGCTTCACTAGACCTAAGCTCCAACTTCTTCCATGGCGCTATTCCTCCACAGCTCACTCTATGCTCCCAACTTACCAGTCTGGAGCTCTTTAATAATTCTTTGACGGGTACCATTCCTCACACTTTGGGTGGACTTCCTCTACAGTCTCTGGATCTCGCCAACAATTTCTTGACGGGAAGCATTCCCGACAGCATCTGCAACTGCACCAGTTTAACAGCTGTAAGTTTTTCATTTAACAATCTTACAGGTAGAATCCCGGTGAATATCGGTAATTTGGTCAATTTGCAGTTTTTTGTTGCTTATGTTAATGATCTCACGGGAGGCATACCTCCTTCCTTTGGAAAATGCACCGACTTAGAAGCCTTAGACCTGTCTGTAAATCGCCTTGAAGGCTCCATACCTCCCGAGCTAGGGAATGTCAGAAGTCTACAGTATCTGAATTTATTTGATAATGCCTTAACGGGCACCATTCCTTCCACTCTCAGTTCATGCAGAAACCTTGTACAGATTGCTTTGTATAAAAACAACATCACCGGTACCATTCCGGAAGAGCTTGGGGAACTTTCTAACCTAGAAGTCTTGTTGCTCTAAGAAAATGGCTTATCTGGAAGTGTTCCGCCTACTCTGTCTCGCTGTAAATCTCTGGTTCGACTCGTTCTTTCAGACAACCAGCTAACTGGTAACATACCAGCTGAGCTTGGATCTCTCCCATCCTTAAAAAATCTACACTTGCACCTTAACAAATTAACGGGAAGGATTCCTGCCAGTTTAGGTCGCTGTTCTAATCTGACGACTCTGGCACTCTACAATAATCATCTCTCGGGACCTATTCCCGAAAGTCTAGGGTTGCTCTCTAGATTACAAAAGCTTACCATCTTTTCCAATCATCTTTCGGGTTCTATTCCTCGTAACCTTTTCAATTGTTCCAGCCTTGTTAACATTACAGTCGTCAACAATCAATTGACAGGACAAATTCCCCCGGAAATTGGCAAGTTAAGCATGCTTAATTTTCTGTCAGTCGGTAATAATTGATAAATTGTGAAGGACAGAGAAATGCAGAGAGAAAAGAATAGTATATTCAAATGTATGAAGAAGTACAGAACAGAACTGAAGTAAGTTGAAGTACTGAAGAGTTACAAACAACAGGAAATAGTTGAGCTTATATATGCTCAAGCAAGACAGAAATAGAAAGTACAATTGTCCAGTACAGCTGGCAGTGTACGTAGTCTGTTGAGGATACAATATATTTAACACTCCCTCTTAGACTCAACAGTTACAATCAGCAGCACTGACTATGCCTAAGTGCTGTCTCTGGAAGTCAAAAACTGACTTTCCTAGTGGCTTGGTGAAAATATCAGCAAGCTGATCTCTAGAACCACAAAATTGAAGTGCAATGTCACCATTATTGACTAACTCACGTATGAAATGAAACCGAGTGTCAATGTGTTTACTTTTCTTGTGGAACACATGGTTCTTGGATAATGCAATTGCTGATGTGTTGTTACAGAAGATAGGAGTTGGATCCTTCTCTGTTTGTGACATGTCTTTCAACAATCTTCTCAGCCATACTGCTTGACAAGAAGCTGAGGTAGCAACTACATACTCTGCCTCTGCAGAAGATATGGATACAATTGGCTGCTTCTTCGATGCCCATGAAATCAGGTTCGTGCCCAGTTGAAAAACATATCCTGATGT
>ML788447.1:716573-741760 GCA_009831015.1 Picea engelmannii
TGGCATCTTGAAGAGTTTCAATTCCTCCAGTTTCGGAGTTCTGCATTCCCATCATCGTCCACGGCATACCATGATGGTTGTGGTTATTTCAGTTATTGTAAGTGCAATAATCTCTTTACTGTTTTGCATTGCATTTATTCGTTCTTACTGGGGCAGAAGAAAAAACAATATCAAGTCGGAGGAACTGTCGATCAGCATGCCTGGAGAGCCATTGATGCAGAGATTTACGAAAAGAGATTTGGAGATCGCGACCGAGTCATTCAGTGTCGATAATATAATCGGAAGCAGCACCATCAGCACTGTGTACCGAGGCGTTCTGAGAAATGGCAAAGTGGTGGCTGTGAAAACATTGAAGATGGAAAACTCCAAGGACCTGGAACGGTGTTTTAAGAGGGAGCTGTATACCATGGCTCGTATTAGGCATCGAAATCTGGTAAAAGTGATCGGATATGCGTGGGATAACAGGTTAAGGGCTTTAGTAATCGAGTTCAAGCCAAATGGAAATCTAGATTCAGTGCTACATGGCGTGGACGCGGGGGAGGGGCGTTCAGCTCAGTTGGATCTATCAAAGCGTCTAAGTATCAGCATATCAATAGCTCAAGCTTTGGTTTATTTGCACGAGAATTACGATTTCCCCATCGTCCACTGTGATCTGAAGCCCGCAAACATTCTTCTGGACGAAGATTTTGAAGCTTACGTCAGCGACTTTGGTAATGCTAGGATGCTTGGAATCCATCTCCAGCATCAAGAACTAAGCCAAGGGACGTTGTCTGCTTTTCAACTGGGGACCATCGGCTACGTCGCGCCTGGCAAGATTAAAATACTATCTAACTTTACCATTTTATGTTGTTTGTTTGTATCATGACATTTAAGTATTTAAATTAAGCAACAATGTGTGTGAACAAGATGCTTGGTGTGCAATTGCAGAGTTTGCGTATATGGCGAGGGTGACTCCCAGCGCAGATGTGTTCAGCTTTGGCATAATCCTCATGGAGTTATTGACGAGGAAAAAACCCACCAGTATTCCTAGCTCGTCTTCTGCTTCTGACCAAAAAGACACTACTTTGCAAGAATGGATAGAAAATGCTTTCGAGGATTGCAAGAGCTTAAATAGTATAGTTGATCCTCTCCTGTTACAGAATGTGTCTGAAGAGGAAGAGGAGAAGCTGGCAAGTTTATTGAAGATATCGTTGATGTGTACCAAAGCAACACCAGAGAATCGTCCAAGCATGAGCCAAGTTCTGCCCTGGTTGTTGAAGATCAAAGAGAACCGCATGCATGGATTTCTCAAATTCTTGCTTGGAATTTAGAAATAATTGATGGACTGGATGCAATATTGTCTTCTTCCTGCATGCAATATCGTTTTGTTCTTGCCTGGAATAAGTGATATGGACTGGACTAACTCGTCCACCCGCTGAATGGAAAAGCACTTCAGTCTCCTTGGAAATTTGAAATAAGTGATTGACTTGGAAGTACATGAACGGTAGTCTACAATAACTGCGACCCTAGTAAACAAAATGGACAACCTAATCAATGAAGGGCGAGTCGAGCAAACCGACATCAAGCACGACAAACAGAGAACTGCGGATGCAAACAGTGACTCTGGATGGATGGCTTTGTGCATTGAACAATGGCAAATTATATATTTGTATTCAAATGCATTTGTATCTCAATCATTGTGCATGGTAATGGTTTGCTATTTTGTAAGTTTTTACTTTTACAGAATAGAATGTTTCATTGGAGAGTACCGTCTATCTTATTAGTCCCTGCCTGCCACAAGGGACTCTAGCAATAGCTTGTGACTGCCTATTACTTTTGATGCATTCTGCATTTTAGTTGGTGCCTTTTGCTATGCTCTCCAAAACACAATAACCAATATCGAAAGTTTCCTTTAACCATCTCCTAAATGATATATTAATTTTATTTATTTATAAAATTTCAAAATCCAAAATTTTGATTGGATAGTAGTCATGTGATATGACTATATTTCCTTGATGTAAGCTAATATGTTTTAGTTAATAGTGAGTATTAATAATTCATTTAAAAATAAAATAAAATTTATTGGCCACTTTCTTGGCTCTAACAGTGTGGCTTGACAATGCAATTGAATGTTTGGGAAGGGAAGGACATTCCACTAGGCAACCTGCATGCTCTACAGCGTGCAAAACATAAGGCACATCACGGCCTTCAAAACTTAACTTACAAAAAGATGGACAAACAATTCCATACTATGAAAGATAAAATATTACTCTGAAGGGAAAAATGCATAAAGAATAAATGACCAGTAATCCTCACCATCTAATTCGAGCTATGGTGAAAGGCTCTTGTTGAAAATCTATTCTGAATTTCGGCCATCTAATTTGAGCTATGGTGAAAGGCTCTTGTTGAAAAATTGTTTTGAATTTTGGCCATCTAATTCGAGCTATGGTGAAAGGTTGTTGTTGAAAATCTGTTCTGAATTTCGGCCATCTAATTCGAGCTATGGTGAAAGGCTACTGTAGAAAATCTGTTATGAATTTCGGCCATCTAATTCGAGCTATGGTGAAAGGCTGCTCTTGAAAATCTGTTCTGAATTTACACTGAATGGTATTGGTATTGTTATTGTCTTCATTATCCAGAAAAAACTCTGAAAAATCCAATTAGTTACAACATATGAATGTATATTATGAATTTTATCAAGGTAGCTTGCATTTTTTAGTAGGGACCCAGTTGAATACATAGCTCCCAAGCTTGGTTTTGCGCCTCCTCAACCCTTCTTCCACTTGCACTAGCAATTCAGTTCATACCTTGGGATATTGAGGCTCCCATTAGCGGCTTCCCAACACCACGTTGCTTTGACTAAGCCACCGTAGGGCACATTACAGTCCAATAATTTAGGTATAGAATGGATATAAAGGAAGTGTGTGCAAGGAAATCAACGGAGCTTCTCATATTACCTGCATTAGCCATGAGTTTTACAGCACACCTGCATTAGTCATGAGTTTTACAGCATGCTTAATTTTGACATTTATGGCCCACAAATAATTTCTCTATCAGAAAGATTTGGATCTTCGACATATAGATAAAATATTTCATAAGAATATGTTGCTTTCATGACATCGAAAATAGCATTCATGTGCATGGGTTTCCTATGTCAATTCTTTCAAATCACGATATGGAAGCTTGTAAATATATTTTACTGAACAAATTAAACCATACCATGAAAATTAAGGCATCAAAGGATAAAAGTCATACCCTTAGCCAAAGAAACAGATTTACCCACCTCAACCAAGTATCTATAAGTGTCTTCTCCTTAAGAGCAAGTAGGATATAGTTTATGGATGGATAAGAGCTCCATGGACGATTAAGAGTAGGAAGGAGGCCATTCCCTTTAAGAGTTGTTGCTCGCGGGGATCAACTTGAACCTTTACAATATTGGTGGCGGCTCCACATCATAGCTGGATTAGATTAGGTTAGTCCCTCGCTGGATGCTCACTGCACCATTAGATAGTCTAATCCTTGAGCTACTATACATGGATGTTCGCTTAGATAAGGAAGTAGCTCAATGATATTGGCAAACACCTTGGCCAAGACGGGTTGTTAGGCAAATGCGGCTACTATACATGCTTTGTTTCCCACCTTACCTATGCTAATACACTCAGTAGCTAGGATTGACAGTAGCCAGGATTAACTGGGTTAGGTTACGACTCATCATTTATACTTTACATTTTTGGCATCTGAGTTACCTGTAAAAACATAATGAGATACATAAAGAGAAAGAGAGAGCTCCTATACATGCTCTCTTAGATAATTATACAGAGAAATACTATTGCCAGGTGAGCCAGGTGTTGGCTCTTAATAACATCGTACATCTTTGTGGCCGCTTCACAGCTACCTATACGATTATTAGGTTGTTTCCGAACGAAGTGAGCTACCAAATTCTTAAGGAGGTTGATTTGTCTACAATAAAACTCCTAATTATTCAATTTGGCCACTAAATCATTAAAAATTCCTAATTTATCGATAGCCATTAAAACCCAAAAAACCTTGCATGCATATTAAACCAGTGTTCACAGGAAAAAATGCTCACAACATGAAGTGGAGCCATTCAAACTTAGGAACTACAAAATTTATGTTCATTACAATGCTCAGGATGTTGCGAATCCACTTCTTCGGTTGGATTATGATGGCAGAAGTGGCATCATACATTCAAGTGTGGAGATAAGATATTAAACCCTTCTTTGACCGACTTTGTTAATGAGTGCAACCTCTCAACAGTCGAAGAAACATTGAGGGCCCATTGATTCCGACCATAAATAAACAACCAATTGGATTCCATTGATAGAGAACTGTAAAATTGCCAGGTCGTGATGGGTCACTGTGCAATGACTTTTCCATGAAAAAATTTCCATTCATGCCTGATCTCCATCTTAAAGGCGATGAGGAAATTTTGAACTCTGACTAAGTGGTTTCCTGTAATGGAAACAATTGTCCAGGCCCACTGGCATCCGGATTTAAACAATCCCCAAGTCTATTTCCAGCATCCATCAGTCCCAATCATTACAACGCTTTCGGAGCTTGGGCCCTTAAGATAATTATCAGTTGTGTTGTGTGGGAATCCGACCAGTATTACTAACCATGGGTGAGCTTACATAGGGAGGATCGAACCCGATTGAGTGTGATGCATGCAAATTAAGTGGTGTTGATGTATGGGGAACATGCATGCAAAGCAGGTGGAAGTTAGATGCAATACTATCCACTAACCTTCTCCAAATTAGTTCATATATTGAGACATGTTACATGTTTGGGCCGATTCTAAAACCACCGAACTTAGAAAGATGAGTACGTGTCTTCAAATAGATCTGTTATTCATTTTAAATAAATAAAATAACAAGGATTTTAATATTAAAATAATTTTATTTTTAATTTTGTAGTTTAGTGATTGCTATGAAGTACTTCATGAAACTGTAAAATTCCTGATGAAATCACATACAACCTTTGATGACTGCAGGCTGTATCTTGTTGTATCTTCACTGTAATAGGGCCATGTAAGGTTTAAAAAATCATCTTCAAATTGATTAAATTAAAATTTTGGATTGCAAATTCAATAGCAACTAAATTTTCCATAAGATTTGCTCAATAAGAAAAGAGAAAAATGTCATCATTCCCACTGCACCCTACCATTTCCTATCAGGATATTATTCTTCTTGATGTTTTCCCTTAATACATGATAGCTCTCCTCTCCATCATCCATCTAAACAAACCCAGGTTTTTGATCGAATCTTTATAGCGAGATATTTTATCGAAAGCATGTTTTCCATAACGCTTGGCACAACCATGGCTATTCGCTCATTTATCCTTTAGTGTTTGAAATCTCACTAAGTTCATGTCTTCGATATTTACCGTTTTTTTGCAAGTATGTCCTACATCTTCATGATTGGAGTAGTTTTTGGAACTACTAGCAATAGCCACGCTCTGGATGGAAGTTTCTCGTACTTTATGATTCTCTCTCTGAAATTAAATCAATATTATTTACACTGCCAACAAGAATAAGTGTATATTAAGATTATGAATTGTTACTTTCTCTCTAAATTGCTACTATTTAAACTCTGAAATAGAATAAGAGGATTTACAGGTGAAATATTGTGTTGTCTCTAACATTCATTGTTAGTGTTTACACGATTGATTGGGCCTTCATTGATTTCGACCTTGACCTAATTTCACTGTAAATGCATTCATGTTATAGCGTGGTTGCACCCCCTGATTTCACTATGAATGCATTCATGTTATAGCATGGTTTCACCCCCTTAAAGGCAGGGGCTTGCTTCTTTGCAGCTCGTCTTGTTGCAACTACATCTTGATTAAGGGATGTAATTTTTCAAATTTTATTTGAAATATTGAAGTGATGGTTTTTTTTCCAAAATCTTGTAAATGTGTAAAGTTTTTTATTCCATAATCTTTTGAATGAATAAAGTTTTGAGTAATAACCCTATCACTTCAATATCCATACAGGTATTCAAAACCTTTTAAAGATATCCATACAGCTCGCATGGGTGGATCGCATGCCCCCAAATTAAATCAATAAATTTTAGTAGTATCAAATTTGTTTTGCAAACACAATTAATTTTAAAACATTTTATAGTTAGAAAATTAATGATAAAAAAAATAATTTGTAATTTTAAAAATTCACAATATATATTATTATTAATAATAAAAATAAAAATATGCATATTATTATAATATTATATTATTATTACTAAGTTGGATTTCTAGCTAAATGAATAACACTTTGACTATCGCAAAATACTTTCACCTTGTTATGCATCGTTCCAAACTCACCCAACAAACCCTTAACCAAATTGCCTCCTTGCATGCATGTGAAGCAGCCATATACTCTGCCTCGGTAGTGGATAAAGCCACTATATTTTGAAGCTTTGACATATGACTAATAGGTCCTCTTGCAAGAGTAAAGACATATCCAGAAGTGGATCTCCTTTTGTCCAAGTCACTTGCAAAATCTGAATCTACATGACCGCAAACTAAATCTTTGGAACCATCATAGGTGATAGAATAACTGCTTGTGCCTCTAAGATATCGAAGCACCCATTTCACTGCTTCCCAATGCTCTTTTCCTAGATTTTCCATGTATCGACTGACAACACTAACTGCATGTGAAATATCTGGTCTAGTACTAACCATCGCATACATCAAACTTCTCACTGCATTAGCATATGGTACATGAGACATTTAATCCTTTTCTTCGTCATTACTAGGACATAAACCTAAAGAAAGCTTGAAATGGGAAGCCAAAGGGATCTGTACGGGTTTCACATTATTTATACTGAATCTCATAAGTATTTTCTCCACATACTTCTGTTGTGATAACCACAGCTTACCATTTTTCCTGTCTTTGTGTATCTCCATGCCTAAGATTTGTTTTGTTGCTCCTAGATCCTTCATATCAAACACCCTAGCCAATTGAGCCTTTAACCTGTTGATTTTGACCATGCTTTTTTTTTTCACAAGCATATCGTCAACATATAATGCCAAAATAATGAACATGCCATTTTCCAACTTTTTAAAGTAAACACAATGATCATATTCTCTTCTTGTAAAATTTAGGCTCACCATGAAGGAATCAAACTTCTTGTACCATTGTCTAGGAGACTGTCTCAGGCCATACAATGACTTCTTGAGTTTGCAAACAAACCTCTTATTGTGATCCTAAACAACCCCTTTTGGTTGTTCCATATATATATCCTCATCTAAATCTCCATGTAGAAACATTGTTTTAACATCTAGCTTCTCTAACTCAATATCAAGTAAAGAAACTAGTGCTAACACAATACGAACTGAAACAAACTTCACAACTGGTGAAAAGATCTCATGAAAATCAATACCTTCCTTTTGAGAATACCCTTTTGCTACTAGTCTTGCTTTATACCTTTCGACTTTATAATCAACACCCTTTTTTAGTTTGTAGACCTGCTTGCAGCCGACAACCTTTCTATCCTTTGGAATTTCTACCAAGTCCCATGTTTTATTCCTCTCTAAGGCATTCATTTCTTCTTTCATATCTTTCTTCTATTGAGCACTTTCAGATACCTTAATTGCTTCTTAAAAACAACTAGGTTATCCATCAATAGAAACAAAAGCCACAGATGAAACATAATCGGCATACCTTGTAGGAGGATTCATGACCTATGAAGATCCCCTCAGAGATGGTTGAGGCATATTCTCAGTTTCCTGGATATTTTCTGCATCTTCATCTTCTTCTTCTTCTGCATCTTCATCTTCTTCTTCCTGGATATTTTCTCCATCTTCATCTTCTTCTTCTGGAACTACTTCATGCTCCTCCCTTTCTAAAGATGGTTGAGTTTCCAATTGAATTTGTTGAACTTGTGGTACCTGTTCTTGTCTCACTTCAACATCTACCAATTCTTATTTTAATAGTGAGGATTCATCAAATACTACATCTTTGCTAATGATGAGTTTGTGGGCAATAGGATCCCACAATCTGTACCCCTTAACTCCATCACCATAGCCAACAAAGACATATTTTTTTGATCTAGGATCTAGCTTAGAACGTTGATCTCTAGAAATAAGAGCATAAGCATCACAACCAAATATTCTCACATTTGAAAAATCACACGAATGACCTTTCTATACCTCTTCTAGAATCTTACTGTTTATTGCAGTTGATGGTGACCGATTTATCAGATAGCATGTTGTAAGAACTGCTTCTGCCCACAATTTATGTTGCACCTTGGCATTACTGTGCATGCTCCTTCCTCTCTCTAGAAGACTCATATTCATCCATTCAGAAACACCATTCTATTGAGGAGTATAAACCTTTGTCTTATGTCTTTCGATCCCAACTTCCTTGCAATAGTTCTCAAATTCCACATATGTGAACTCACCTCCATTATATGTCCTTAAACACTTGATTGATCTGTCAGTGCTCTTTTCAACAAAAGCTATGAATTGCTTAAAAGTATTAAATACATCATATTTTCTTTTAAGTAAATAGACCCAAACCTTTCTAGAGTAATCATCTATAAATGTCACATAATATGACGATCCTCCAAAATAAATTGTAGGGGATGATCCCCAAACATCCAAATGAATGTAATCAAGGATACCTTTTCTTATATGCCTTCATGTTTTAAACTTTTGTCTACATTGTTTTCTTAAAACACAATACTTGCAAAAATTCAAATTCAAAAACTTAAAACTTGGAAGTGACTTACGATCAACCAGTACCTTAAGCCCTTTCTCGCTCATATGACCCAAATAATAATGCCATAAATGAACAAAGTCATTTGCACCTTCAAATGCTACCACTACTTGATTTTCTTTTGTCCTTCCTTCACGCTGATAATTGTTCTCGATCCTCTTTGCCTTCATGATTACTAAGATGCCTTTGGACACCTCCAATACTCCATCTTGAGTTGTACACATGTAACCAATGAAATCTAGATATCAAGTTCTTTCTTAGTTCAGGGACATGCCTTACATATGTTAATATTCTTACATAACCATCATGCATTTTAATCTGGACGCTACCAACTCCAACAATTTTACAACAAAAATCATCTCTCATAAAAACAACACCATCATCAATAGATTGGTAAGTTGAGAACCAATTTCTATGAAGAAACATGTGGCTAGATGCACCAGAATCTAAAAACCAATGTTGATGTTGATGTGAAACATCACAAGTAGACAATACCTCATCAACCATACCTTAACTTGTTTCAGCTACATTAGCTTCCTTTGATTCATTTGTGGAGTCCTCCTTAGATGCATTCTGTCTTTTTGAGTCCTTCTTAAGATGCCCAGATTTTCCACAGAACCAACATTTTTGCTTACTCTTCTTTCCTTTTAACTTAGACCTTGATGTACCCCTCTGATTTTTCCCTCTTTCTGTAGATTGACCTCTAACCACCATTGTTTCTATTGTTGAGGTTTCTTTACTAGATTTTCTCCTCATTTCCTCACACAACAGAGCTCCCACAACAATGTCAAAATCAATGGCATCTATTGTGTCAAACCACACAGTTGTGACCAGATGATCCCAAGACTCGGGCAACAAACACAATAGCGTAATTGCCTTGTCCTCATCTTCGAACTTTACTTCCATACTAGTTAATTGACAAATCAAACTATTGAAAAAATTCAAGTGATCAACAATTTTTGTACCTTCTTCCATCTGCAAGTTGTACAACTGCCTCTTCAAGAAGATTATGTTTGACAAGTTCTTTGTCATATATAGACTCTCCAGTTTGGTCCACAAACCTGTTGTTGTCTTCTCTTCAGCATTGTTAAAAAACACCTCATCTGCCAGACACAAACGAATAGTATTGAGGGCTCTTGCATCCAGATCCTTTGATTCCTCGTCTATCATGCTTGTCGGTTTCTTCAACTTTCCAGCCAAGGCCTTTTGCAATCCTTGTTGCACAAGCAGATCTCACATCTTGAGCTTCCATAGTGCAAAGCTATTCTTACCACTGAATTTCTCCGCCTCAAACTTAGAACTCTGCACTTTCGCCATTAGTAGAAAAACTCTAGAAACCACTTCTTATAAAGTTTGAAAGCATCGGTGACCTCTAACACTGTCTTGGGAGCATTGATGACCTGCTACTCACTCAATCATGCCTTCTTGTGCTCACAAAAGACCTGCACACAATTCACCCTGGCTCACCTGTGACACCTACTCAACCAGCTCATATACCACTTGTTGGGCAGTGAAAGCAAAACATATCATCAACAAGCAAGATTAAACACTCATAAAACCAAGAACAATCACACAATTGACACAGTGATTTATGTGGAAACCCATTGCGGGAAAAAAACCACGGGCAATGATATTCGGTATTCTTATTTTTCAAGGGAGAATTACAATAACCAATCTTAGGCATACAATCATCCTCTCCTCACACACTCTAGCTCTCTACACACCTTAAACTCCACATCACATTGCACCTCTATGGGTATGCTCGTATATATAACATCTATCACTCAGTTACACAAATTGATCATGAATAGATCACATAGTTACACGAACAATTCATAAATAGATTGCATGCATGCACATTCCTAACATAGTTGCATGCATGTGCATGTGACCGCATGGGAAATTTGTTGGCATGTTTCCAAAAGACTTTGCTCAACTTGTCTGGAAATATGCTCAATGGTCCTATCCCTTGGAGCCTCAGAAAGTGCATTAGACTCTAGAATATGGACATTTCTCTCAACAGGATTATGGGTTTTATTCCCAGATATGTGGATAGCTTGAGGGAATTACAGATAAATTTCAAACTATCTAACAATATATTAAGTGGTTCAATACCATATAAGATGGGAGGGATGAAAATGGTGCAGTTCATGGATTTTTCTAATAATAATCTGTCAGGAGCAATCCCCTGTTATGTTGGAGGATGCATCGGTCTTCAAGGTATAGATTTGTCGAGAAATATTATGCAGGGTCAGATACTTGTGGCTCTATCACATCTGCAGAACTTGGAGCAATTTCTAAATCTGTCAAATAATCACTTACAAGGAGAGATACCCATGGAATTAGGTGAACTTAAGTTATTAAAAATTCTGGATTTATCTTCAAATATGCTCGCTAGAAAAATACCCACAAAATTGGGGAACTTGACAAGCCTCAGAACCCTCAATATTTATCACAATGAACTCGAAGGCCCTGTTCCTACAGTTGGCAGCTTGAAGAGTTTCAATTCCTCAAGTTTTGGAGTTATGCATTCCCATCACTTGGAAATAATGGAGCAAGAGTCAGTTGCAAGATTCAGTTGTATAGTTGAACTCTACTTCACTTAATGTAGATTCTAGTTTTTTGTGGGTTGTTGTAACCGACTAAGTAGAGTTGTTTCTTATATAATGATGTAATCAGTCTTCATTGAATAATATGGAATGTGAGCATAGCCTCACCTATGTGTTGTTTACTCATATTTTAAGTTGGTATCAGAACTGCATTGAAGATCCAGCTCTGTGAGGTGAGATCCGGTCTCGAATGTGATTTTGAAAAATCACCAACGCTCCCCTATACAGTGTTAGAGAGCATCGACGCTCTCACACTTGTGAAATTAAAAAATTCAGAGAACTAGCACTCTCGTTGTGTGCATTTAAGGGCGTTGGAGCACTCGCGCTCCCTCCTCCACTCTCCAGGAGCGCTGGAAATTGTGACTCACGTCTCCCTTGCTATTTTTCAAGTGCGCTAGCTCTCCCCTTTGCTACACGGAGGAGCACCGGCCGTTTTGTTTTGAAAAGCGTGAGTTTTTTTGTTTTTTGGGGGGCCGGAGGGTCATGAGCTTGTTTGAAACATGGATTCCACGATTTCCTTAATGCACAGTTTTTTATTTTAAAAAGGGTGCCACGATTTGCATGAGGTTGGAGTGAATGTGTAAAGGAGATCATTAGTGGGTGAGGTATAAATTTTTTTAAAGTGGATAGTGGAAATTTTCTTTTGAGGTATAACCTTTTTTTATTAAAGTGGATATTTTTGTGAAGTATAAACTTTTTTAAGTGGATATTTTGTGAGGTATAAACTTTAAAAGTCGATATTAAAGTTTATTCAAGAGAATATCATTTGTGAGATTTCTTGTGTGAACATTTGTTTTATGAAAACAAAAGTTTGGTGATTTGGGCATTCAGAAATCCAGCATAGGCACCCAGAGAGGAAGTGTGTACTGTGGTTATTTGTGTATTCTTGGTGATTCACTTTTGATGATACAAGGATTCGTTGTCTGATTAAATGAGCAGACACTTGCAGAGATGGTGAATCCTCTAGCAGAGACCTACCTCAACAAAGACAACAAGTTAGATGGCTTGAATTTCATTAACTGGAAATTCAAAATGCAGACCCTGATGGAGGGCTATGGTGTCTGGACCATTGCGAAGGGAATTGAAGTGAAAGTAGATGTGTCTGTCAGTGCGACAACAACACAGATCCAAGACTGGGATAAGCACGAAAACAAGGCAAATATATTGTTACATATGTCTGTTAAAGATGGCATAATTCCCCATATTAGAGAAGCTAATACTTCTACTGAAACATGGACAACGCTTAAAGACTTGTATGAAACTAGCAACACAAATCGAATTCTTTTCATGAAAACTAAATTGATAGGCATTAAGATTGATGGAAATCAATTTGTTAGTTCATGTTTGGGTCGCATTAAAGAGGTGAAAGACAAGCTAGGAAGCATAGGGGAAACAATTTCCAGCACTGATCTTGTCACTATTACCTTAAATGGTATGCTAGAATATTATCAGATGTTCATAACAAGTCTTGCAGCAAGGGAGAAACCTCCTACTTTTGAAGAAATGACAGGTATTTTGCTGCAAGAGGAAGAGAAGTGCTCGAATCTGAAGCCTCAGAATAAAGATTTGGCACTGTGGTCAAATAAGAGATCCGCGAGAGGGAGATCAGGAGAAAGAGGCAGAGGAGGCAGTTCATCGCAGAGAAGACAGTCTCCAAGTCCGAATCAAGGTATGCAATCTAACATAACTGAGTCAAAGATTTGTTTTTATTGTGGTCAACCTGGACATATTATTAGAGACTGTCATAAGAAGAAGAGTGATGAGGCTAGGAATAAAACTAGAACACATTCAGGTCATTATGCAGAAAATCCTTCAAATCATGATCTCAGGTTGTTTATTGCTAGTGATGAGATTGATGAACCCTCAAATTTTGATTCACGACATCTTAGGCTATTTGTGTCTAACGTTGTTTTATCTATTGAATCAGATGATTCTGATGCCTGGTTTGTGGATTTCAGAGCATCAGTACATATGACATGTAATAAGATGTGGTACACTAATTTTAAAGAAACACAGAATGTAGCCAACATATATCTTGGAGATGACCGTGCTCATCAGATCAAGGGATATAGAAACATTCCTGTGACATTGTTGAATGGTACTATTCGTCACATTCGCAATGGTGTTTATGTGCCAGGGATAAAGAAAAATTTGATCTCTGTGTCCACCATTACAGATCAGAACTTGAAGGTTGAATTCTTCAAGAATTATTACATAGTGAAGGATCTGTTGGACCAATTCAAAATTGTTGCAATGGGAGTCAGAGCAGGAGGCCTATACAAACTTGATGTTACCAGCAAAGCGCATCACGCACTGACTTCTGCAACTATGCCAACAAAGATTCTTTGGCATCAAAGGTATGGCCACATTAATCATATTGATTTATTGTTATTACAGAAAAAGAATATGGTTTAAGGACTTCCCATGCTAAATAATGAGAATGTTACTTGTGATGGATGTGCATTAGGAAAGATACACAGAGATGAATTCCCCTCTAATCCCAATAGAAAAAAGAGAGATGTGTTATATCTTGTGCATACTGATGTTTGCGGGCCTATGCAGACTAGGTCTTTAGGAGGTGCATTTTACTTTCTGTTATTTATTGATGATTGCACGAGATACACATGGGTTTACTTCCTTAGAAGAAAAAGTGATGTTTTCGAGTAGTTTAAGGAATTCAAAACCATGGTGGAAAATCAGACAGGAAAATCCATCAAAATCCTCCGTTTAGATCAATGGGGAGAGTATAAATCAGGGGACTTCATCAAATATTGCAAAGATCATGGAATAGTACAAAAGTTTACAGTACCTCACACTCCACAGCAGAACAGAGTCGTTGAAAGGAAAAACAGAGCTCTGGTAGAGTGTGCACGCAATATGATGAAAGGTAAGAATATCTTGAATGCATTTTGGGATGAAGCCATAAATACTGCATTTTATTTAAAGAATAGAAGTCCAACAAGGTTTCTTGATAATGTTACTCCTTTCAAAGCCTTGTATGGTTCCAAACCTACAGTTCATAATTTGAAAGTATTTGGGTGTAAGGCTTTTGCTCATATTCCAAAGGAGAATAGGAAGAAATTGGATGCTAAAGCCATTAAATGTACTTTCATTGGGTATTGTTCTGAATTCAAAGCATACAAACTATTTGATCCTTCTACTCACAAAGTATTTGCGAGTAGAGATGTACTTTTCCATGAGCAGGAAGCAGGAAATCATGACAACAACAGTCATGAGGAATTGCATAGACTTCTTGATGAAGGATTTAAAGAAGAGAAACAACAACCATCATAGCAACAACAACCACAACTGCAACGACAGCAGCAACAACAGCAAGAAGGACTCAGTGATATGGACACTTCAAGCAGTCACAGTTCACCTAGAGGTGAAGACAAATCTTCACAAAGTGGGGAGAAAGATAATCAGTTGAGAAGATATTCACGACATGTTCGTCTCCCTGAGAGGTATAGAGACTATGCCCTAATGAGTATAATTTCAAATGTCATAGAACTCATGAGTTTTGATGAAGCAAATGAACATGATAAATGGAGAAATGAAATGGAGGAAGAATATGAATCTATAATGAAAAACAATACTTGGGAATTGACTGAATTGCCTAAACATAAAAAGCCCATTAGATGCAAATGGGTATACAAACCCAAATTTAAATCAGATGGTAGTATAGACAAATATAAGGCTAGACTGGTGGCAAAGGGGTATAGACAAACATAAGGTATTGATTATGCTGAAACATTTTCACCAGTAGCTAAATTGAATACTATCAGATTGTTAATTGATTTAGCTACAAAGTATCATTGGAAGCTACACCAATTAGATGTTAAATCTGCATTTTTGAATGGTGAGTTAAAGGAGGAGGTTTACGTTACTCAACCTGAAGGGTTTGTGGAACAAGGGAAAGAACATTTAGTGTGTAAGTTAAAGAAAGCATTGTATGGACTAAAAGAGGCACCTAGGTCATGCTATGAGAAGATAGACTCTTTCTTTGTTCAACAGGGTTTTATGAGGAGAAAGAGTGATCCAAATCTGTATACCAAATTTGATGAATAGGGGTATATAGTATTGATTTCCTTATATATTGATGATTTAATAATTACAGGAAATGCAAGGAAATTAATTGATGAAATCACAAAGTAGTTGTCACAAGTTTTTGAAATGAAAGATCTTGGTGAGTTACACTACTACCTAGGTCTTGAAGTTTGGAGAAATGCAGGCCAAACTTTTGTTTGTCAGAGTAAGTATCTCAGAGAAGTACTTAAGAGATTTAAAATGGATCAGTGTAAATCTTCTATTGTTCCCATGCAACATAATGTGAAACTTTCTTGTGATGATGGTTCGAAGGAGGTGAATGCCACAATATATAGACAGATGGTGGGTAGTTTGAATTATCTCACCACAACCAGACCTGATATTGCATATTTTGTGAGTGTGTTAAGTCAGTTTATGGCTAAACCTCTAGAAAGCCATTGGAAAGCAACAAAGGCGGTACTCAGGTATCTAAAAGGAACACTTGATTATGGTATTAAATATATTGATGCATCTGATGTTGAGTTGACAGGTTACTCAGATTCTGATTGGGATGTCAATCCAGATGATCGAAGATCAACCACTAGATATGCGTTTGGCCTTGGATCCGGGGTTATTTCATGGAGCAGTAAAAAGAAGCCTATTGTATCTTTGTCTTCTACTGAAGCAAAATATAAATCCTTATGTGCAGCAACTTGTGAAGTTGTTTGGTTGAGAAGAATTCTTCAAGATGTTGGAGAAGAACAAAAGGAACCTACAATGATCAAATGTGATAATCAAAGTTCAATCAAGCTTGCGAATAATCTGATTTCCATGCAAGGACAAAGCATGTTGATGCTCAATTTCATTTTGTTAGAGAAAAATTGCAGTCAAATGAAATAGCTCTTATATATTGTAATACTTGTGAAAATGTTGATGATATTTTCACTAAGCTTCTTGGAAAGATTAAGTTTGAGCTATTTAGGGAGATGTTAGGTGTAGAAGTCAATCCATTCTCCATTAAGGGGGAGACTTGGAAATAATGGAGCAAGATTCAGTTGCAAGAGTCAGTTGCATAGTTGAACTCTACTTCACTTAATGTAGATTCTAGTTTTCAGTGGATTGTTGTAACCAACTAAGTAGAGTTGTTTCCTATATAATGATGTAATCACTCTTCATTGAATAATATAGAATGTGAGCATAGCCTCACCTGTGTGTTGTTTTCTCATATTTTAAGTCCATCATCGTCCACGACATAACATGACAGTTGTGGTTATTTCAGTTATTGTAAGTGCAATAATCTCTTTACTGTTTTGCATTGCATGTATTCGTTATTACTGGGGCAGAAGAAAAAATAATATCAGGTCGGAGGAACTGTCGATTAGCATGTTTGGAGATCCATTGATGCAGAGGTTTACGAAAATAGAGTTGGAGATCGCGACCGAGTCATTTAGTGCCAATAATATAATCGGAAGCAGCACCATCAGCACTGTGTACCGAGGCGTTCTGAGAAATGGCAAAGTGGTGGTTGTGAAAACATTGAACTATTATCTAACTTTACCATTATATTTTGTTTGTTTGTATCATGACATTAAGTATTTAAATTAAGCAACAATGGGTGTGAACAAGATGCTTGGTGTGCAATTGCAGAGTTTGCATATACGGGGAGGGTGAATCCTAGCTCAGATGTGTTCAGCTTTGGCATAACCCTCATGGATTTATTGACGAGGAAAAGACCCACCAGTATTCCTAGCTCGTCTTCTACTTCTGACAAAAAAAGCAGTACTTTGCAAGAATGGATAGAAAATGCTTTCAAGGATCACAAGAGCTTAAATAGTGTAGTTGATCCTCTCCTGTTACAGAATGTGTCTGAAGAGAAAGAGGAGAAGATTGGAAGTTTATTGAACATATCGTTCATGTGTACCACAACAACAACAGAGAATCGTCCAAGCAAGAGCCAAGTTCTTCCCTAGATGTTGAAGATCAAAGAGAACCGCATGCATGATACTGATAATTATTAGGATTTCTCAATATAGTTGTTCTTATTCTTGCTTGGAATTTAGAAATAATTGATGTACTGGATGCAATATTGTCTTCTTCTTGCTTGCAATATCGTTTTATCGTAAGGTTTGCTATTTTGTAAGGTAATAGTTTGCTATTTGATTATAAGGTAATAGTTTGCTATTTTGTAAGGTTTTACTTACCATCTATCTTATTATACTTACATCTTGATTGAGGGATGTACTTTTTCAAATTTTATTTGATGATTGTACTTACATTTTGATTGAGGGATGTACTTTTCCAAATTTTGTTTGAAATATTAAGTGATGGTTCTCTTTTTCCATAATCTTTGAAATGCTTAAAGTTTTTTATTCCATAATCGTAAGAACCTTATGACTTTACTATTTCGAATAGATCTAGTATATATTAAAAAATATTTCGAATAGATCTATTGTATATAAAGGAAAAAGTAAATTATTATTTAGATATTTTATGATTATTATATGTTAATTTATTTTGATTTTAATTATAATAATATTTACATAATATTTAAGTCATTATATAAGTTTGATTTGTATGGATTTGGAAATAGGATTACAAAAAGTATTGGTTGAAGAAAGTTTAAGTTTAAAGTGGATTTTCTACCCCAATAATAATAATAAGACTTATGAAGTTTTTAAGGGAAATTGTAACACCTTGTTTTTCTCATGATTGTAATTAGGCTAAAAGATTTCATATAATGAGATTATGAAGTATGTATTCATGTTTTGATTAATAGAAAACATCAGACAATTGACTGACTGAGAGGGAAAAGCTTTGAGTACTAGCCATGATATCACAAGTGGGAATTGATGAATGTTAAGAACTTGAATAGATATACAAATATAATCACCACAAATATTGAATACACAATAGATCCACAAAGCAAGATAGAATAAATCACACTTTATTATTACCAAACTCTTGAGGTAGGGAAACACCATACAATGGATCATATTATGGAAGAGATCCTCTCCTACTCACTTGCCTCTTCGAGGGGGCATCCTCATATCGAGCTACCGCTCCAAATACAATAATTCTCTTCATGTCTCATTACATTGTTTAAACCCCTTTATATAGTTATACCATCACCTAAGAATATTCTAGAGGAGGAATCTTCTAGAAGTAGAACATTCTAAGAAGTCCTCTTACATTTATTATATCTAACGACCCATTTAGTATATCTAACTACCATAGTGGGCCTTATTTAATAATATAGTGGACCTAGTCCACTTTACATTAAATGGCCTCTACTAATATAACTATGGGCCCTCCGGGCCCCCCGACTACCTCTCTAGCTACCTAAAATTTCATCCCCCTTATGAAAGTGTTGTCCTCAACGCTTGATGTACAACCATATACCAGGGTCCCATGGATAAATGTGGACCATAGTGCTGAAGTAGACTAGAGAACCAGGGTCCCATAGAGAAACGAAAACCATCATGTTGAAGTAGTTCAACTTCCATTGTGAATCGGGGTGCCATGTCCAAGTGCTCATGTGAACTCCACGCGGAAGATATCGGCACCCAATAACCAACTGAAAATGATGCTCCCAATACTGACACCTATCATGTGGATCCAAATAAGAATATTCATCCACATAGTGGGAAATGGTCAAAGCTGAATCTGGAAAGAAAAATAGCATTTTAGAATATGCAGGTTGGATGTTGGTAATCATAACTAGCTCCTGATGTGAGACGTTGATGTTCTCTACAGAAGGTGGAATAGAGTCATCAAATAAAATATGGAAGTGGTTTTCATCCCAGAAATGAAAACTGTCCATATACCAATCATCACAATCGGCCTCAAAATCATACCAAGCATATATTTCTTGATTATATTCATCCTTGATGTTCGCCAGAAATATATCCTGCATGCTATCCAATGAATCCTGAATACTACGAAAGCTATCATTGAGGCCATCTGCAAGGACAATCAATCTAGCATCCAATGTCTCATACAATTGAGATTTGAATGCTTCAGTAATTTGTGAAATTTATTTGAAGGTTTAAGAGGAAATAGACATCTGAGCACCCAATGAACTCTTTGGTCCCACAACCATCATGAAAAAACCTAAAAAATAGACCAGTAAGTTACGACAGAAAATCGCGGCTTTTTCTAGAAAAACCCTAAAAACCTATTGAATTTAAAATGCTCATAACTTCACTTCCCGAACTTTGTTTCATCTTATTTTATTTTTTTAATTGGGTGAAATTGTAAGAGAAACTCGTATATGTAATTTATTATGGAAAATTTGGCCTCCAGCTGCTACATAAATAAAAAAAATTGCGTCGTCGTCCGCGGAAAAAACCCTGAAAAATTGTAGATTTTAAAACTTCAATATCTTGACCTCCTGTACTCCATTTCAAATGATTTTTTTTTTCAACTTGGGTGTTTTTCTAAGAGGAACTAAGCTATAGAACCTTTTTCTCCAAATTTTGTACATAAATATACCGAAAATTTATGGAATGTCGCGGCCCTCTTTTTTTCTTCTCCGAAAAAAAAAACTGCAAAAATAAAAAATATATGCCCACAATGTCTACCAAGGAAAGTGCTCTGATACCACCTGTTAAGAACCTAAATATATCTACAAATATAATCACCAAAATAAATGAATACACAATAGATCCACAAAGCAAGATAAAAGAAACCACACTTTATTATTACCAAACCCTTGAGGTAGAGCAACACCATACAATGGATCCTATTATGGAAGGGATCCCTCCTGTTCACTTGCCTCTTTGAGGGGGAATCCTCCTATTGAGATACTTCTCCAAATACAATAATTATATTCATGTCTCATTACATTGCTTGAACTCCTTTATATAGTTCTACCATCACCTAGGAACATTCTAGAGGAGAAATCTTCTAGAAGTAGAACCTTCTAAAAAGTCATCTTACATTTATTATATCTAACTACTCATTTATTATATCTAACTACCATAGTGGGCCTTATTTAATAATATAGTGGAACTAGTTCACTTTACATTGAATGGTCTCTACTATTATAACTATGGGCCCTCTGGGCCCCCCAACTACCTCTCTAGCTACCTAACAATGAAGCATAATTGATGAAGTGAGATGGTTGGTGAGGTGGCTTTGCTTAGGTAGAAGATGAGAAGTTTCAATGAGGAATACAAGAATATTTCTTAGCAAGCTTGCATATTCTTGCAAAACATAAATACGCACATGTCAACGTACTTGAACATGCATGGAGCCACATGAGCAGTTATGAAGAGATAGAATTGGTGGTTGAAGAAGTTAATACTGCTAACGGATCTGATCTCTTGAAGAGGCAAGGGTCAACTGAAAAATATGACGGAAGTACATTCATGGGATTGCCCCTTCAAAATTCAAATCCCTCACTAGAGGTCGCTTCTGACAGAAGTCACAGGAATCCCAAGGATTGGACAAAGGAAGAGTCCAAAGGTGGAAAAATATCACCAAGGACGAGAAGAGGCACATGCGGGTCATACACGTAGAGAACACACACACACGAGAAGATGTAGATGTGTAGAGGATAAGAGATGAGGGAGAAACAGTTCGCAACAACGAATGAGCAGCAAAAATCTTGGAAGATTGAGTGAATTGCAAAATCACATAAAGATGGTGCAATGAAAAGAGGTGTTCACTTGTATAGATCTGAGTAATAGAAGAAGTTGAAAAGTTGTTCTTGAAGAAAATAGAAATATTGTCCAAAGGATTAATGATCACCCTAGAATAGAGAAGACCCAGATCTAGACTAGAGCTACAGAGGACTGGAGCTTGGTACCTACTGGAAAGAAATCGACACAGGTAAGGGAGGTCACTAAGGGACTGTATAGCATAGAAGGGACTCCTTGTGCAGAGAAAATCTAGTGGGAAGGGTACTTGATAAACCTGTGGAAGTCTTGAGTTCAGTGGGAAGAGGGAAACTTATGTTTTTCCAATGGAGGAAGGAGAGTAACCTTCTTGGATCATTCTAAATATGACAACTAGCTGAATCAATCACCTTACGGTATCATGGCTTGGCATGGGGGTGGCATGTTGTAGGAAGGTACTCTGCAGCATAGCCTAAGGTTGGGAGGAAAGGTGTCCTCTCTCATTCAGTTGGCTATTGACATTTAATGAAAAGATAAGTGTTTTTAATTTAATGTATTGATGTAAATCTGTTAATCCATGGTTAAATAGGAAGTATGAGTGTATGATTGATTTCCTAAGTAAAATGGAGTAATTATGTTTGTTTCCATCAGCCAACCTATTAAAATTTTGAATCCATGAGAACTATGTAAGAGTAGGGTGTATCCCTGTGAGAACTGCAAGGCTTTGCATGGAGAGCTTAAAAGATATGAAAAAAATCATCATCTTGAAACTGGCAGAGGAGATATCTTAGTGATTGGGGAGAGTCTCTATGTAGACTCTGAGAGTTTCATATCCTTTAAATCTCTTTCTCTTGAGAGGAAAGTTTACAGGATATGGACAATTCCTTCATTTGGATAATGACAGGAGTGCCCTAGTGTTTGGGGAGCCATGTTTAGGTTGAGAAACCTTAAGTCCTAAAAGAGACACCTATCTTAGATAGAAATCTTGCAAGATATGAAAATATTCAATCCAGGTGAAGTGAGAATGCCTTAGTCTATTTAAGAGTGAAATTTCTAGCTCTTAAGGGTTGGTAGAACCTTTGGAAAGCCTTGGAAGGAACCTTGAATTAGTTAAGTCTTTATTCAGAATGATACCATGAAGGAAACTAGTGTTTTAAGATGGGGAGGTTCACAGTCGTTGATTCGGTGAAGTGAACAGATCTTGACCATTATCAAAGTATGTGGTTGTCAGAATGGACTACGACAATGTTGTATTGGGACTCCAATAGGAAGAGATTCGAGTCAATGACAGTCTTTTATCCATAGGAGAGTGTATCGACATGTCTGGCACCGTCGATACAAGTCATGATTCCTTTAGAGTGAAGACTATCAGAATCCTAGATGGAAGGTTATAGAGGGAGTTCCATAACTTAGGAATTCAAGAGTCATTGATATGGTGGGAGATTCCCAATGGGATCTTAATTGTTAGATTCAGTGTGAATCACTCTGAGGAGGGTTTAGAAACCTAATTTGGAAAATGGTTGTAAACCCTGAAACGCACAGTGTCTGTCAGATGAATGAACGTGGGTCGTTTGATCTATCGAAGTGAACCGATCAGAGTGCTCGGGTACCAAAGTGAGATAATTCGTTGGGAATGAACTCCGAGAATGGAGGAGGACCGTTGATTGATGTATGACAAGTTTTGATCTTGATAATGGATTCTACAAGTCCCCTTCATAGTAAGAAGAATGGACGTTTAATGGAAATATAACATTCATGTAGGTAGAGACTCTAACGTAATCATAGTCATTGTAAACCCGGGTCCAAGGACCATTGGATCCTTAAGGATGATCCGTCAGAACAATTCCATCGAGGAGGAGATTGACTCTGGCAATTGAGCATCCCAACGAGAATGAGTCTGAATAATCACAAGTCATTGTTTTGAGACTGAGAAGGATGTTGATCGTCCAATTGGGGGTGTCTAAGTACCTGATTACCACATCTAACCTTGTGGAGGATTTTTGAAGTGAATTGCAAGAGTTAATATAGTACGTGTTATGATCAGAAAAGTCTTCACATAGGCACTAATGAACCCGAATACTCATCCCAAAGTGTTCAAGAGGAAAACCGAACATCCCACTAGCCTAAGAGTGGATAGGGGGTTGGGTGTGTTACAAAAATGAAGAAAACTACTTATCTCCTTATAAGTTTACTCAAATTTCAAATATGCATACGATTAAAAAAAGTAGTTTTCTTTCTTTCCCTCCAAAAATATTTACTCTTATGGTTGACACCATCATCTTGAGATGAATCTTGAATCTTATTGGTTCTTTTAAAGTTGATTTTGATACTACATTTTAAAAAGTGGTTTTATTTCTTTCCCTCCAAAAATATTTACCCTTATGGTTGACACCGTCATCTTGACATGAATCTTGAATCCTATTGGTTCTTTTAAAGTTGACTTTGATAGTACATTTTTTATTTTGAGACCCATTTTTTACCTTAAAATTCCCCTAATGATTCCCTAGATCCATTTAAAGGAGAACGGATCTGGTTTAGTCCTAGCATTAGAGGTATCAAAATGGATAAAGGTATTGGGAGGCTACTTACTAACCTCTCTGGAAAAACTTTGAAGATTATAAAACCTTAGATCACAATGAAAAAGTAGATAAAGATTCCTTTGTAGGTAGGGGGTCAAATCCTATCATAATTGGATAAGGTACAGAGTCAACATCATATGTATTGGGCTTAGAAGGATTGGTGCACAAAGAAATACCTCCTTGTTGACCTAGTTTGTGGGAAAGGCTTCATTAGAGGAAGTTTGGATCTTGATAGTTTCATGGGTTTCAAGAAGGAGGCGATGTCAATTTCTTGTCCCTAATATCTTCCCTCCACCCCTATCCTCATATGGGTTGGGGGTGGGAATGAGATATCAAGGAAAGCTTGGGGTGAGGGGAGATATGAGGGTGGGAGTGGAGGGGAGATATATATATATGTTGGAAGATTGGTTGTTGTCATTGATATCAACCCTAGTCATGGGTTTTGGACCGCAAGATTGATAAAGGTATTTGGACATGAAGGACAATGCACATGAATACAAAACCCATGAATGGATAGTATACATCATGTTGTTTCCGGTGGTATGTGGCACATCACGTGGATCTTCATGGTTGAGGAGAAATGAATTTTTGAAGATGACAACGTGAATTGAAGAAGGGAGTACATGTAGGCCCTGAAGATAATTAAAAAAAAGAATTACAAAATAAGAAAGTGTCAGGTCGGCCCTAATGTTAAAAGGAAGTGACATAAATGGTATAAATAAACAACATTATACATTCATTTGATACAAGTCGAATTTCAGAGGAAATAAAAAGTAAAGAAGGATGGATTTCAAGGGAGGATGAAGTCTTTTGGTGATGTGTTCTAAGGTATGTTATTTTCAGGTCATCTTACCATTTTTGCTATAACTTTTTTTTCTAGAACGATTTAGATGGTGAAATCACTATGGTATTGAGAAGACATATCAAGGTACCTCTGGTAAAAAGTTCAAATCTTGATTCGCTATAATTATGGAGATACACTCTGTGGAAGATAGGGTTTGTGACCAGTCCTGAAGTTAGTCAATAAACAGGTGTTCTGGGTAAAACAGTCATAACTTCTTCATCGAGAATCCAAATGAAGTGGGAAAAATTTCATTGGAAAGAGTACGGACTTTAGTTTCTTTTGTGTAAGTTTTAGAATCGGAGGTCAATTATTGAGCACGAGGAATTTTGTGCAAGTTCACTCTCTTGAATAGACCAAAATTGAATAAAGTCTACCATTATTTCTATAACCTCTTTTTGGGGAGGATTCAAGGAGTGAAAATTGGAGGAGTTTTAAAGAATACATTAAGTAATATTATCTATAGGATCAAAGTACTCTAAGAATTGAAGAATTGCAGAAATTGAAGAAGTCTCAGGAAGCATTATCAAGTTTTATGTGATGATTGGTTGATGGTGATGGTTTAATGTAAAGTTTTATTATCTCTCATATATTCTTGGGTGGAAGGAAGGGGCAAGGATGGAGAGTTCAAATCTCTCTTGATATTGGAGGATTATATCTTCCTCTTGGAGGTTTATCCCTCCCTTTAAATTTGGAAGTTGTAGCTACCTTTGGAAGTCATTACTTCCCTTGAACAAAAACTATTGATTATTTCTCATATATTGTGCATGGTGTATTGTGGTGTATTGGTGTAACTCT
>ML788447.1:742587-778844 GCA_009831015.1 Picea engelmannii
CACACATGACCGGGGATCAAGACAAATTCATTAGCTTGAAGAGAAAGGATGGCAATGTTGCATTTGGAGATGACTCATCTGCCAAAATACTTGGAGAAGGTGTAGTAGAGCTTGGAAGAAAAAATGTAAAAGCAAAGAATGTTCTATTAATTGAAGACTTGAACTATAATCTACTTAGTGTTAGTAAAATGTGTGATCAAGGATACACTCTTAACATTTGATTCCCGAAAATGTAAAATCAGAGAAAATAACTTAGGAAGATTGGTTGCAACTGAAACAAGAAGACCGAACAACATATACATCCTAGACATGAAGAAGAGAGAGAAGATAGAAGCCACACAAAAGGATCCTAAGGAAGAAAATGTCCCAAAGACCAAAAATAAGGATGAAGTATTATTGAGTGTCACATGTTCAAGGGGAGCAGCCCCAAAGAAGAGAGTTAAATTTTTCCATTAAACTCAGGGGGAGCATCCCTAACCTTTGTCATTGATATCAAAGGGGGAGATAAATTGGGATCATGATGATAGGGGAAGCATGAGTGTTTCCATCAATGACAAAGGGGGAGATTGTTGGAATATTGGTTGTTGTCATTGATGTCAACCCTAGTCATGGGTTTTGGACCGCAAGATTGATAAAGGTATTTGGACATGAAGGACAATGCACATGCATATACAACACCCATGAATGGATAGTATACATCATGTTGTTTCCGGTGGTATGTGGCATGTCACATGGATCCTCATGGTTGAGGAGAAATGAATTTTTGAAGATGACAAAGTGAATTGAAGAAGGAAGTACATGTGGGCCCTGAAAATATTTAAGAAAAGAATTACAAAATAAGAAAGTGTCAGGTCGGCCCTAATGTTAAAGGAAGTGACATAAATGGTATAAATAAACATCATTATACATTCATTTGATACAATTCGAATTTCAGAGGAAATAAGAAGTAAAGAAGGACGGATTTCAAGGGAGGATGAAGTCTTTTGGTGATGTGTTCTAAGGTATGTTATTTTCAGGTCATCTTACCATTTTTTCTATAACATTTTTTCTAGAATGATTAAGATGGTGAAATCGCTATGGTATTGAGAATACATATCAAGGTACCTCTAGTAAAATGTTAGATCTTGATTCACTATAATTATGGAGATACACTCTGTGGAATATAGGGTTTGTGACCATTCCTGAAGCTAGTCAATAAACAAGTGTTCTGGGTAAAACAATCATAACTTGTTCATAGAGAATCCAAATCAAGTAAGACAAATTTCATTGGAAAGAGTACGGACTATAGTTTCTTGTGTGCGAGTTTCGGAATCAGAGGTTAATTATTGAGCACGGGGCATTCTGTGCAAGTTCACTCTCCTGAATAGACCAGAATTGAATAAAGTCTACCATTCTTTCTATAACCTCTTTTTGGGGAGGATTCAAGGAGTGAAAATTAGAGGAGTTTCAGAGAATACATTGAGTAATATAATCTATAGGATCAGAGTACTCCAAGAATTGAAGAATTGCATAAATTGAAGAAGTCTCGAGAAGCATTAATAGGTTCTATGTGATGATTGGTTGATGGTGATGATTTAATGTAAAGTTTTATTATCTCTCATATATTCTTGGGTTGAAGGAAGGGGAAAGGATGGAGAGTTCAACTCTCTCTTGATATTGGAGGATTGTATCTTCCTCTTGGAGGTTTATCCCTCCCTTTACATTTGGAAGCTGTAGCTACCTTTGAAAGTCATTACTTCCCTTGAACAAAAACTATTGATTATTTCTCATATATTGTGCATGGTGTATTGTGGTGTATTGGTGTAACTCTTATACTATTGTTCATTGCTCATTGGATATAATTGAATGGTTTAAGTATAAGTTGAAAAAGGTTTTTAAATTTTACTTGATATTGATTCACCCCCCTCTCAATATCAACAATATATATATCCCTCCCTCCACCTCAAATATTTCCCTCATTTCTGCCCCCACTCCCACCATGGTCCCTAACATGAGGGTCGGGATAGAAGATGAATCAAATAATTATAATTTGAAATATATATAATAGTAATGATTTAATTTTAAGGTCAAATCCAAGAGACCAAATTGGTGTATGAGACCCCCTTCTTTATGGGACAAGGGACCCTCCTCCACATAGTGATTTGACTCCTAAAGTTATTAGCCATAACCTCTTAAGAGGAAACGTGTGTTCTTAACCATACAAATGTTTTAGTAATATATTATTAACAAAGTTGAATTGAAAAATATAAATTTTATAAAGTTTAAATTTTTTAAATTTATAAGAAATAAGTAAAATAGCTAAAAATAAATAAAAATTACTTATTTTATAAAAAAAAAATGAAAATAATAAATAAATTAAAAAAATAATAATATACCATACAATTTTAAATTAAAGTAAATAATCATAAACTTGAAATCAAATACAATTAAGTATTAAAAATGAGACAATGTTTTTGTTAACATCTTGAAAGGTTCTAGGTAAACTTGAAATCAAACACAATGCACCATAAAGTTGAAATCAAACACAATTGACCATTAAAAAAAAAAAATGTTTGTTAATATCTTTGAAAAGTTGTAGGGTAAAGGAAATTTGAACTTACACTCAACCACAATCCATTATTAGTCCCTGCCAAAAGGCCAAGGGCAGGGGCTATAGCGACGAGTTCATGGCTGACGTGATATTAATTTAGGGTTGACTTAAAAAAAAAAATAGAAATTATAATGTTTAACTTAGGAAGTTTGTATTCATATATATATATATATATATATATATATATATATATATATATATATATATATATATATATATATATATATATTATTGGCTCATAGGTTTAAAGTGTTATTGTCAGCTTCACTTCTTCCAATGCTTTAATTAATGTTTAGAGTTGTCGGCTTTCATTTCCCTAGCTTGGGACTCGAGTGTGTATGGTGGAAATTGAGCTACATCCAACTGTCACCACTCTGCTTTGAACCCAATGCTTACTGCCATCTCATAAATGCACAGTGCTTTGATAGTGATTTCCATTCAATCATTTTCCTAGCTCAGGACTAGAGTGTGTACGGTGGGAATTTAGCTACATCTAACTGCCACCACTCTGCTTTGAACCCAATGCTTATTGCCATCTCATAAATGCCTAGTGCTTTGAACAATTTGTTGTGTATCATTCTATGGGTGTGAATCATAGATTGAAGCAATG
The DNA here is from genome assembly GCA_009831015.1 of Picea engelmannii. Taxonomy (NCBI): domain Eukaryota; kingdom Viridiplantae; phylum Streptophyta; class Pinopsida; order Pinales; family Pinaceae; genus Picea; species Picea engelmannii. Next base: position 745,788 of record ML788447.1, read on the forward strand.
GCTACATGGTACACCCACCTCCTTCATGAGTAGGATCATAGTTTCATGAGAAAACATGTAAGAATGAAGAAACATTAATTCATATTCATTCATTTCATGAAGTACAATATTGAAAGTTCAATGAATTGCTCACACAGAAATAGTCATTCATTTAATTAAACATTATATCCAAAGTTAGTGAATTTATTGAGACACTGTGTCATCCTTTAAACAGGAAAATGGAAATATCGAAAGGAGGTTTTCGTTAACGAGATGGTTAATTATAATTAGAATTATATTATTCAAAAATTGGTATGACTTCTCTTATCATTTTCAAATGGTGTAAATTTGTGCATTTTGAAAAGAAATGGAATAAATTCTAACATAAACAGAAATTTTGAAAGTAATAATAGATAACAAATTTGTACGGAGGATATCACAATTAAAATATCAATTATTCACATAAATAATAATATTTTGATTACTAATTCAAATTATATAAAAGCTAACCAAAAAGAAATTTAAATAAAAGTGAAAATAATATGTATATGACTTGACATAGAAATGCTAAATTTGAATAAATTGACCACACAAGCCTGAAGAGATTCACGTTGTATCCCCCATACAAAATTATTGCCGGAGGAAGTTATTGCTTGTTGATGAAATCACTATCTTACCACCTTTTTCCAGAACACCCTTCAATAAATGCAAACAAGGATTGGTAGTAAACCTGCAAAGACAAAGACCCAAGAGTCCAGTTTGTCAATGTTTGTCAGAACAACGATGGAGATAAAGCATGCTTGAAAATAAATGTAAATTTATTGAGCCGTTGTGTCCAAAGTTTGAAAATAACTTTCGATCTAGATGTTTGGGAATACTTGACGGTGGTTGAATCTCTGCAGAAACTGACAAAAACAATGACAGTGGAAACAAAGAGTTCTCTTGACTTCTTGTGTGAATAGTCTAGTGTGTTGGTGCCCAGACATCAATCTTTTCATCGTTTCCAGGACTCATGACTTTGATATTGATCTCCCTTCTTTCTCATCCCTTAAGTTTAAAATGTCTAAATTCAACGTAATATAACATTTTTTGTATACTCACAATGTCTTTGTAGCATTATTTATGTGTTTTGCTTAAGGAACATTTATTTCTTTCCAGTTTCTATGAAGCTATTCTTTGAGGGAAGATTTTTTAATTGCTTAAAATTAAATTGTTTAAAATTATTATATGAAGATCTTTACCATTCAATCTCTACTAATATCTTGAAATGAATTATAGATACGAATACACTTAAAATCTAAATTTAAGTAGTTAGGGTTGTTACCTTGAGAAAAATTGGTAAAGGAAGACTCCATCCTGGTAGCTCTCCTTAACACCAGTCTTCATCTTCTCATCCTTAGCTCTTGATAGTGTACCATTCAGTTTACTTTTCAGTTGCAGGTCTCAATATTTCACAAAAAAATTCAAAAAAATATTCAAATCAAATGGATACTCCCCCATATTTTGATGCACCCCTTGAAAAGCCACTACTCTCCCTGAAAAATTAATCAGAGCAATTGCTTGTTACTGCTTGTTTTCTTCTTATGTAAAACTAAATTGATTCATGAAAAAAATCTATGTTATAAACATTTAACATTCTATGGCTTCTATTAGTTGTCTAGACAAAGCTTAATGTTGAGAGAAATTTCAAAACAAGGCTAGATTATGAATGGACCATTGTTCTAAAAGGACCTTCTTTAAACGATTACTTACATATCCAAGTTGGGGTATTGTTGTATATCCAAAGGATTTTTGGCCAAACTCTTGCAAACCAACAACTCATTTTTGGTAGCAAAAGAAAGTTCCAGGAGGAAAGCACAATAGGGATGGTATTCCTCTTAAGAGGAATTTTGTAAGCTGGATTTGAATACAAAAAATTTCCAAGAAAGGGAAAATGTACTTACATGGAGAATAGATGGTTCAAGGGGAGGGAATTTGACAGGTTGATCCTTGTCTGGGGGCTCTAGAGGATGTTTTACAGGCTTGAATTCCTCTGTAGGTTCAACTCCATGGTTATCTTCCAAAGTGGTCAGTGAGTCCTTGCCAGATGGGGTACCTTCCTGCTCATCCTGCAACCAAATGCCACAAATTAAAAACAATTAAAAGAACAAAAAAACAATCAAAACATTACTCTCCATCCTAGGTATTGCTGCACAGAAAATTTTAGGGATTAATATTCCTTGTTTAGACATTTTTTCCAAAATTTTCAAAAAAAAAAAGGTTTTGAATTCAAATGAAAACCAGCCCAAACCAATGCTATTGCAAAATTAAGTAAAGATGATATTGTTGTAGGAAAGCATTAAGTAAAGATCGTATTTCTCGAATAATTTGAAGAAAACCATTATGTAACTAGATGACTAAAAACAAATAATCCTCTACTGACACAGATGATATGATTTATTTATCATGAAAGTCTGCTCACTAGTCATGGCCCGCCTAGTGCCTAGTTTTGGACAGTCGTAGCTTGGTGGTCATGGAAAAGCAAAGCAAAATCTAGAACACTTTATCATTGGAAGCTAACGAATCTAATCCTCACTTGAGTTTCCTGACTTGACAGGCATCTTTTTCATCTTTTTAAAGATTGTTTTAAGTGTTTACACTCGCCACGCCATATTAACTAGTTTTTTCCCACAACTTTAGACAAGTCATACCTACCCATTTTGAGACACTTCACACAAGTTGTTTCTTGTTTTTATCTCACTCACCTTTATCTTTGAATCCTGCAACTTGATTGGGATGGTTCAGCGTCAAAAGATCTAGAATCCTGCTCACATGTCCATGGTTTCTCAAAACTCTCAGTCTCCATCCATAGATGATAGACCTTATCAATTGGGGCAACATTCGATATATTTACTTTATCTCTATATATATTTGCTCAGCTTCAACTCCAATTCAATTGTGTAGTTCAGTTCTACTAAGTGAGAATGGCATCGTCGACCTCCCCTTCCATGGTGTTGTTACTTCTCTCCATACTCATTCTTGAAATGTTTCCTATGCTTATTGCATAAAATAAAAGCCAACTGATCTCCAAGGTCTCGTATCCTTCAAGACATCAATCGCCAGTGACCCCTTGAATTCTTTAGCTGATTGGACTGCTTCTTCTCATCACTGTAATTGGTCTGGCATAGCCTATTATTCCCTTAACAACGTTATCTTGATCAGCTTACCAGAGATACAAATCCAAGGTGTCATCTCTCCTTTTCTTGCAAATATATCTCATTTGGCTTCACTAGACCTAAGCTCCAACTTCTTCCATGGAGTTATTCCTCCACAACTTGCTCTATTCTCCCAACTTACCAATCTGGAGCTCTTTAATAATTCTTTGACAGGTACCATTCCTCACACTTTGGGTGGACTTCCTCTACAGTCTCTGGATCTCGCCAACAATTTCTTTGTGGGAAGCACTCCTGACAGTATATGCAACTCCACCAGTTTAACAGCTGTAAGTTTTGCATTTAACAATCTTAAAAGTAGAATCCCTGTGAATATCGGTAATTTGGTCAATTTGCATCTTTTTGTTGCTTATGTTAATGATCTCACGAGAGGCATACCTCCTTCCTTTGGAAAATGCACCGACTTAGAAGCCTTAGACCTGTCTATAAATCGCCTTGAAGGCTCCTGTAAAGGCCTGTCCATACAGAGCCTTATAAAACATAAATCTAAATATAGAAATTCTATCATATTTTCTTCTTTATTCACTATTCAACATAATAACAATGTTCAGCATAATTAAAAAAAGAATAGCATATTAATGAACAACATGTTTAGCATAATAATAACAAACAACATAACAATAATGAACATCAGCGTAATAATAATGATAATGAAACGTATCTACCTCAAACTGATGTTGAACTGAAGCTCTGCCCAAACTGATTAACCTCCCAGCCAGCTAGGAACAACCTATTTGGCTCCCTAGCCCCAAGATTCCTTACGGTTTCCTGGCCCCCGAGACCAAAATTCCCAGCAACACGTGCCCCTATGAGAGTCCTCAAACAAGATGCAAGTAAAACCAGTAAAACATATGCAGAATAGATATACATTCCCAAATTGTTTCCTCCCTTTTCCTTCCCTCTCCAATTTCCTCACCTTATCCTAATATGAAAATATTACTCCACCCAAAAGATATCCCTTCCCAAGTCCTCTCCCTTGCCTTATCTCCCTTCTCCTCCCTTATCCAACTGCCTTACCCCCCATTAAACACTCAACCACCTTATCCCTCCCCATAAATTGGTCCATCTACCAATACAATTATATTATAAAATAAGTTTGCAAGAAAAATCTAAATTAATAATTTATTAAACTAATATTTAATTATGATAATTAAATAATTAATTAGGGTTGTTACATACACCCATCCTTCAAGAAACTTCGTCCTGAAGTTAGAGTAATTTATAATACAAGGGAAATGACACATGGGTCACACATTCATCTCCAATAAACAACATTATCAGTAAGTAAGCTAAAGAAAAATCATACGTACTAGTGTACATGTGCAAGAAATGCATGTGTAGCTAGCACATACAAGTCTCGCACATGTACTAATGACAATAACTATCACACCTATAGTAATTCTTGTATGCATCCAATCCAATCGACAAGACTATTCATTTTATAAAAGATAATAAACCAATTAAATGTTTGTGAAATCCCTTAATTACAATAATCTAGCTCAACAACGCTTATTTATACAATTGTAGTCCAGTTAAGTAATTATGAATGTACATATATACATATTTTCTTTTCAGAAGGGAAAACAATAAATTCCACCATAAGGAAAATCTCCATACACTCTCAACTATTTATATTCATCCTTCCTCCCTAACTTACTTCCATCTTCCATTCCTATCCTTCCTCTACTAGACTATCTTGGAGCGTCAACTATATTGACCTAACTCCAAATAGAACCCATAAGCGGAAGTGTCACTATCTTGACCAAGCTTCCCCAGCAAGCAACTAACAGTCATCATCACACGTCTAGGGGAGCATGAGCTAATACCGTCCTCCCATGACTCCAAGTTTCATAGGATACACGGTGGGAAATGACTCCACCCCTCCTAATAGGACTAGGGTCCACACCCCATAATGGAATATACAATGGCACTGTGTTGCTGGGAATTTTGTCATCGTTTATTCAGTTTTTGGGCAGTCTCACCACCTAAAAACCTGCACTGGTCCACAAATCATAGCAATGCATTCATACCAATATAATTTCACATACAAAGATTCATACCATATTGTTTCTCGATTGGTGGTCATGACATCCACTTTTATTACCATTATCCCTTGGTTATTTCATAGCCCATTGACCTGCAAATTAGTCTATAACACAAACTCATACATATCTATGCATTATCATCATGTAAATGCATTCGATCATAATCTCAATTCAGTATCCATGTACCAACAACTTTAAATGTCAAAATTTTCAAGTTAGAAATAGATCTCATAATATCCCCATAATTCAATTAATGTTACCTGTTCATAGAATTTTCATTTACATAATATATTGCATCATATCCATCATCATTCACGTAACGTTAAACGTTTATAGAATTTACATTCACATAATAGATTGCATCATATCCATCATCCTTCAAATAACATTTAAACATTCATAGAATTTACATTCACATAATAGATCGCATCATATCCATCATCATTCAAATAACGTTTAAACATTCATGTAGGTTCATACGTCTTAAAAGTTCAAGTGTATCATTAATAGTTTCATAGTGAATAGAAAATAAAGGTGATTAGGCCTCAGGTAATCCTAGTTGTCTAAGTCAAAAGGTGGTGTTACATACACCCAACCTTTGAGAAACATATTCTCGAGGTGGTCAAAAAAGTGAGGGATAATCTCGTCATAATGTCTCGGCATCCTCCCAAGTAGCAGATCTTGGACTATAATTGTCCCACTGGACCTTAACTTGGTCTACCATATGGTTCCTAAGATGTTGGACTCTACGGTCCAATATGTGTAATGGTTCTACCATGAGGGTTCTCGCGTCTGATACCTACAATTCCTTCCAATTTAGTTTATATGATTCGCCAGCAACATAATGACGTAGAACAGATACATGGAAAACATTATGAGTTTTATGCAAGTGGGGTGGCAATGATAGGCAACAAGTCCAATTTTCTCTTGGATTTTGAATTGTCCTATAAATTGAGGTGACAACTTTGTCCCCTTCCCGAACCGAATGGTGCTCTTATTAGGCCTGATACGAATGAAAACATGATCTCCCACTTTATAACTCCGGTCAGTCCTATGTGCATCAGCATAACTTTTATGTCTATCCTATGCTTCCTTTAGTCTCTGCCTAATCTGTATCACTTGTTCCTCCATCTCTTGAATCAATCCTGGCCCAACTGTCAGTCGGTCTTCTAATCTTTCTCAACTCAATGGTGTTCTGCATGGACTTCCATACAGAGCTTCATAGGGTGGAATTCCGATGGAGCTATGAAAACTGTTATTGTAGGCGAACTCTACCAAAGGTAGGTACTTCTCCCAATGGATTTGATTATCCATAACATACATCCTAAGTATGTCTTCCATAACCTGATTTACTCTCTCAGTTTTCCCATTTGTTTCAGGATGATAAGTTGTGCTTAAGTTCAACTGCGTCCCGAACGTTGACTGCAAACTTGTCCAAAACCTAGAAGTAAATCTGGAGTCCCTATCTGAAATGATCTTCTTGGGTATCTTGCGAAAACAAATGACCTCACTTACAAACACGCGTGCCACATTAGTGACATCGTAAGTGTCTCTAACCAGAATAAAATGGGCGCTCTTGGTCAACTTATCAACTATCACAAGAATGGCATTGTGTCTATGAGATGTGAGTGGCAACCCCACAACAAAATCCATAGAAATGACTTCCCACTTGGACATAGGAACATCATGTGGTTGTAGGAGACCTACCGAGTGATGGTGTTCAGCTTTCACTTGTTGACACTCTAGGAACTTGGCGATGAAATGAACTACATCGCGCTTCATGCCTACCCAGAAGAAAAGCTTCTTCATGTCTGCATACATTTTCTTCACACCCGAATGTGCACAATAAAGTGCTCTATGGGATTCCTTCAGTATGATGCTTCAAGTATCCCCACCTTCAGGGATGTACATCCTTCCTCGATATCTTAATAGTCCATCTGATTCCAGGCTATATCCATCATACTTTCGATCTAACTGCCTCCCACTCTGGAGGTTTGAAGTAACCTTTAAATACCAACTGTCTCCAAGGATTTGCATCAACACACGCTCCCTCATATTGACTTTTAAGAGTACCAAGGAGAAGACACGTGGTCTCCTATTCAAGGAATCTATGACCACATTCTCCTTTCCCTTGATGTACAAAATTCCAAAATCATACTCACTTCATCGCCTATGCCTGGCATTAAGATCCCTTTGAGTGAAGAGATGTTTTAAACTTTCATGGTCCATTTTGAGCTCAAAGTTTCATCCCACTAGATAGTGCCTCCAAAGTTTCAGAGCTAGAATTATAGCTACCAACTCTAAATCATGAATAGCATAAAGCTCCTCATGTTGCTTCAACTTCCTTGATGCATACTCTATCACTCCTCCATCCTACATTAGCACGGACCCCAACCCTTTCTTCAAGGCATCCGTGCAGACTGTGAAGTCCTTTTCCATATCTGGCACTCGTAGAATTGGTGCACTAGTTAGTAACCTCTTAAGCTCGATGAATGCACTATCGCATTCTTTTGTCCATTTATACCTGACCCCCTTTCCTTGCAAAGTGGTGATGGGTTTTTCTATTTTAGAGAACCCTTCCACAAATATCCGATAATAACCTGCTAGCCCCATGAATCTTCTTACCTCATGAGAATTTTTTGGCACTGGCCATTCCATAATGGCCTTTACCTTTTCTGGGTCCACAGAGATTCCTTCACTGGAAACGATATGACCTAAATAGTGAATTTCTTTCTGGAAGAAGGAGCACTTTGACAACTTCCCATACAATTTGTTCTTTCTAAGGCAAGACAACACCACTCACAAGTGTTCCTCATGTTCTCTTTCATTCTTGGAATAGATGAGGATATCATCAAGAAAGACTTGTACAAAGCAGTCTAAGTACTTCCGGAATACACCATTCATGAGGCTCATGAATACTGTTGGTGCATTGGTCAATCTGAAAGGTACTACAATGAACTCATAATGCCCAAATCGAGTTTGAAAGGTAGTTTTAGGAATATTTCCTTCCTTATCCTTAACTGGTGATACCTTGATCGCAAATCAATTTTTTTCGTGGCATAGGGTACCTATTTTTCACTATAACATGGTTCAAGTCCCTGTAATCTATACATAGTCGCAAGGAACCATCCTTCTTCAAAAAAAAATTACTGGTCCACCCCAAGGTGAGACACTGGGCCTTATTAGCCCTAAGTCGAGTAGCTCTTTCAACTGGATTTGTAACTCACAAAGTTTTGGCGTTGTCATCCTATACAGAGTCTTGGAAATTGGTTATGCACCAGGTTTTAGCTCAATAGTAAAATCAAGCTCCCTCTGAGGAGGTAACCCTGGCAACTCGTTCGGAAAAACATCCTTAAACTCTGACAATATTGGGTATTGATCCAAAGAGGGTCCTTTCCTTTCATTCACTACTTCCACTACATATAGTCGACACCCTTTCCTCATGCACTGCTTAACCTTCATAGTTGAGATAAAGCATAGAGACACCTTTGTCCGTACACCGTGGATCTCTATTGGCTTCCTTCATTGTCAACACAAACCACCGTTTTTGCGAAACAATCTACCATAGCTCGATGGGTTTCTAACCAATCCATTCCAATGATTAGGTCATATGTCTCGAGAGAAGTGATGTATACCTTCAACCTGGTAGTACACACTCCCAGGTCTACTAGACAATTATCAACGCTAGGTCCTACCGCTTGCTTTTCCCCCAAAGCCATCTCGACTTGTTTAAAGTCATCATGCTCGTAGGCGGCCAACCCACTCTTTTCTAATGCAGATGGTGAAATGAAACTATCTATAGCACCAGAATCAAATAAAATTTAAACATTGATATGATTTAGCGTACCTGATGACTCCACCACCATGGATTAATGTTTTGCCTGGAGATTATTAATTGCTGCATAAATCTGGTGGCTTCCACTTGTCCTTCCCATCGGAGCCTTTCCTTCTCTATGCACAAATCCTACTTGAAATTCTGGGCAGTCACGCTGGTAATGGGGTCCTCCACATCCCCAATATGTAACACGAGATGGAACCTGGGAAATGCTCTGTGATGATCTCTGAAATGAGTTCTTTCCCCTGGAACCCCTGCCCCTACTAGTTGCTCCCTGAGAAGGTCGTGGACCTGCCTGTGTCGTTGGTGATGATTGGGATGCTACACTTGCTTCCATTGAAATACATGTGGCAATTGTCCTTGTCGTGATTCTATTACCATAAGGAGGTGGCCTAAATCTCCCTCCCCTGGAGAAGGTCCTAAGGGCCTTCCCCACGAATCTAGGATGATGTCGAAAGGTTGATCTCATACCTCCATTTAAGCTCATGTGTTCCTTAGTATAACGTGCATTTTCAACTGCTTTCTCTACTAAATATGGTTTCCACATCCATACCATGGCCCTTATCTTAGGGTTTAACCCATAGACAAAGCGTTATGCCTGTCGTTGATCATTATCCATGTATGAAACATATTTTACCAACTCCATGAACCTGATCTCGTACTCTTCCACGATCATGTTTCCCTATACTAGAGCATGAAATGCTCCCACCTATTGTTCCTCATAGTAAGTTGGTAGATATTTCCTCCGGAACCTTTCCTCAAAAAGTTCCCAAGAGACGGTTCATGGGGTAAGGTGCAACTGCCTCTCCAAGTTGCCCCACTAGTTCAAGGCATTGTCCCTTAACTGAAAGATTTCTATTTTCTCCTTTGATGTGGAGGTAAAGTCTCTTAAGGTGAAACATCGTGTCATTCCTTCCAACCATGCCTTTGCACGTTCACTGGCACGACCCTCGGAAAACTCTAGGAGTTTGATCTTCTGCAGTTTTCCAGTGATGTCCTCGGGTGGAGGCCCTCCCCCTGAATCCCTCGATGATTTGGGGTTAACCACTCTAGATGGTGGGGGCTCCACTTTGATCTCTGGTGGCTGATGCCCCTTTAAAGTCTCATTTATAGCCTCCAAAGAGCACAAAATGAGAGCTAATCCAGGCAATGGTGGTGGCAGGGTTGGCGGTCCTTGCGACGATGCCCCTTGACCTCGATTTCCTCTAGTCCTAACCATCCTGTATAATTGAATCTACATCAAACCAAATGTTTATCAGGGAAGAGTCTAAGGAAATTCACATTCGCGCAACTTATACTTGAAAACATAGGGTTAGGCGTAAGTTTTTTTTTTACTTGTCTGTAAACAAACGTTACTCTCTTTAGGGTAAGTGGCTAGGTCGGGGTTAAAGCATCTAAGCTCGATGTCTTCACCTAAGAAAACTACTGACTCTCTCGCCTTGGTAGCTACGCTAGCACTGTACCACACTCGCCAATTTCTCTAAATTACCTTCTTAGCGCGCATGAAGCCCCCTCCCCCTTATCATGGTTTAAGTCCTTAAAATTTTCATTTAAAACTAATTAATGTGATTTTGAACATAATGTTGATTAATTATTAAAAACTAATAATCTAGACTAAACTTTAACCTAAGTTTCAATAGCCTTAATCAATCATATCTAATCTAATCCAAAATTTAATATTATTAATAGTATCCTAATCATGTACATATAATCATTAATTAATACTAGGTACCTACATACTTTAATTAACCACTTAATTAAGTGAAATAATTCAAATTTAAATTTAAACCAATTTAAAACTAAATACATATTTAAATTAATTAAATTTAAAACTAAATTTAAAACAATTAAACTTTTAAAATTAAAATAAAATAATTAAACAATTACATTAATATATATATATATATATATATATATTGAATCAATCAATAATAATAAGAAAAAAAAAAACAAATCAGGCAGTGGGTCCTTGCATGTGGCCCACTTGCCCCCCGAGCTCTCATCCCCCAAAACCCTACACCCCCAACCCTCACTTCGCATAACCCTCCTTCATCTCCTCTTTCCCACTCTGCATAACGCTCCTGGCGACAGAGAACCCATGCGCAGAGGAGGTGTTGGTGTGGTCACCCTTTGCGGGCTTCCTTCATGAGATTTCCTCTTCTGGCTCATGGATTCTCCGACCAGCAGGTCGCGAGTTCCATTCGCGCATTGGTGTTGGACCATTCCTCAAGGCTCGGGCTTCTCCGACCAACAGGTCGCGGGTTCCATTCACACGTTGGCATTTCAATTTAATAGAGGCTATAGGCATTTTTGTTATTTATGCTGAGTCTTTTGGCCAAATATTTTCTGGGATTCTTTAGAGTTTTTTTTTTATGCTCAACCAACCATTGCGGGTTTGACTTGAACTATAAAACCCATATTTTAGGTTTTTTCCTTTTACTTGTCTCTGTACTATTTGTTTTTTTTTGCCTTTTTCCTTTGAAGACATCCCAAAGCTATGAAAATATCGTTATGTTTTTTTTTCTTTAAGTTTGTTTTCGTGAAGAGGATTTTTGTGTATGCGTAGTTGTTTTCAGAATTTTTAATTTTGTACATGTCTTTAATAGATATGGAAATTTTGTTAAAAAAAATAATGTCGTTGATAGTGGGTTGTTTGAGGCTAGCTTTTATCCTTGAGTCGTATGCCTTGCGGCAAGGCTCTTGTCCTGTTTGAGGGTAGGTTTTTGTACTAATATTCAAGTGTTGTATGTATAGTGTTGGCATTGGGCGCTGGCTTGTATTTTGGTTTATGGGATTCGTCCCTGGGCTGGGGCGTGTTGACGGGTTGTGCACACCATACGATTCATGGGATCCTCCCTTGGTGGCTTGGGGCTAGATCTAAGCATGAGCCCAAGGCTACGCACTTGTGTTTGGCACTGGCACTGGACTGTATGTTATTACTCGACTTGTGTTGGCTTGTGTGTCGTATATTGTTGTGTTCTTTTGTGGGAACTAGGAGTTTGGCCTTCGGGCTACTTCTTTTGGGTAAGAGATATGTGGCATGGTATCGTGGGCTTGGCACTTGGTTTGAGTGCTGACTTCAGTGGCTAAATGTTGATGTTTGTGTTGTGGGACAAGAGGGCGCCATACTGTGAGCTCCTCCTTCATATGACTTGGGCCTAGTGCCAAGGCTCTTTGTGTTGGGCTACGCATTGCGTGGTGAAATGGGACTTAGTCCCCTATTCCTCGTAGCTCTTTCTCATGGCCCTTCTTGCATGTGGCCTGGTGCCTAGTGCTTGGGTGCTCTGTGCTAGTTTGTGTATTGCGTGGTGACCTTCAACCCTAGGCTTAGTTAGAGATTGGATTTAAATCCAATTTTTTTTTTTTGTAGTTATAAATACATATATGTTTATATATGTTTACTTATTTATTTTTATTTATATATCTGTTTAGAAATTCATGGGCCCAAATTTATATATATATATATATATATATATATTTGTTTATAAATGTTTATTTATTTGAAACAAGTGTTAAAATTTATTTAACACTTTCAATATGTATATTATTATACCATTTACATTTTCAATGTGCATATTATTTATATATAGATCTGTGTTAAAAAAAAATTGTGTGTTTCGCTTGTAGGTTAGGTGGAGCTGGAGCTTGGCCCAGATTTATATACATCTATGTACACACTCCCATATATTTTCTATATACATAGTATTTATGTGTGTCTAACCATTTATGTTTACATAACTCCTTTCAAGGATTTCACTTGTACAGGTGAAGGATTTCACTTGTACAGGTCAACAAGTTTTTTTTTTAAGTTTTAGAGGGTTTCAGGGTTGTTTTTCCCAATTGTTGGAAAGGGTTTCAAGGGTTGTAATTAAAGGGTTTCATGTTGTAGGTTTACAGGGTTGTTTACAGGACACATAACATAGCCTTCAGTCAAGACTCAAGAGGATGGGTGGGTAGGTAGGACCTTGGCCCCAAATTTTAAACTAGAGCTTTGATACCATGTGTAAAGGCCTGTCCATACAGAGCCTTATAAAACATAAATCTAAATATAGAAATTCTATCATATTTTCTTCTTTATTCACTATTCAGCATAATAACAATGTTCAACAGAATTAAAAAAAGAACAACATACTAATGAACAACATGTTCAGCATAATAATAATAAACATCATAACAATAATGAACAACAACATAATAATAATGATAATGAAACGTATCTACCTCAAACTGATGTTGAACTGAAGCTCTTCCCAAACTGATTAACTTCTCAGCCAGCTAGCAACAACCTATCCAGCTCCCTAGCCCCAGGATTCCTTATGGTTTCCTTGCCCCCAAGCCCAAAATTCCCAACAACACGTGCCCCTGTGAGAATCCTCAAGCAAGCTGCAAGTAAAATCAGTAAAATAGATGCGGAACAAATATACAGTCCCAAACTACTTCCTCCCTTTTCCTTCCCTCTCCAATTTCCTCACCTTCTCCTAATATGTAAATATTACTCCACCCAAAAGATCCCCCTTCCTGAGTCCTCTCCCTTGCCTTATCTCCCTTCTCCTCCCTTATCCAACCGCCTTATCCCCCATTAAACACTCAACCACCTTATCCCTCCCCATAAATTGGTCCATCTACCAATACAATTATATTATAAAATAAGTTTTCAAAAAAAACTTAACTAATAATTTATTAAACTAATATTTATTAAACAAATATTTAATCATGATAATTAAATAATTAATTAGATTTGTTATAGCTCCAATATCCCTCCCTCCGGAGCTGGGGAATGTTAGAAGTCTACAGTATCTGGATTTATTTGATAATGCCTTAAAGGGCACCATTCCTTCCACTCTCAACTCATGCAGAAACCTTGTACAGATTTATTTGTATAAAAACAACATCACTGGTACCATTCTGGAAGAGCTTGGGGAACTTTCTAACCTATAAGTCATGTTTCTCTAAGAAACCATGATGAACAAATATAGATAAATACTAGCAGAAAAGGCATACTCTATATTCATCAATGCTTCAAATAATCATGTACATAGACGTACATATATAATACAAGAAGACCATAACTGTTATGTAACTGTATAACAGTTAGGTAAACCAACTAAACCAACTAACTTATGATTAGAGTTTTAACATCCCCCCTTAATCATAAGTTTGTTCTTGCCTGGAAAAATGCCACTACTTGACAATCACATGTGTTAAGTGAATATTCAAAGGGTTGATTGAAGATTCTCTCTGAACTCTGAAAAAATAGCAGAAGTTGATGTCTTCTACTAAATTGGTGGTTTAAGGGTGACCACAAACTCATTTGGTGGTTTTTGGGATGACCACAAACCGAACGTCTAGCAGAAGATGAATTCTTCTACTAAATGGCATGGCTTTAAGTTGACCATAAACTAACAAGAGCTCAAGGCTCAAAAATCTGAAAATGTAACAAGCAGAACTTCATGTCTTATGCTCAATTGGTGGTTTTAAGATGACCACAAACCATATCAACAACAATATGTTCAAGAATAAGACTACATACCAAGAACTAGGTTGCATACTTGATCATCTGTTCACAGGCTCTAAATCAAAGTTGGAACCTAACTCAACTAGATTTCCCCCTTGTCAGGGACAAGTGGTTCCAATTCCCTTGACTGTCATTTGCAAGTATGGCCAAGAATATATCCAGCACCTGTATAAGCTACTAGAACAATGTGTATGCTTTCACAATGTAAAGTGGAAAAGGTTAATCAAACTATCTTCCGGCAGAGTCTGCAAACTCGATCTTCAACTTAGAATACTACATCAACTGGGCCCCGATCATACCCTAAATCATCAAATATTGAAAAACATTCAAGTCCATCAACTGTAGAAATATCTCCAATCAAGTATGACTGTACTTGTGTATAAATTTGATGATAAGATTGCTCCAATAAATTGGCTTCCAAACGTCAATGCCAATTCCCTAACCATTCAAAATGAAGTTGTTTCCGCTTGCGCTTTTGGCACCTTACTGAAGGGTGATTTTTCTTCCCACAAAATCTGCATGGGTGAAGATCAAAACAGTTTGACTTATCATGGCCAAACCGATGACAATGTTTGCACTGTATGGATTCTTCATCTGACTTATTATCATGATCTGGAATATCTGTAACAACATCTTCATCAACAATATATTGTACCTATTCCTTACCAATATCCTCAAGCTCTGTCATCTTATCATCATTCAAAAACCCTCCACTCACAAAGCAAACAGGTTCGCAATAATTAGGAAAATGAAAAAGGTTGTTACATCATTTTCATATCCTAGTCCATATCGATTTTGTTTAAAGCGTAATTCTTCCCATGGTCGAACAATTCTAATTTCTTTGCCACATCATTTTCATATCCTAGTCCATATCAATTTCATTTAAAGCGTAATTCTTCCCATGGTCGAACAATTCTAATTTCTTTGCCACATTTATCCACAATTTTTTTTGTCATAGGGACTTTATCCAATTCATATTCATGTTTATGATTGTATCTTCTTGTGCGTTACTTGTAACTTGTTTTGAAGTTTGAACATATATGTGTTACTCGTAAACAAGTAATCATTGTGCTGAGGGTGCACTTGTTTATTGCAATTGTAGATTCAGTAGTTGAGTTAATTAATGTGTGCAATAATGTAAATATTTCTTCAATTCTTGCCATTATGCAGAATATGGAGGAGAGATGTTTTGTATCATATTGTGCAAGCCAAGAGAAACTACATGATAACCAAGGATAACCAATGACTTAGACGCACACAAAGATCCTAAGATAGACCCCCTTATTCAATTTCGGGTGGGTCTACAAATTAAACAATAACACCAAATACAATTTTGCAAATACAATTTGTTGGACCCCTTATAACACCTTTACAACCACCTTATAACCTCATTATAACTTCCAAAAAACTCCTTATAACACCTTCCCAAAAAGTCTTCAAATAAATAACAAACCCTTATAACTGCAATTACAAACAATTTTGCATTTATAAGCATTCATATAACTCCTTATGTTGAATTTTACTTTTGCTTACTTTCTTTATCATAAAGTTTGGTAAAATTTACCATGAAGCATCATCACCCAAACACCCAAACTAGGGTATTGAAAATATACCTCATAAAGATTAACTTTAAAATTAATTCCCAAGCTCAAGATTAACTTTAAAATTTATTCCAAGCTCTTTCACTTTATTTAATCACTAATAAATTGGAATTTGATGTGACTTTATAGCCACTCTTTCCAAGATTTGACTTTCTTGGAAGCATTGTCTTTTTTAATCAAATTTAAATATAAAAATTCATTACCTCAAATTATTTGTTGTCATCATTCAATACTCCACCAGCCTTGGACTCGAAATGGTTGTCCACATGTTTTCTTCTTTATTTTAATTCGAGCAACCAACCACACAGCACCAAATGGCCAAATCCCAGCACAGACTACAGTTTTAATTTTCATACGTTTCTACGGGCTCACAAATACTTCTCACGTAGATTGAATTCTATCACAGGCAAGAAGAGGAGGTCGAATGCAATTCTCCCAACAGATATATTGCTCGCAAAGATAATGCTGGTCTTTAAAAACGAAATATAAACTATGTGGATTATCAACACGCCTAGAATGCAGAGGAATGATCGCTTCTTTTGAATTGTTGATCGCAAATAGTTTGGTGGATTTCTAGTGCACGTTGGTGGCTACTTGACCTGGCGGCTCCCTGTACTAAACCCATGGCTCTTAGATTTAAATGCATCAAATACCAATCCCTCTGAAGTAGCACCTCATCCAAAATATTCAATTAAAACCAATCCTCAACAAGTCTCCTTCAGTTGGCATGTTCCATTCATCGGTTCCAGATAACAATTTAAAGACAGTTAAAATCCCTATCTTCTCCAAAGGATTCCATGGATTGGTCGTATGATATAGACCATGGACAATCAAGCTCTAGTGCGTCTCCTTTTGTAGGGTAAGAACCATTTCCCCAAAATAATTATCTTCCTCTCCTAAAGAATCTCATTGTTCTTTCTACACAGAAATTCAATTCATACAGTCATCAATATAAATTGCAAATGATTTACCTCAATTAGATGTCTCAAACCTTTGATGTTGCAAGCTTTGAATGTCTCCAGAGAGCGTTCTTGCTCATGGCTCTTCCTTTGACAGGATCAAATCAATGCCTCACTCCGGGATTTTTCACATATTCACGCTTCTCCCTAGTTCGACTTCTCACATCTTCTTGCGTGCGAACATATCGACTACACATCCCTCTCCTCAAGCTATCGAACCAATGGAAAAATAAAAATAAAAAACCAAATGCCAGGTTTTATTTGCATATAGCTAGCGCATCAGATGAGAGGTAGGTATCATAGGAACTTATTCACAGGTACATAGGTATCACAATGCTCTGATACCACTGTTAGATTCATAATGAAGAAAATAGAAGAAACATAATGGAAAAAACTCAAGCAATCAAGAAACCATGATGAATAGAGATAGATAAATACTGGCAGAAAAGGCATACTCTATATTCATCATTGCTTCAAATAATCATGTACATAGAAGTACATATATAATACAAGAAGACCATAACCGTTATGTAACTGTATAACAGTTAGTTAAACCAACTAACTTTTGATTAGAGTTTTAACAATTTCCTCCTTCAGTGGGTCTCCTCACTCACCTTCAACGACTGTACCTGGATAGAAATTACTTGGGTGGAAGAATTCCAAACAAGATAAGTGGATGTAGAGAGCTTGTGGAGCTGAAGCTTGACTGGAATAAATTCTCGGGTACCATTCTAGAGGCAATATCAAAGCTCGAATGGTTGACTTTGCTCAGCTTGTCTGGTAATATGCTCAGTGGTCCTATCCCAGGGAGCCTCAGAAAGTGCATTAGACTCCAGAATTTGGACATTTCTTTCAACAGGCTTACAGGTTCCATTCCCAGATCTGTGGCTAGCTTGAGGGGATTGCAGATAAATTTCAATCTATCTAACAATCTATTAAGTGGTTCAATACCATCTGAGCTGGGAGGGATGAAAATGGTGAAGTTTGTGGATTTGTCTAATAATAATCTGTAAGGATAAATCCCCTCTTCTACTGGCGGATGCAGCGGATGCATCGGTCTTTAGGGAATAGATTTGTCGAGAAATATTCTGCAGGATCAGATACATGTCGCTTTGTCAAGTCTGCAAAACTTGGATCAATTTCTAAATCTGTCAAACTTGGATTTTATTAGTATTTTTTTTATGATATATTAATCTACAATAGATACTGGGAAGAGCATGTACAACATGTTGACATGGTCTTAAAAGCATTGGAAGAGAAAAAAGTATATGCAAATCCTTCAAAGTGTGCCTTTGTGGTTTAGGAAGTGTAATATTTTGGTCATATTGTATCTCATGAAGGTGTCAAAGTGGACCCTAAAAAAACTAATTCTATGATGGAATATCCAATTCCCAAAACCTTAAGGAATCTTAGAGGATTCTCAGGGTTAACAGGTTATTACCGCAACTTTTCCAAGAATTATGGTCAATCAGTAGCATCTTTAATGACATTATTAAAAAAGGAGGCATTTTGTTGGACTAAAGAAGCAATTAGAGTTTTTGAAAAACTTGAGGATGCTATGTGTACAACTCTAATCCTATCCATGCTTGACTTCACAAAAACCTTTATTATGGAGTGTGATTCCTTAGGGCATAGAATTGGTGCAATTTTGGTGCAAGAAGGAAGGACATTTTCCTTTGAAAGCGATCAACTCAAAGGAAAGAAATTACTCAAACCAATTTATGCAAAAGGAAATGTTGGCCATATTGCAAGCAGTTAAGAAATGGAACCCCTACCTAATAGGAAGACACTTCAATGTAAAAATAGATCATGATGGTTTAAAGTACTTCTTGGAACAATGATTATCTTTAGAAAAGAAACAAAAATGGGTTACAAATATTCTAGGTTGTGACTTTGAAATTAGATATAAAAAAAGGAAAACAAAATGTGGTGGCAAATGCACTTTCAAGGAAAGAAGAAGTCACAAAGGGCTCACTTTGTGCTATTTCCATTCCACAATTTGAATGGGTGAAGGAAGAAAGGATTTAAGGGAAGAAAGATCATAATATATGAAAGATTATTCAAAAAATACAAGAGGACCTTAATGCATTAGATAAAATTTTGTGGAAGAATGATTCACTATGGTATGAGGATCACCTATATTTATGTAAGAAATCCCAACTCAAATAGAAGGTCCTTTTGGAATTGCACGCTTCACTCGTAAATTCCTTTTGGAAATGAACACTTCTCCATCCATCACATCATCCTTGAGAGGAAAATTAAAGTTTCAAGAAGTGGAGGACCACATAGAGCACCAACAAGTTGTTTTCAAACTATTAAAGGACAAATTGGTTACATCACAAAATAGGATGAAACAACAAGCAAATCAACTTCATAGTGAAAGGGAATTTGAAGTGGGGGATTGGGTATTTCTAAGGCTACAATCATACAAATAGTTGTCCCTCAAGCAACAAAAGAAGGACAATAAATTAGCACCCAATTACTATGGTCCCAATAAGGTGTTGCAGAGGATTGAAGTGTGGCTTACAAATTGGAGTTTCCTCCATATTCACGTGTACATCCTATTAAATTTTTAATTAAAATAAAGTACCAAGGCAAGTGTTTCTCTTCCCTAGGCGCCCAAAAGGGAGAAAGTGCCTAGTGTGGGTCCTAGTCATTTAATTTGTGAGATGAAAATTAAAAGGTGACTTTATGACTAAAGTGAGGGTGAGTGAAGAGACACCAATTATCAGCCACCCATCTAATCTAATCTCAACCGTTAGATTAGAAAACCCCTCACCTTCCCTCATGAGGTTGATTAGGGCAAGAGGGTGCAGCCATTCTTGGGTAGTTCATTCATTTCTTGTTGAGAGAGCAAGAGAGAGCTAGGAGAGGTCGAACTTGAGAAGAGAGATAGCATTTGTTGAAGGAGAGCACGCATCCCAAGGCAAAGAGCAGCACGGATTTTGAGGCAACAGGCAACAAGGAAGAACAAGTCATACCGTATGGATTTTCGAAGGCCGTACAACAATAAATGTTCATAGAAATCGAGGTGGACAGAAGTTGTGTTTTCTGAGAGTATTGGCATGCTTTTCAAGGCTATCGTACAACATTTAATTGGCACAAAAATCGAGGAAGGAAATGGGCACACTTTTCTGGGTGAGAAAAGTTCATACAGTCCGTAGGGACCTGCATAGAAATCGAGGGCCGTACCATAGAAAATTATGGGCGCATTTTTCAAGGTGTTGGCACGTTTTTCAAGGCATTTTTTCCTGCTAGGTTTTTCGTACAGTCTTGGCAGAATTTTGGGCACAAATTTTGAGACAATCCGCACAACATTAATTGTTGGGACAGTTGTACAGTTGTATGGATTTCTAGGACAGAAAACAAGGAGCATTTTCCAGGACTGTTCAAAAGGATTTTTTGCGAAAGAAAGTCCAGATAAGTTTGTGTAAATTTCTAAAGATGAATATGTTGTAAAAGAAATTTCTCAGAACCTCAATAATAATAAAAATCCCTCTCTCACTGGTTTTCCCCTTGTGGGTTTTTCCAGGGTCAAAGTTAGACCAAAAATCTCTGTCTATAAATTTTCTGAGTTTTGCATACTGCTGATATTTCATTTCTGCGTTGAAAACGATGTTTAGAATCCTCATGTTTCAGTTTTGAAGTTTACTTTCTGCTAAGTTTTTATATGCTAAAACTGTGCTGAAACTGGGTTTGGGCATTTAACTTTGGCTGAAAAATCAGCGAGACTGAAACTGGGTTGGGGTCTGAAATTTTAACATGTTATCAGAGCTGAGTTGAAGGGAAGCAGAGATTTCAATAGACAGAAAGTTGGGACAGTAGTCACTTCACAGGGCATATTTTTGAATTTGTTATTTTCAACAGAAAGAGGGTCATGGCTACTGGTTTGAGGGTTGAGGACAGACTTGATGGGGAAGCAAATTGTGTTGCTTGGAAGGAGAGGATGATCTTTCTTTTGCAAGAGAACGATTTGTGGGACATTGTGGAGAATACCACTACTCATCCTGTTGTGGTACCTACTGATGCTACTCTTCTTCCAGCCTATACTAAGAAGAGTATCAAGGCTAAGAGATTTATTCTTGATGTCATCAAGGATCATTTGATTCCTCACTTGACGGGGAAGACACATTCCTATGAGATGTGGGAGTCTTTGACTAAATTGTACCAGAGTACAAATGAGAACTGAAAGATGGTTTTGAGGGAAAAATTGAAGAGCATAAAAATGACCAAGGATGAAAATGTGGTCACGTACCTTACTATATTGACACAAGTGAGGGATGAACTTGAAGCTGTGGGGGAAGCCATAGCTGACAATGATCTTGTGAGAACAACATTGAATGGTGTTTCCAAACAATGGGTTGTTTTTGTGGAGGGCATTGTTTCTAGGGAGAAGCTTCCCGGTTGGGAACGTCTTTGGGATGACTTTGTACAGGAGGAGGCCCGGAGAGGTTATGTACATGGTAGTTCATCTGTTGGTCATGAGGAGGAGAATGTGGTTCTTTCTACCACTAGCAAGAAGAAGTTCAAGAAGGGTCCAAAGGGAGGACAGAAGCCCAAGGGTGAAGGGAAGAAAGACATGAGCAAAGTTAAGTGCTTTGCTTGCCATAAGTTTGGGCACTATGCAGGACAGTGTCCAAACAAGAAGAAGAAACAAACAACAACTTCAACAAAGGTGGAAGAGTTTTCCACCAAGTTTGACAAGGAATTTTCCTTGATTGTGTGTCTTTCCTTGAGGACCACTACTCCCGATACTCGGTATATTGACAGTGGTGCCTCTCACCATATGACAGTAGTTCGTGAGCACTTGACAGATCTTACTCAGTGTGGAGATGCAGAGGTAGTGCTTGGAGATGATCGGGAGGTCAAGGTGGCTGGTTGTGGGACCATATCATTTCGGAGGGAGTATTTGCCTCCCATGACTTTGACAGAGGTTCTTTATGTTCTGGGCTTGAAGAAGAACTTAGTGTCAATTTCTATTATTGAGGATAAGGGCTATGAGGTCTTTCTCCATGATGGGAAGGTGCTTCTTTTCCCCAGAGGGTCTAGCATCACTTCGACCAAAGTGATTGGTACTAGACATGAGAGGTTGTACAAGTTTTTGTTCCAGCTAGCAAGAGCATTGATTCATTCTACTAGCAGCAGCAGTGACCTATGTGAGATATGGCACAGGAGGATGGCACATTTGCACCATGGGGCTTTGAGAGTTCTGAGGGATATGGTGACGGGAGTTCCAGATTTTAATTCAGAGCACCATGAGTTGTGCAAGGGGTGTACCTTGGGAAAGTACACCAAGTCTTCTTTTCCGAGCAGTGACAGTAGAGCACCAGGGATACTTGATCTTACACATTCAGATGTATGTGGCCCAATGTCTTTGGCATCATTGACTGGATCCCTATACTATGTTGTATTCATTGATGACTTCTCTCAGAAGTCTTGGATTTTCTTCATGAAGACCAAAGGACAGGTCTTCAGTTGGTTCCAAGAGTTCAAAGCTCTTATGGAGAACCAGATAGGGAAGAAAATCAGAGTCCTGAGATCGGAAAATGGGGGTGAGTATACCTCCAAGGAGTTCATGGATTTATGTGCTGGAGAGGGCATCAGGAGGGATTTGACTGTTCCTTACAACCCGCAACAGAATGGGGTTGCAGAGAGGAAGAACAGGGCCATTGTTGGGGCTGCGAGAGCCATGCTACATGATCAGGGGCTGCCACTATTTCGATGGGCTGAGGCATGCTACACTGCATTTTATTTGCAGAACAGGAGTCCTCACGGGACTGTGGGGAGCATGACTCCTAAAGAAGATTTCTCTGGGAAGAAGCCTGAGGTGGGGCACTTTCGGATTTTTGGGTGCATCACTTATTCATATGTCCCTTCTGAGAAGAGGAAAAAGCTGGAGCCCATGGCAGAGAGAGGGATCTTTTTTGGGTACAGTGAGACTTCAAAGGATTTCTATATTTACCTTCCTTCCTTGAGGAAGACTGTCTTGAGGAGGGATGTCAAATTTGAGGAGGACGGAGCCTTTAGGAAGTCTAGAGGGACAGAGAGAGGTGAGCAGTCTTCATCTCAGATTTAGGTGAGCCCGCAGCAGACTATAGTGACACAAATTTCGGGGCCACCAGCTTCGGTGACGACGGGTTCATAGGTGACAAGGCCACAGAGTTCAAGTTCGCAGGCTACCGGTCCACAGGTTTCAGGATCAGGTACTTCAGGGTCTACTACAGGATCATTGTCTTCAGCAGATGGGGTTGATAGGGAGAGTCCCCTCCACAGGACACTACTTCAGAGAGGAGGAAGCCCAAGTGGATTTAGGACACTTTGAAGGAGTCACAGGGTTCGGTGGGGAATCCCAGACAGGCAATGAGGGAGAGTAAAATTCCCGAGAGGTTTTGCAGCTACATCGCGATGGTAAGCAGTATTCGGGAGTCTGAGCCTTCCACATTTGGGGAGGCCTCTAGTAGACAGGTGTGGAGAGATGCCATGATGGAAGAGTACAATTCCATCATGAAGAACGATGTCTGGGAAGTTGTTCCTAGACCTGAGGTGAAGTCAGTGGTGACTTACAGATGGCTCTACAAGCTAAAGCATGTTGCAGATGGTAGAATTGAGAAGTACAAAGCTCACTTTGTGGCTCAGGGGTTTTCACAGGTTGAGGGAGTTGACTATGATGAGACCTTTGCATCGGTTGCTAGATACACTTCGATCAGGGCAGTAATCTCCATTGCAGCAGAGATGGGTTGGAAGATCCACTAGATGGATGTGAAGACCGCATTTCTGAATGGTCTTATAGAGGAGGAGGTGTATATTGAGCAGCCATTGGGCTTTGAGGTGCATGGGAGAGAGTCTCATGTGTGTAGACTAAAGAAGGCATTGTATGGGCTGAAACAAGCTCCCAGAGCTTGGTATTCGAGGATAGATGCCTATTTGCAGCAGATGGGTTTTGAGAAGAGTGAGGCGGATCCCAACCTATACTTCATTGTGGTTGGAGAGGATCCTCTCATTCTTCTGCTTTATGTGGATGATATTTTCATTACAGGGGCAGAGAGACTCATCAGCAACTACAAGGAGAGCCTTGCTTCAGAGTTTGAGATGACTGATATCGGACTGATGCATTACTTCTTGGGATTGGAGGTTTGGTAGGAGCCTGGACACATCTTCCTGGGATAGGGAAAGCATGTGTGTGATATTCTGAGAAGATTTCAAATGGGAGATAGCAGGCCCATGACCACTCCCATGATTACCAACTGGAAGAAGCTTCATGCTTCTAAGTCACAGTTGGTGGATTCCACTTTGTATCGTCAGTTGATCGGGTCATTGATGTATTTGGTCAATACCAGGCCAGCTATTTGTTTTGTTGTCAACACTCTCAGTCAGTTCATGGTGGAGCCTAGGAGAGTGCACTGGGTGGCAGCAAAACATGTGCTCAGGTATCTTTGTGGTACGGTAGATTATGGTTTGAACTATCATAGAGGAGATGGAGTTCGTCTAGTTGGCTATACAGACTCAGATTGGGCAGAATGTGTCAGTGACAGGAAAATCACTTTAGGGTGTTGCTTCAGATTGGGATCAGCAGTTGTGTCTTGGTTCAGTCGGAAGCATAAGTCAGTGGCTTTGAGTTCGGCAGAGGCTGAGTATATGGCATCTAGTCAGGCTAGTTGTGAGGCCCTTTGGCTTCGCAAGATGCTAGTGGGATTGTTCGGTGTGCAGTTGAGGCCTACCATGATTTATTGTGATAATCAGAGTTGCATCAAACTCTCGTAGAATCCTTTTTTTCATGACCGGTCTAAGCATATCGAGATTCGGTATCACTTCATCCATGATTATGTTCAGAGAGGAGTTGTGGAGCTACAGTACATATCTACAGAGGAGCAGGTTGCAGACATATTCACCAAGGCATTGGGCAAAGGCAAGTTTGTATTTTTCAGGGACAAGATTGGAGTGGTGAGTAACACTTTCCTCGGTATCAGGGAGTGTTAAATTTTTAATTAAAATAAAGTACCAAGGCAAGTGTTTCTCTTCCCTATGTGCCTAAGGGGGAGAAAGTGCCTAATGTGGTTCCTAGTCATTTAATTTGTGAGATGCAAATTAAAAGGTGACTTTATGACTAAAGTGAGGGTGAGTGAAGAGACACCAAATCTCAGCCACCCATCTAATCTAATCTCAACTGTTAGATTAGAAAACCCCTCACCTTCCCTCATGAGGTCGATTAGGGCAAGAGGGTGCACCCATTCTTGGGTAGTTCATTCATTTCTTGTTGAGAGAGAAAGAGAGAGCTGGGAGAGGTCGAGCTTGAGAAGAGAGATAGCATTTGTTGAAGGAGAGCACACATCCCAAGGCAAAGAGCAGTATGGATTTCGAGGTAGCAGGCAACAAGGAAGAACAGGTCGTACCGTACGAATTTTTGAAGGCCGTACAACAATAAATGTGCATAGAAATCGAGGTGGACAGTAGCTGTGTTTTCTGAGAGTATTGGCACACTTTTCAAGGCTTCCATACAACATTTAATTGGCACAAAAATCGAGGAAGGAGCTAAGCACACTTTTCTAGGTGAGAAAATTATGTACAATCCGTATGGACCTGCACAGAAATTGAGGGTCGTACCACAGAAAATTCTGGGCACATTTTTCAAGGCATTTTTTCCTGTTGGGTTTTCCGTATAGTCTTGGCAGAATTTTGGGCACAAATTTTCGAGACAGTTCATACAACATTAATTGCTGGGACAACCGTACAGTTGTATGGATTTCTGGGACAGAAATCGAGGAGCATTTTCCAGGACTGTTCAGAAGGATTTTTTGCGAAAGAAAGTCCAAATAAGTTTGTGTAAATTTCTGAAGATGAATATGCTGTAAAAGAAATTTCTTAGAAGCTCAATAATAATAAAAAGCCCTCTCTCACTGGTTTTCCCCTTGTGGGTTTTTCCAGGGTCAAAGTTAGACCAAAAATCTCTGTCTATAAATTTTCTAAGTTTTGCATACTGCTGATATTTTATTTTTGCATTGAAAACGATGTTCAGAATCCTCATGTTTCAGTTCTGAAGTTTATTTTCTGCGAAGTTTTTATATGCTGAAACTGTGCTGAAATTGGGTTTGGGCATTTAACTTTGGCTGAAAAATCAGCGACACTGAAACTGGGTTGGGGTCTGAAATTTTAACACATCCAGTCTTCCATGTTTCTTTCTTAAAGAAGGTAATAGGAAACAAGATCCTAGTTTAAAATATTTTGCCAAATATTAATGAAGAAGGGAAAATAATAATAGAACCAGAAACAATCCTTGAAACAAGGATCAAGCAGCTACGCAATTGAGCAATTACTAAGTACCTCATCAAGTGGAAGAACATACCAATAAAAGAGGCGACATGGGAATATGAGCTCTTCATGCAGAAACATCCGTAAATAATCAAATTTTTAGGGAAACACTTGCTTGAAGGGGAGGGGCATGTTAAGCCTTAGATAAAGCCTTATATATTGAGTTATTACAAGTCCATTGTTATATTTATGTTGTCGTCTAGACCCTTTAATTGTACGTGTACCCTTTGTCTCCTATATATACTAAGGAGACCTAGTTTTAGAAATCATCTTATCTTGTATACATGTTCTATTGTAAATAGAGGTTTCCCCCTCAAAGAGGCTTCACATTCATTATTATCTCTAATTCTCAAGGCATGGAATTACTTTTCTCTTTCTGTTTTTATATTATTTGGGTGTTTGGTGCATAACAAGATCTACTCTTTGGTAATGACATGTGGTTTTCACTAATGGGAAAATGTTGAAGTGTTGTGCTAGAACAAGGATCTTTCATATGTGGAGAGAGAAATATAGTGGCACACATAAACATGTGAAGAATGGAGTCCATATAGGAAGAGAAAACATGAGAGAAGCTTAACCAAAGATGTGCATAGAAGATAGTGTATTGATTGAGGGTGTATATTGAATCTCTAAGCAATGATGAAGGAGTCCAATGTGTCTAGGAGCTAGATCATTGTTCCCTTTCGATTCTTGATCTAGTGCAAGAAACCCTATGAGTCCCCATGGTGAACTAGGGGCATCATGACAAAGAAAAGGTTCTAATAGAGTAGCATGAAGATGATATAAGAGTGTGTGTCATAGTAATAAAGGTATCACTACTAAAGAGAATGGTGGTAGCACTAATCTGGCTACAAATTCTTGTCTTATGAGAGAATGAGGTAGGCATATCAGGGCTAACCCAAAGGTTGTCGATTCCTACACGTGCAAAGCTAGGGAGCAAGATGAGGGATGTGATATAGGTGAAATCAAATGAGATGCTGTACTACTTGATATTCTAATGTGACCCTAAAAGAATGAATGTGTTTTACTATAGTCTCCTACCATTGTGCTTTGGTAAGGATATGATAGACTTACTAGAAACATAGAATGATTGAGGATTTGTATATGGTAATGGCATTCTAATTTGAGCTTGTAGTGATTTAAAACTAATACTCACTTATGTGTTGATGTGAAAAACTTGTCATAGGGTTGAGTTGATTAGTATCAATAGAAGGTGTCATGTGTATGATCTAATATGTTGCTCTTAGAGTGAATAAGAAAATTCCAAGAATTGTAGTGCATAAAGGATACAGAATGTGTCGTAGGGTCCAATTGAGCGCTAGTGGCGATGTGTATCCACGTTGGTGGAGTATAAATATGAAGACAACATGTATATCCATGGCTATGTTACACTAGAGGATGCAAAATGTATCTAGGAAGAAATGTATAATCCATATAATATGTTATGTCGATGTGGACAATATCTGGTTGAGTAGATGTAGCAATAGAATGTTGAGGTAGTGGTGTTATTGTTGTTGTAGAAGGAATATTTGTACTATTTCCTATATCCTTTTAGTTTTGAATTTCTGGAAGAGGTAGATTGTAATGATATGAATCATGTAGTTGATGAAAACCAATGGTTGAAGGACTTGTTGTCTCCACAAGTGTAGTGGTTGGGTATTGGTTCTTATGGATCCCACATGATGTTATAAGAGGACTGTGGAAAGAGTGATATGGTATATGAGATGTAGTTATCATTGATGTAGCCACTTAGAGCATGAGGGGGAATTAGGGTATGAGGTATAATAGATGATATATGCATAGGTGTTGATGGGTGTGTGGTAGAGAAAAATAAAGGTTCAGTTAAGATGGGTTGGGGAGGTCAAGGTTTTAGACGAGAGTGGTAGAGTGAGAGCATGTTGGGTAGAAGGATGAGAATGTACCATATAGAGAGTCTAGAAGATGGAAATTGCAATTAGATGACACAGTTGGATGTAAGGTACAAGTGAGAGAGAGAGAGAGAGAGAGAGAGAGAGAGAGAGAGAGAGAGAGAGAAGCATTTTGCATGCTCACTTGTTGGGTGACAACATTACATGAAAGAGGTATTGTAGTAGAGGTGAGTTCATATGTTTTTTTGTCTTTAAATAGTTAATAGGTATTGAAACATGCATCATATAAATCATTTTGTTGTTTTTTATATGGTGTGCCCAATATTAAATCAAAGAAATTGAGGGGAGAGACATCACATTCAACAATGTCTCAAAAAGGCCCCATGACAAAGGTTATTGACAACATTTATTAATAAAAAGGAAAGAATCGTCTTGTTGTACCAAGCTTGGATAATAAGGAGAGGGGTGATGGGAGGTGGGAAACTAAAGACGAGCTACAAATTTATGGGAAATGAGATTCTTTTAGCTACCATTGCCAAGCATTATGGTGGTGATTTGGTCTTTGATTTGAAAATTATGAGTAAAAATGAGACCTGAAGAGGGAGGAGAAAGTTCATTAGTCATTAAGATTAGTGAGGGATATGTTGTAGTAGGGTTTGGAACAAGGACAATTTAGTGGGGGAGAAGGGTCAAGAAATTGGTGTGCCTCGGGATAATCAAGGGCTTTCTCATCCATGCATAGGGATTTGGATGTGTCTTGTCATTGTACTTATAATTTGCACTCTGTAGCGGCATGGTTTAGAGTATTATGATAGTGGCACGAACGTGTGGGACAAGAGGAGGAGGGGTCTATATTATTGGGGTTAATAGGGTGCAATGTGTAAGGGATCAAGGATTTGGAGAAAGGATGGGGTTAGGATTATGATTAGAGGAGGAAATGAAGTGAGTTCACTTGTCTAATTTGCATTCCATAGCAAGGCCATGGATAAAGTCTTGGTCTAAGGAGGTGCTCTCAAACAGTTCTACTTCATTAGAAAAAACTACCATCAAGCCAAAATTAAAATGAAGGACAAGTACCTCCTTGAAGTCCTTAAACTATAGTTGACCTTTGAGCTTGGTGAAGAGATTGATGTAATATTGTGCACTCTAACCTAGAACTTGGCACAGTTGCAACCACATGCACATTGAATTTTACAAATAACCTGGAGGATAAAAATGCCTTCTCAAGGCTTGGCATAAATCATCCTTATTGGTGATGCATCCTTAATTGTCACTAGTGGCTTGTTCCTCATTGATTTCAATGTAGATTTATAGAGAGGAAGAGTGAGAATGCCACTAGGCTTAGGCTGTAAGTGGTTTTCATCAAGTAGCAAGTGTTGTTCCACAATCATGTCTCGGAGGGTTTGAAAATATGCAGTTAGATTGTGGATCCAAGAGTCCAAAACATTGTCATGCATTTTTCCAATGTATTTGAGGCAAGGAAATTCTACTATCCCACCAGAAGGTAAGAGGGGGAACCCAAGGTTTTCGATGCAATGCTTCTATGATAGAAATGACCAATTCATGGACTACAGTAGAGAGAGAGGGGTATCTTTTTGAGGAGCCATTATGTGAGAGAGATGTTGATATGTCTATTTTTTTATAGGGAAGAAATGAATACTAAATAATAAAGAAAACCTTAGGCTAAGAAGCTGGCTAGAGAGAATACCAAAGATGTTAATTAGTCGAGAAAGATGTTAATGCATTCCATACATTTGTAACATCATATCACTAGTCACATTAATCACCTCATTACAAACTTGGTAGGCGGTGATCTCCTGGAGATGGTGGAAGAAACAAGAACTAAAGGTCTAATTGCAGGCAGACTAAACTCCACTTTCTTGGCATTAATACCAAAAGGAAATAATCCACAGACTTTTGGTGACAATAGGCCAATATCACTATGTAATATTTGTTATAAAATAATCACTAAGATTATAGCAAACAGGCTGAAACCATTTCTATCGAAGTCACTATCTTTGGAGTAGCTGGGGTTTTTGAAAGGACGCCACATTCAGGATGCTATTGGTACGGTACACGAATTTTTACATAGCATAAAAAAAAGAGTATAAAATCACTGCTACTAAAATTGGATCTATAAAAGGCTTATGATTGCATCAGTTGGGATATGTTAAGAATGATCTTGATTCAGGTTGGGATGGGTAATGATATGACAAAGTGGATAATGAGTTGCATCAGTTCATCGCCTTTTGCAGTCTTATTAAATGGAGAGGCCAATGATTTTTTTAAAAGTGGAAGAGGACTTCGCCAAGGCTACCCATTATCGCCTCTTTTATTTATACTGGTCATGGAGGGACTAAGCCTCTTACTAAAACAAGGACAAAACAAAGGACTGCTAACAGGTATAAAAGTATCCATAACTTTAAGAATCCTACACATTATTTTTGTAGATGATGTAGTTATCATGACAAATGCTACTTTAAATGAATGGTGGGAAATAGATAAGATTGTTAAATTATTTTGTTTAGCGTCTGGTTTAGTGGTAAATTTACAAAAATCAATGGTACTCCACGAAGGCCTATCACATCAAGAGTTGGATCCTTTCAAGTGTTTCTTGCCTTTTTGTTTCACTGGCCTGTTTGTTGGTTTCAAATATCTTGGGTACCATTTGAAAACAGGGTTTCAGTGAATTGATGATTGGAATTGGATGCTACAGAAATTTGAAAGAAATATTGGGAATTGGTGTTTCAGGTGGTTGACTCTGAGAGGTCGACTTACTCTCCTAAAATATGTATTAGAATGTCAGCCTCTTTACTGGATGTCACTTGAGATTATTCCAATCACTATCTTAAACAACCTGAGAAAAATCATGTTCAAGTTCCTCTAGAAAGGAAATTTAGAGTCTAAATCCTTTCATCTGTGCAAGTGGGAAATTCTAACCTTACCAAAGTGTTATGGAGGATGGGGTTTAAGGAACTTATTCGATTTCAATAAGGTATTGGTGGCACACACTCTCTGGCGAGTCCTAAAGCATGAAGGTATCTGGCATAATGTTATTGTTGATAAATACTTACCTCATACGACGATAAAAAATGGGTTTAGGACTCCTTCTTTCATCTATTTATCGGCATCTAGATTCTGGAGGGGACTATTGAAGACAATTCACTGGATTATTCACTGGCTAAGTTGGCCTCTGGGAAGAGGTCATCTCATTGATATCGGTAGAGATCGCATCCTGGGTATGGGTAATTTATCTATCCTCTCTCCTTCACTAATTGATGCCTTAAAAGAGCGAAATATCCATTTGCTTCATCGGGTTAGATCTACTATGGAGAACTGGTCTACTTCCTTGTGGCTTTCAAGTGTGGATTTAAACTTAAATGAAGATTTGGGAAAGGAGTGGAATATTTTTTGGAAAAACCTTATTGACTCCGGAGCTCTCATCCAAGATAGAGACGATGAGCTCATCTGGACTGGGGGTGACAATTCAGGTATAATTACTGTAAAGAACATATATTTGGCCATGTTATCTACACATGGATTACAAAAGATCAGAGGATGGCGGAAGACTTTTTGGAAATGGAATCTACAACTCAAAATAAAATGTTTTCTCTGGTTAGCTGCCGAAAAAAAAATCTTGACTTGGGAAAATTTAAAGGCGAGAGGATGGGAAGGTCCTTCATGATGCTATCTTTGCAAAAACGAAATTGAAAGCACAGATCATATATTTATCCACTGTATTTTCACAAAATTAGTTTGGGAACGACCGACAATACTTCTTAAATTTAAATTATGCTGGAAGGGGAAAAATTTATCTAATTGTATGCAATCCTGGGTTAATGAAAAAAAGGTTCCATTATTGGTTGCAGTGCATACTTGTTGGTTCACATGGATTGAAAGAAATTTAGCGATCTTTGAAGAAAGGACTCCATCAATCTACTCCATGATTCCAAAGGTACTTGGCCTCCTTAGTCATGGACAAAAGGTTCAAAATTCTCCCCTCACTCACTCTATACTAATACAACCAAGGAAGGATATTATTATTGCCTGGTTTGACGGAGCGGCCCAAGTGGATGGTCAAAATTGTGGAGCAGGTGGCATCATAAAGACCCCAAACTTGTTGGTATACAAATGGTTATTAAATTGTGGCATATGCACAAATAACAAAGCAAAATTAATGGGCGTATGGGCGTCCCTCAGAATGGAACTTCATCTATCCTTCCAGTGAATTCAAATTCTGGGGGACTCAAGAGTCATTATCGATTGGCTAAACAACAAAGCTAGATTTCATTCAAGCTCTTTGGAAGGATGGATGGACAGGATAAAAGTATTGATTAATGCATTTCAGAATATTAGCTTTGATCCAGGTGGATATCGGTGGCCACCCACCTTTTCCAAATGGCTCAAAACAATTTTCTGACCATTTTGGTAATTTACTATTTTTAGCAGGTTTTAACTTCCGGGGCCATTTTGAGGGTCCAAATGAAGGTTTTTTGAGATCGAGGTTCTCAATGATATTTGAAGACATAATTGAGCCCTCAAAATTAATCTCCTCGACAATACCTTTCCAACGAGCTATCACATGCCTAAAACGGAGATCGTATGCAAAAGTTACGACCCCGGGAAGTTGATGTACTCACTTACCCAAACTGGGCCCACATGACTTTTGGCGCTTCATCTCCTAGGGTTAGGTTTTTGGATGTCTAGGACTTTTGGCATTCTTGTCTATTGTAAAAG
>ML788447.1:804710-823240 GCA_009831015.1 Picea engelmannii
TGAACAAGAAATACATGTATTTTCTTCCTCTTCCATTTTTATTTGGAAAATCCTATCACATATATGTGATTATTGCATGTGGGCATGGACAATTCAACTTTGGAGTTATAGGATAGTTGAAAATATTTTGTGAGATGTGGGATGAAGATGGACCTTGTGAATTATTCATTTTCCATCCAAAGACAAAATTTCATGATCTTTAAACAATTTAACCACCCCATTTCACTTAAGTGTTTCCTTTCCCCTACTTCCAAGTATGCTAGTACATATTAAAAATATTTCGAATAGATCTATTGTATTAAAGGAAAAAGTAAATTATTATTTAAATATTTTATGATTATTATGTGTTAATTTATTTTGATTTTAATTATAATAATATTTAAGTCATTATAGAGGTTTGATTTGTATGGATTTGGAAATAGGATTACAAAAATTATTGGTGGAAGAAATTTGAAGTTTAAAGTGGATTTTCTAAAAAAAAATAATAAAATAAGAGTTATGAAGTTTCTAAGGGAAATTGTAACACCTTGTTTTTCTCATGGTTGTAATTATGCTAAAAGACTTCATATAATGTGATAATGAAGCATGTATTCAGGTTTTGATTAATAGAAAACAACATATAAGTGATTGAGAGGGAAAGGCCTTGAGTATTGGCCATGATATCACAAGTGGGAAATGATGAAGTGAGATGGTTGGTGAGGTGGATTTGCTTAGGTGGGAGCTGAGAATTTTCAGTGAGGAAAACATGAAGTTTGCTTAGCAAGCTTGCATATGCTTGCAAAACATAAATACACACATGCCAACGTACTTGAGCTTCCATGGAGCCACATAAGCAATTATGAAGAGACAAGATTGGTGGTTGAAGCAATTAATCTTGCTAACAGATATGATCTCTTGAAGATGCAAGGGTCAACTGAAAAATTTGATGGAAGTACATTCTTGGGATTGCCCCTTCAAAATTTGGATCCCTGACTGGAGGTCGCTTCTGAAAAAAGTCACAGGAATCCCAAGGATTGGGCAAAGGAATAGGCCAAAGGTGGAAAAATATCACCAAGTATGAGAAGAGGGATACATAGATCATAGATGTAGAGAACACACACACAAGAAGACGTAGATGAGTAGAGGAGAAGATATGAGGGAGCAACATTCGCAACAATGAATGAGCAGCAAAAATCTTGGAAGATTGAGTGAATTGGATACTCACATACAGATGGTGCAATGAACAAAGGTGTTCACTTGTATAGATCTGAGTAATAGAAGAAGTTGGAAAGTTGTTCTTGAAGCAAATAGAAAGCGTTTCCAAAGGATTAATGATCACTCTAGAATAGAGAAGACCCAGATACATACTAGAGCTACAGAGGACTGCAGCTTGGTACCTACTAGAAAGAAACCGACACTGGTAAGGGAGGTCACTAAGGGACTGTATAGCATAGAAGGGACTCCTTTTGCAAAGGAAATCCAATGGGAAGGGTACCTAATAAACCCGTGGAAGTCCTGAGTTCAGTGGGAAGAGGGAAACTTATGTTTCTCC
Source organism: Picea engelmannii (assembly GCA_009831015.1). NCBI lineage: Eukaryota > Viridiplantae > Streptophyta > Pinopsida > Pinales > Pinaceae > Picea > Picea engelmannii. The sequence goes on from ML788447.1 coordinate 806,242, forward strand.
AGTGGAGGAAGGAGAGTAACCTTCTTAGATCATTCTAAATATGACAACCAATTGAATCAATCCCCTTATGGTATCATGGCTTGGCACGGGGGTGGCATGTTGTAGGAAGGTGCTCTGCAGCATAGCCTAAGGTTGGGAGGAAAGACATCCTCTTTCATTCAGTTGGATATTGACATTTAATGAACAAACAAGTGTTTTTAATTTAATGTGTTGACATAAATCTGTTAATTCATCGTTAAATAGGAAGTATGAGTGTATGTTTTATTTCCAAAGTAAAATGGAGTAATTATGTTTGTTTCCATTGGCCAACCTATTAAACTTGTGAGTCCATGAGAATTGTGTAAGAGTAGGGTGTATCCCTGTGAGAATTGCAAGGCTTTGCATGGAGAGCTTGAAAGATATGAAAAAAATCATCATATTGAAATTGGAAAAGGAGGTATCTTAGTGATTGGGGAGAGTCTCTATGTAGACTCCGAGAGTTTCATATCCTTGAAATCTCTTTCTCTTGAGAGGAAATTTTACAAGATATGGACAAATTCTTCATTTGGATAATGGCAAGAGTGCCCTAGTGTTTGGGGAGCCATGTGTAGGTTGAGGAACCTTAAGTCGTGAAAGAGTCACCTATCTTAGATAGAAATCTTGCAAGATATGAAAATATTCAATCCAGGTGAAGTGAGAATGCCTTAGCATGTTTAAGAGTGAAATTTTGGGCTCTTAAGGGTTTTTAGAACCTTTGGAAAGCCCTGGAAGGAACCCTAAATTAGTTAAGTCCTGATTCGAAATGATACCATGAAGGAAAATATTTCTTTAAGATGGGGAGGTTCGCAGTCGCTAATTCGGTGAAGCAAAAAGATCTTGATCATTGTTGAAGGACATGGTCGTCAGAATGGACTACTACAAGGTTGTATTAGGACCATTGTTGAAATTTCATTAGTCACTAAGAGTAGTGAGTGATATGTTGTAGTAGGGTTTGGGAGATGGATTATTTAGGGTTGGCGTGAAGGGTCAAGAAATTTGTGTGCTTTAGGATAATCAAGGGCTTGATCATCCATACATGGGACTTTAGATGTTAGTTTTCGTTGTAAGAATTTCCATTCTATAGCAGTGTTGTTTGGAGTCTTATGATAGTGGCACCATCATGTGGGATGGGAGGAGGGGTCTATATTATTAGGGTCAGTAGGGTGCATTGTGTAAGGGAATGAGGATTGGGAGAAGGGATAGGGTCATGATTAGGATTATAAGAGGAAATGAAGCAAGAGTGATTGTCTAATTTTCATTCCATAGCAAGGGCAAGGATAAAGGCTTACTCTAAGGAGGTACTCTAAAACAGTGCTACTTCATAACAAAAAAATACCATCAAACCAAAATTAAATTTAAGGACGAGTACCTCTTTGAATTCATTGATCTGTAGTTGGCCTCTGAGCCTGGAAAATATCTTGAAAGTGAGTATTGTACACTCTAACCTAGAAATTGGAACAAATGCAACCACACGCACATTAAATTTTACAAATAACCTGGAGGATAAGAATACCTTTTCAAGGCTTGGCATAAATCATCCCTATTGGTGATGCATCCTAAAGTGTCGCTGGTGGCTTGTTCCTCATTAATTTTTATGTATATTTTTGAAGAGGAAGAGTGATATTTCCACTAGGCTTAGGTAAGTCCTTCCAAGTGGTTTCTAACAAGGAGCAAGTGTCATTCCATAGTTTTGCCTAGGAGGGTTTGAAAATATGCAGTTAGGTTGTGTATCCAAGACTCCCAAACATTGTCATGCATTTTTCCAGTGTATTTGAAGTAAGGAAATTCCACTATCCCACTAGAAGGAAGGAGGGGGAGCCCAAGGTTGTTGATGCAATGCTTCTATGAGGGAATTGGCTAATTCCTAGACTATGTGAGGAGCCCTTGTGTGAGAGAGATGTTGGTGTGCCTATTTTTTGTAGGGAAGAGATGAATACTAAAGAATAAAGAAAACCCCAAGGTAAGGAGCTTGATCTGTAAATGAGGGACTTATATCCCACTTGCTTCACCAACATGGATTCTCTGCAGAATTTAACTTCTGGTCTATGTCTCAATCTTGTACAATATTTTCATCTTACAAATGTCTTACGCTTGGGTGTGTTATCGCAGGATTTGTAGTTGTGAAAATCCCAACACATGATCACTAAATCTTGCATAACTATAAAAAAAATATTACCATGATCACCTTAGTAAGAAATCCTTTTGTTTTAGTGATGGAGGAGGTCCACCACATGGGGAGGCTTCCCCGGTGACCTCAAGCGATCAAAGTAACAATTTTTATAGCCAATCCTACCGCCCCTTCTCTTAATCACAAAAGTCAAATTTTAGGTCAAGGAAATAAGAGGTAATGAGATGATTTATGTACCTACCTAGAACAAGAACACTTATAGAATGTATATGAAGATTTCCAAGTACAATTATGCAAGTAAAACCTCTTAAAGACACTATATAGTATGAATAAGAAAAATTTATGGTTTTACCAAGCAAAATCTTCAATATGAACAAGTAAAGTTTACCATAAACATTCAATGACATGAAATGAAATTGTAGAAATTTACTTCACCAATATATGACAAGAGTAAACCCTAATTGCAGAAAATCCATGCAAAAATTATCAAAGAGACTTCCACACTTGTCCTCCAAGAGATAGTACATGAGTAAAAAGAGTCAATAACCCAAATAGGGTGAAAATTTCAGACTTGTCTCTCACTTGTGTGAGAAGAATGTGATGATAAAATGAAATTTCAAGGAGGTCTATTTATATGGAAACTCCTTGACCTATTTGTCCACTTACAATTGTAAAAACAAAAATAGAAGAGGGTTGACCCCCTCAAATTGTCTTTCCAATTTACAAAATTGAATTTTACATAAAATAAAACCCTGAAGAGAGTGATGTCGTGCCCTAGTAGGGTGAAGTTAAGCTCATGGAAGTGACGTCAAGGGTGAAAATGTGGAACGTTGGGCCTCCAAAGGCCATATGTCACTCTCTCATGTGCCAAATTCCATGCTAGTGACTTCTCCCATCAAATTGTCATGTGAACCATCAAACCCTAGCCCCTATGTGATGTTATGGGCTAGTGAGAATGATGTATAGGCCTCCAAATGACAACATTCAAGTGAAGAAGGGTGGGGTCTCATGCCCTAACCATGCCAAGGTTCCTCCCAATGAAACTTCATCCATCATCAAGGTGCAATGCTCATCATCAAATGGTTACCCGAACGTGGGGTTTAGCATCCTTCCTGTGGGCAAGGTCCTACAAAGACAAACAAGTATGCCCTCCAAGGGTCCACAAGTCATATAAATCATGTCAAGTAAGCCATGTATAATAAGAGAACCACCCAAACATGTGCATCAAAACCCCCCTTTTCAAATTAAACAAATGCTCAAAGACCTTATAAAATTTTCCAAATTTAGGTATGGAAGGGGTGTCAAGGTTCCCTACTGGATTAGCCAATCCCTAAGTCAAGGGATGTTTCCCGAGAAAACCCTATATAATTCATGTGGTGAGCATGATATGGACTGGGGTGAGAATTCTATCCATGGGGTTTGTGACATACAAGGGTTCATATTGTCCCATTTATGGGTGCCTTTGTAGAGGGCGTGCTTCCGCAATGCAACATTTTTCCAAGCTCTTTTATTGCCATTAATTGATTAAGGTACAAAACATTGAGTATTATGTGCAATGGAAAGTAAAGAGTATTGCAATTCCACTTGAATGTTAGAAACACATAGAGTGTCATATGCAATGGAAAGTAAGGTACACCGCAAAATGCATTTCCTCAACAAGGGGGACATTTATAAATTATATGATTTCTTTTGTGGGTCCTTCATTTTTTTGGAGAAGCGTTTAATTATTCCCAGGACCTAAGTGTGAGCATATATAAGGATAATATTGGCTTTTACCTTTTTCCAGCTACAACACCTATGGGCCTTTATCCCCTTCTTCCCATGAAATGAGGTATAATCCCTTCTTGGGTCAATGAACCCAAAAACCCAAAAGATGAGGAGACAGAGGGAAGAATGATGGAAGGTGGTAAGTATGCATGGGAATGGTACTATGAGCCTTCAAGGAGATACATATTAGAAGCCCTTTTCCTGAGGGTGACCAACTTGCTAGGACACAATCACAACCACCAAGGTGAAATTAGGAAAAAGGTATAATTTCCAAGCAAATGTCTTATAATCAAGAAAGTATTATTTGCAACATGTTCAAATGCTTCAAATATTAAAGTTACACTTACCATGACACCAAAATTGTTACCTCATGAAGCAAGACCTATTGTCCTTTGGGACCAAGCTGATGTAGTGGATGTTTCTTTGTTGTTGCTGATGAGTGGTGATCAACGTGATTAGGAAGGATCGTGTGGCTCTATTGGTCAATCTGACTCTCAAAGCTCCATGTCTTCTACCTATGGGCCTCGAGACATGATCTCCTTAGTTACCCCTTGACTACGGGTTAACATATGGCTCTTACATGCAGACATGTTCTCACCATAGAACACATGAGGACCTTAGCATCTCTTAGTGTAACGTGTGCCTACACACACTAAAACAAGACACATTGGGATATCAATGTTGAAATAATGTAATTGCAAAGTGTATTCTAATTATTATTGATATATTATTCATTGGATCAATCCCCATTGCGGATTGATCATGTTGGTTGTTGTAAAGGACCAAATCCCCTTTTGCAGATTGGTCAAAATATAATTGTAATAGGTAGAAGAAGAAGTTGGCCCCAAAATATATTAAAGAGGCCCCAGAATATACTAAAGGTGGTTATAACCACCCAGATTGAGAAGTCGACCCTGCCAGTGAAGAGACACTTCCACACGTGCTAGAATTGTGTAAATAAGGAGGCTAGCGCCTCACTTAGACACACACTCACTTGTTCATTGAGAAACAAGTTTCGAAGCTACAGATGGAGAAGAGAGAGAGAGAGAGAGCCGCATCCTTGGGAGAGGAATTTCTTTATTTGTTTGAGTTATCTCTTAGCATTGTATTGGTTATCTATAATATGGAAGTTTTGTTGGTTTTTCTCCCCCATGAGGGTTTCCCAGGATAAATGATGTGTCTCTTGTGATTGTGTATTTCTCAGTGATCCTATATTATGCTATTGGTATTTATTTAAATGCAAATAACTCTAATAATATCTTAAACATTAACATGGTATCATCATTAAGCTGAAGAGAGCATCTTTCACAAGAGAAAGTGAAAAATGTCATTGTTGTCATACATGCAAATTAGGGCTTTTTGTTGGTGAGGTGTTTCAGCCCTAAAACCATATATAAAAGTGTGCCCTCCCTCAAGGATCACTTTGGCATCCTCAGCACAAATTTTCAGTGGCTAGATCTCCCAGAAAGTGAAACCCTAGTTTCAGAAAGTACCAGAAGTACCAGAGTACCAGAGGCACCAGAAAACTAGAAGCACCAGTCCAGAAATATGCAGATCAAGTTTGGAAGGGTAAAAGTTGGATTTTCTCAGATCCAGACACACCAAGCTACTTGCCTCAGCCAAGCACACCTCCTGGTAAGTTCAGAATTTGATTTTGAGCATTTTCATTTTTTGGACATTTTCCTAGCTCTGGGTAAAAGATGTCTGCAAGCACTAAGCTTGTTGACAAGCTGGAAGGTGTGGAAAACTTACATGCTTGGAAGTATAGGATTGGTCTCATTCTTGAAGTGAATGACCTAGCAAGATTCGTCAAGAATAAGTGCCGGAACCCGATGATGCTGCAGAAAAAGAAAAGCATCAAAAGGACACGATAAAGGCCAAAAGAATCATTGTAGATTCAATCAAAGATCACTTGATCCCTTATGTGTCATAAAAGAAGACTCCGAAAGAAATGTTTGATTCCCTAAGTAGACTATATGAAGGAAAGAACATAAACTGAAAGATGAATCTAAGAACTCATCTCAAGAATACAAGGATGCAGAGAGGAGAATCAATCCAAGAATATTTCTCCAGAATATCCCAATTCAAAGAACAAATAGAAGCAATCAAAGATACTATAGATGAAGACAAACTTATAATGACAACCCTAAATGGTCTCACAAGACCTTGGGATGCATTCATCCAAACGATTTATGCCAGAACAGAAAAACTAAAGTTTGACAGTCTATGGGAAGAATGCATTTAAGAAGAAAAAAGAGTAGCTAACCAAGAGGCCTTAATTGCAAGAGATGAATATCAAGCCCTAACTACTCATACTAAAGGAGGAAGGAAGAAGTATTACTTCCAGAAAGAGATTTATAAAGAGTCTCAACCCCCAAACAAATTCAGTCATAAAGAATCTCAACCAAGGAGATTCCAGAAGAAAGGACAACGAAAGGAAAGAGATTACTCATATGTACAATGCTACCATTTTGACAAGATGGGACACATTACGAAATTTTTTCCAGCTAGACGAGAAGAATACAAGAGGAAAAATAAGAGACACCATGCCCATGCAGTCGAAGATGAAGAGCCACCCGCAAATATGATAAGAAAGAAAATTAAAGACTATGTCTTAATCTCGGCCCTCTCAAGATTGGTAACACCTCGAGAGGACACTTGGCTCATTGATAGTGGTGCCTCCAAGCACATGATAGGTCAAAGAGATATTCTCTCTTGTATTTCAGAAAATAATTTTTCTCAGGAAGTGACACTTGGAGATGATTACCAATATCCCATCAAGGGAGTGAGAGAATCAAACTACAAACTTAATTCAAGGAATTGAATGAAGATGAAGGATGTACTCTATGTACTAGGTTTGACAAAGAACCTACTCTCCATTTCATATTTATAAAAGAAAGGCTTCAGAGTTGTCTTTATAGATGGATAAGTTCTTATGTGGGCTAAAGGAGAAACCATAAATGAAGCAATCATCATTGGAAAAGAAGAAAATGGCTTGTATAAGCTAAAGGGTCACTTAAAAGTTGCCATGACCCACGCCATTGAGAATCCATGTGAACTATGGCATAGAATATTAGCTCACATCAACTACAAGGTGCTACCATACATATGCAAATATTTCATAGGTCTACCAAAACTCAAAGTTGACCATGAAGGTGTGTGCAATGGATGTGCACAAGGGAAGAACATCAAGAACCCTTTTTTGAAAAGAAATAGCAAAGCAGAAGGAGTCCTAGAACTCATTCATTAAGATGTGTGTGGTCCAATTCCATCGTCCTCCATTAGTGGGTATGTATACTATGTATCATTTATTGATGATTATTATCATAAGACCTGGGTGTATCTTTTGAAATCTAAAGATGAAGTGTTCAGCAAATTCAAGGAATTCAAAGCCTTGATAGAGAATCTTTTTGAAAGAAAGATCAAGATACTCAGGTCAGATAATGGAGGAGAATACACCTCAAAAGATTTTGTGAACTTCTGCAAAGATATTGATATCAAGATGGAACTCACTAATCCCTATAATCCTCAACAAAACAGTGTAGCTGAAAGGAAGAACAAAACGATAATGGAAGCTATGAAGACCATGATCAATGATCAAGATCTTCCAATGTGCTTATGGGAAAAGGAAACAATGACACCTGTATATGTGCAAAATTGATTATACCATAGTACACTTGAGTTCAATACCCCGGAAGAGATGTTCACCGAAAAGAAGCCATAGGTAAGCCATCTCAAAATATTTGGCTGCCTAGTATTTATACATATTCCAAAAGAGAAAAGAAACAAGCTAGAACCTTCAAGAAAGAAGGGAATAATTGTGGGATATTGTGAGGTCTCCAAGGCCTTTAGGATTTTTATACCATGTCACCATCACATTGATATCAATAGGGATGTGACCTTCGATGAATATGCAATGCTCAAGAAATCAAGAATATGCCAGCTTGAAGAAGTATATGAAGAGGAACACGTAATCCTCGGAATTGTAGAATCAGTGAGGGAGGTTCCCAGAGCTGCAGAACTAGTGAGGGAAGTCGTAACTTCCCATGATGAGGAAATTATAGAAGATCATGACATAGTAGAATTTCAAGAACCTCCTCAGATGACGATCTCCCATAAAATAAATCCTACTTGGGAAAGAGATCTTATTCAAGATGGAGAGAAGTATGGTGTTCTCGAAGGAACAACGAGACATGTAAAGAGACCTAAGCCATTCTCTAGTTATATGGGTTTGATGTGTGATCTCCTAGAGAAATATCCTACTTGCTTTGAAGAAGCCATTCAGAAGAAGGAATGGGCAGATGCCATGACAGAAGAGTACCAATCCATAATAAAGAACGTTGTATGGGAAATAGTTCCCAGACTGAAGAGTAAGGATGTGGTATCCTCCAAATGGATTTTCAAAATAAAACATGTTGTTGATGGAAGTATTGAGAAGTATAAAGCAATATTTGTAGCTCATGGATTTTCTCAAAAGGAAGGCATTGACTATGAAGAGACATTCACTCTTGTATCCAAATACACTTTGATCATAACCATCATAGCCCTTGCAGCTAAGATGAAGTGGAAGTTACACCAAATGGACGTAAAGACAGCTTTCCTAAATGGTGTCATTGAAGAAGAAGTATATATAGAGCAACCTCAAGGATTTGAAGTTGAAGACGGGAAGTCTCATGTCTGCAAGTTGAAGAAGGATCTGTATAGATTGAAGTAATCTCTTAAAGCTTGGTATGGCCGGATAGACAGTTTCCTGACGAGCTTGGTCTTTACCAAGAGTAAAGAAGATTCTAACCTTTACTTCAAGGTTATGAATGATGAGCCAGTGATATTATTGTTGTATGTAGATGACTTATTCTTAACTAGAGAAGAAAATATCATCATTGAATGTAAGAAGGGGCTCGCCTCAGAATTTGAGATGAAAGAACTTGTCCTAATGCATTATTTCTTAGGTCTTGAGGTATGGTAGAGTCCATAGAGGATCTTCCTTAACCAAGGGAAGTATGCAGTCGAAATCCTGAAGAGATTCAACATGTTAGAGTGTAAGTCCATGAATACACCCATGGAAACAAAGTTGAACCTGTTGGTCGACACTTCATCAGAATTGATTGATGCCATGCTACATATACAGATTATTAGATCGTTGATGTACCTAACGAACACCAGACCATATATTTGTTTTTTCGTGAACACCTTGAGTCAGTTTCTGGTAGAACCCATACATGTTCACCTAGTGGTTGCAAAACATGTGATGAGGTACCTTAAGGGTACATTAGATTGTGGTCTCAATTATGATGGAGATCATGATTTCACATTGAGTGGGTACACTGATTCAGATTGGGCAGGAAGTGTCTCTGACAGGAAAATCACTTTAGGATGTTGTTTCAGTTTGGGATTAGCCATGATCTCATGGCAGAGTAGGAAGCAATCCAGCATTTCTCTCAGCACAGCGGAAGCAGAATACATTGATGTGTGTTCTGCCAGCTATGAAGCTATATGGTTTTGAAAGTTGTTGACCAGTCTATTTGACCTAGAGATGGAAGAAACCATGATCCTATGTGACAACCAAAGCTGCATAAAGATGAACAGGTTGTTGATGTGTTGACCAAGACTCTATCTCGTGAAAAGTTTGAGCACTTTAGAGATAAGATTGGTATACTCTAAAAGGACCTTCCTTGAAAGGGGGATTAGTGTTATAATAAGACTAGTATTGTGCTTCTAGCTTTATAGATGTGACGTAAAGCCAGTCTACTATCTTGCTTCTAGCTTGATTGTTGTGACGTAAAACAAGATGATGTGATGAGACTAGTACTCTGCTTCCAACCTGATAGCTATGGCGTAAAGCCAGTCTAGTATCTTACTTCCATTTGAATTGTTGTGACATAAATAAAGATGATGAGATGAGACTATGATGTAGGAGCATCGTCAACATCAAGCGAGCCAGCGTGGAAGTGAAGGACAGCTGGACCAGCTAACACAAATTTTGAAATTTCCTTAAAGTTGTTGCGCAATCTTAAATGAGCCATTAAGATGAGGTGCACTTGTATAATGTAAATGGACCTTGAGTGATTTCTCTCATCCTTAGTAGGTAGAAGGCATTTATAGTATTTAATGTAGGTAGATAGAATTTAATTCTAGATTAGACAGTTTTAAAGCACAAGAGGGAAATGGGATATAGACACCCTCCTTATGTATTGTAACATTATGAATGATGAGCATTGTTTGAAAGAGAAAGAGCGTGCAAAGAGCTGTGTAAGAACACCCATGTACAGATATTTGAATTTATAGAAGAGTTTGATTTAAATTCATGGTTTGTGTTTTGTTCTCTGTGTATTGATGTTGAATGGTATGCTCATAAACGTTTGTTTCCTGTTATACATTTGCTTTATATGTTGTGTATGTGATTTCATGTTTGAGTTTGAAGTCTGAGAGGAAGAAGGAATGAGTTTCAATTGTTTCTCTATCTGAACAAGGATTCCTGCAAGGAGTGCAGTCGAATGGTCCGCAAGGAGTGCATTGACAAAGGGTTTAGATAGAGATAGTTTTTCTTCTCATTCATTCAGAAGTGCAGTTGGGCACAGGAGCCGTGCAAGGAGTGCTCAGGCTGAGTGAAGTCTCAGGGTTACAAACTTGAGTAAGCATTGAGAGACTGTTGTTGCAGGTGTGCGCAGAGTCAAAAGATTTCAACACTTAAGAAGTGCTTGAAAGTCTGACGCAAGGAGTGCGTGCAGGGATCTTTTGAAAGTTCAGGAGGAATAGGGTATTTGAGGAATCGTTGAAGAGAAGCATAGGAGCTTGTGCCGAGAAGTATTTAGCAGGCGTCGTAAGTTCGCGCCGCAGGTAGACAGTTTGTGGAGGAACGCTCGGTCATTCACAGGAATCACCAAGGAGGAACAGATGGTCGAAATTCTCCGAGGAGGATTCATGAATTTTCGTGAGCCGTCAGATCCTAGGAAGGAGCGGAGGAGTTACAGTGAAATCATTGAAGGGTTCAAAGCTCAAGAGGGGCAGAACCGTAGATCCGAGCCATAAGGACCGTTGGATCTACACGTGAAATCGCATATCAGGGTTTCGTGGGTGGAATTCCCTTAAGTATTGCAACAGGAATCGTGATATTTTGATACGCAATATCCCGGGAGCCATAAGGATTGTGTGCGGCCACAGGGGAGTCCGTGAGTGTACGGGTGGCACACTATTTCGGAGATTCGTGGATTAAAGTCCTAAAACATTTGCATCAGGATTCACGATGCCACGAATTTCGAAACGTCGATGAGGTGAAGGGCATTGAAAAAGTCAAAAATCGTGTGTGTGATGGAGTTTCACCAAATTGGGATTCGGGAGTCTGTAAGACAAGCCATTCGACATCGCGAGTGTTGAAATCACGATAGAGAAAAATATCGATAGGAAAAAGTCAACGTTGATTGGTTGTCGAGTTTTGAGGATTCAAGAGACCTACGCTCGACCATTGGGTTCGCGAAGTTGCGAAGTCCGATCCATCGAGTGTGAAGAGGCGATCCTGTGAAGAGTTTGTTGTGGGTGCAGATTTCCCGACAGGGAAATAGAAGGACCGTTTAGAGTTCTTCGGGCTGTGTGAAGAAAAGATCCTGTGCTGACGTGGACTTTCCGACCTGCGGGTTGTGGAAGGAGGGAGTCGGCATCAGTTTGGTATCAGAGCATAGAAAGATTCTTTGCTTTCTGTAGCAAAGAGAAAGAGAATTCACCATGCCTCCAAGGATAAGGGACATCCAGACACCCGATCCAGAGGAGAGGGAAATGCTGAGAAGAAGAGGCAAGCAAATGACAGATCCAGTTATGGAGAGAGAAATGCGTGATATACGAGCTAGACTCGAAGACATGGAGATAGCGCAAAGATGCACAGTCAGTGCGGGGGATCTCAGTGATTCTGAAAGTGAAGTTGAGGCTGAATGACAAGAAGAAGTTGTAGTTGAAGATGCATCAAATGAACGTTTGATCAGATCTATTGCAAGGATGGGTGCAAGAGCGAAGATGGACATTCCAGTTTACGAGGGAAACTTAGATGCAGAGGAGCTTCTAGACTGGATTAGAGCTCTAGACACATACTTCGACTATGAAGATGTCGAAGAAGATAAGAAAGTCAAACATGTTGTCACAAGATTGAAAGGACATGCAGCATTGTGGTGGGATGAACTACAAGCTGACAGACCCTGCAAGGGCAAGTAGAAGATTAAGAGCTGGGATATAATGATTGCGAAGATGAAGGAAAAATTCATCTCCAGAGACTATCAAATTACTCTATTTAGGAGAATGCAGAACCTGAGACAGAAGCTGATGTCAGTGAAGGAATACACTGAGGAATTATATAAACTCAACATCAGGGCAGGTCATCAGGAGAGCGATGAAGAAAAAGTTTCCAGATACATGAATGGCCTGAGATGTGATATCCAGGATGAGATAAGCATGGTAACCATCCGAACAGTGGAAGATGCTTATCAGATGGCTCTAAAAGCAGAAGAGAAGCTGAGCCAAAAACAGAGTCAGAGGGGCCAAGGCAGAAGTCAACCCAGAGGCAAATCAGTTGCCCAAGACAAATATCAGAAGCCCAGAGAAGACTAGAAGAAATCTCAGACTCGAACGGAGAGAGGTGGAACCTCACAGCGAGGGCAACATACTGAGCAGAGAGGAGATTATGCTGACAACAACACTTTTCCTCGTACTAGAGGTAGAGGAAGAGGAAGAGGTGGAGTAATAACATGCTTCACATGTGGGAAAAATGGGCACAAGTCTTATGAGTGTCCAGATAAGAAGAAAGAAAGTGGAGAAGCTCACATCACCGAAGCACAGAGGTGGGATGTTGAGGCAGAAGACGCTGAAGGCGGAAGATCGTTGATGATGCGAAAAGTCCTTTTGACACTTGAGAAAGTGGTGGAGAGTTCATTCCAAAGGACCAAACTTTTCAGAACTGCTTGAAAGACCGAGGACAGGGTATGCAAGGTCATTGTAGACAGTGGTAGCACGGATAATCTTGTCTCTACGGAGATGGTAGAGAAGTTGGAGCTGGAGACGACTGATCATCCAAGCCCATATAGAGTTTCGTGGCTACAAAAAGGACATCAGGTAACTCTCACTAAACAATGTTTAGTTGAATTCAAGATAGGAGGATATAATGATAAGATCTTATGTGATGTCATTCTTATGGATGTTTGTCATCTATTGTTGGGTAGACCATGGCAATATGACAGGAATGTGATTCATGATGGGAGGATGAACACATACACCCTAGAGAAGAATGGGAGGACACACATGTTGCTTCCAATCAAGGATAAGGAGGTGAAGCCGGAAGTAAGAAACATTGTACTTCTCATGAGTGGGAAAGAACTTCTTAAAGAGGTTAAGAAGAAGGAGGATCCATAGTTCATTGTGGTCAGAAAACCTAGAATTGTTTTGACTAGCACAAGAGTGGATGATTTACTAGAAGAAGTTCAGGAACTGCTGGAAGAGTTCGTTGACATCATAGTGGATAAATTACCTCGTTCGTTGCCACTGATTAGAAGTGTGAGTCATCACATTTATCTCATACCAGGAGCTAGTTTTCCAAACAAATTCGCGTACAGATTGACGTCGCAAGAGAATGAGGAGGTTAAGAGGCAATTCCAGAAGTTATTGGACAAAGGTTTGGTCAGGGAAAGCTCGATTCCATGTGTTGTTCCAACAGTACTCAGTCCGAAGAAAGACGGAGGCTGGAGGATGTGTACTGACTCGAGGGTGATCAACAAGATAACCATCAGGTACAAATTTCCATTACCGAGGATGGATGATCTGATGGATTTCTTGAGTGGAGCAAGGTATTTTTCAAAGATAGATTTGAAAAGCGGTTATCACCAGATCCGCATGAGAGAAGGTGATGAATGGAAGACAGCATTCAAAACCAACGAAGGGTTGTATGAATGGCTTGTTATGCTGTTTGTCTTAACAAATGCACCAAGTACCTTCATGAGGTTGATGAACGAAGTCCTGAGGGAGTTCATCGGGAAATTTGTCATTGTGTATTTAGATGACATACTGGTTTACAGTAAAACATTGGCAGAGCATCTGAAGCATTTGGATACAGTGATGCAGAAACTACAGCAGGAGAAGTTGTTGATAAATATGAAGAAATCCTCATTCATGAAGACAGAGCTCATTTACTTGAAATTTTTTATTTCTGCAAATGAGTTGAGGATGGATCCAGATAAGGTGGAGGTAATTAAGAATTGGCCATCACCGAAGAATGTTTTTGAGGTGAGAAGTTTTCACGGATTAACTAGTTTCTACCGAAAGTTCATCAAGAATTTCAGTGGAATCAGCGCAGCGATGATGGATACAGTGAAGAAAAGACACAAGTCTTTTCACTGGACAGAAGAGGCCGAAAAGAGTTTCAATCTATTGAAGAGGAAAATCACGGAACAACCAGTTTTGGTGTTTCCAGATTTCCGAAAGACATTTCAGGTGAAATGTGATGCAAGTGGATTTGCAATCGGGGAAGTCTTGAGTCAGGAAGACAGGCCAGTAGCATACTTCAACGAGAAGCTGAATGAAGCGAAAGTGAAATACTCCACTTATGATAAGGAGTTTTATGTTATCATCCAGGCATTGAAGAAATGAAGGCATTACTTGATTCTGAAAGAGTTTGTATTGTACAGTGACAATCATGCACTGCAGTTTGTGACTCAATAGGAGAAGTTAAATCAGAAACATGTCAAATGGGTTGAGTATATGCAAAATTTCACTTTTGTGATTAAACATATTTATGGTGCTGCTAACAAAGTGGTTGATGCTTTGAGCAGGAAGTGTTTGTTGTTGCAGGAGTTTAAAGTCAAAACGTTAGGTTTTGATGATCTCAGGGACATGTACACAGATGATCTAGATTTTAAGGAGGCATATGAAGCAGCTGAGAATCCAATTCTTAGAGATAGAAGCCAATGGATAGACTACATGATCCAGGAGGAATTATTGTTTAGGGGTAATCAACTGTGTATTCTAAAATGCTCCATGAGGGAGAATCTGCTGAAGGAGAAACACAATGGAGGATTGGCAAGGCACTTTGGTCACGACAAGACGTTCGTAAAGTTGAATGAGTCATATTTTTGGTCGTGAATGCGAGTGGACGTCAAGCGATTTGTGGACAGATGCAGAATTTGCCAACATTCGAAGGGGAGGAAGCAAAATGCAGGATTTTATCAACCGTTTCCCATACCTGAAAGGCCATGGGATGAAATTAGCATGGATTTTGTATTGGGGTTGCCGAGAACACAAAGAGGTGTTGATTCAATATTTGTGGTAGTGGATAGATTTTCCAAGATGGCACACTTCATTCCATGTCAGAAAACCAGTGACGCAATTCACATTGTGAACCTGTTTTTCAAAGAGGTCATTCTACTTCATGGGTTGTCGAAGAGTATAGTTTTGGACCGAGTTACCAAATTCATAGGGAATTTTTGGAGGACCTTATGGAAGAAGCTGGGAACTAACTTGTCATTTAGTTCATCTTATCATCCTCAGACAGATGGACAGACAGAAGTGGTCAACAGAAGTCTGGGAGACTTGCTGAGAAGCTTGGTGACAGAACACCACAGCCAGTGGGACAATATATTACCCCAGGCAGAGTTCGCATATAATAACTCAGTTAACAGGAGCACAGGGCAAAGTACATTTTGGATTGTCTATGGCATGCATCCGAGAGGAATTTATGAACTAAGATATTCAGAACAGACTGGGACTAGGAGCGCTAGTGAAGAAGAATTCGCAGAGGCAATGAAAGAACTTCACAATCAGGTGAAGGAGAGATTGCAGAATTCAAGCCAGGAGTATAAGCGCAGAGCAGATCAGCACAAGAAACCACTTCAGTTTGAGGTTGGTGACTTGATTCTGGCACATTTGAGAAATGAAAGGTTCCCAAGAGGAACATATAATAAGTTGAAGATGAAGAAAATCAGACCGTGTAGGGTCTTGAAGAAATTTGGGGTGAATGCTTATGAGATTGAATTACCCGATGGGATCGAAATTTCTCCGATATTCAATATCTCGGATTTGTACCCATATAAAGTAGAGGAAATGGAGACTGGATATGAGAAGCCAGTGATCCAGTGGCGAAATCATATGCTAGTTGTAGATAAGCCACAGATGGAGTGCATACTGGACAAAAGAGTGGGCAAGAGGACCAGGCAAAAGTAATACTTTGAGTATCTAGTCAAATGGAAGAACCATCCAGTTGAAGATGCCAGCTGGGAGAATGAGACATAAATACAGAAGCATGGACAGACCGTGCGAGAGCTCATGGACAAGAGCCCATGAAAATTTTCAAGTGAGGGAGTATGATGCAGGAGCATTGTCAACATCAAGCGAGCCAGTGCGGAAGTGAAGGACAGCTGGACCAGCTAGCACAAATTTTGAAATTTCCTTGAAGTTGTTGCACAATATTAAATGAGCCATTAAGATGAGGCACACGTGTATAATGTAAATGGACCTCAAGCGATTGCTCTCATCCTTAGTAGGTAGAAGGCATTTATAGTAGTTAATGCAGGTAGATAGAATTTAATTCTAGATTAGACAGTTTTAAAGCGCACGAGGGAAACAGGATATAGACACCCTCCTTGTGTATTGTAACATTATGTATGATGAGCATTGTTGGAAAGAGAAAGAACGTGCAGAGAGCTGTGTAAGAACACCCATGTACAGATATTGGAATTTATAGAAGAGTTTGATTCAAATTCATGGTTTGTGTTTTGTTCTCTGTGTATTGATGTTGAATGGTATCCTCATAAATGTTTGCTTCCTGTTATACATTTGCTTTATATGCTGTGTATGTGATTTCATGTTTGAGTTTGACGTCTGAGAGGAAGAAGGAATGAGTTTCAATTGTTTCTCTATCTGAACAAGGATTCCTGCAAGGAGTGCATTCGAATGGTCCGTAAGGAGTGCATTAACAAAGGGTTCAGATAGAGATAGCTTTTGTTCTCATTCATTCAGAAGTGCAGTAGGGCACAGGAGCCATGCAAGGAGTGCGCAGGCCGAGTGAAGTCTCAGGGTTACAAACCTGAGTAAGCATTGAGAGACTGTTGTTGCAGGTGT
>ML788448.1:10399-51451 GCA_009831015.1 Picea engelmannii
AATATTCCAAATTATTCTTTGTGTATATTGTCATATTGGTATCCTTACTTCTAATCCAACTTCATGATAACACATGCTTACAATATTTGGTTGATTAGTGCCTTGATTATTTGTAGGGGATATATATATTACAATATATTAGACTATTACAATATTACAATGTAATAGTAATGCCATATTACAATATTACAATGTAATAGTAATGCCATATAACAATGTAATATGGCATTACCATATTACATTGTAATATGGCATACAATATGGTATACCATATTTGATGTAATTTTTTTTTTTTAAACCTAAAGTCATCGTGGCAATATCGACACAAGTTCGTTGGAATTTGCCACGAATATTCGTCGCATATACAACATGTGTGTCGTAAGTTATTGGCTTGACATAACTTTTCATCCCAATTGCGACGAAGTTTCGTCGTAATTGCCACATTTCTTTGTTGTTATTGCAATGATAGTTCGTCGTAATTGCGACGATGCATAGGGTTAACTGATATTGAACATGGTGACACGTGGAGAGCTAATTTCGTCGATGTTTCCACGCACACTTGGATCGCGGATATAGCGATGAAATTATTCCGACGAAAAAAAATCTCAGCTTTCGTGGAAATTGCAACGGATAAGTGTGGCAATATCAACGAAAAACCGTTGCAAATTTTCTCATATGTACTAGTGTTTCCATTTTTTGATGATACTCTATTCTATGATTTGGAAATTGAAGATTTGCTAGAGGAACCCTTGGATGCACTAGTCCCTTCATGCTATACTGAAAGTGATGATGTGATTGACAATATTGATGAGTTAATCCATGTTGGGAGACGCAAATGGGATGTGATTTTTCCCAGCGATGATCCCATTTATGACATTGAAGGTCATTTTCATTTGTTTCCCTTAGAACAACCATGTGTGATTATGAAAGACTTGGATGATTGGTGATAAGAAGAGAACACGATTACATATTTGTTCCAAGCACCCAGGAATGAATTATCACAGTGCTCTCCTGATGATTTCTGGTTGTATTCTGGGGGGTTTGATACATAATCTTTTGAGCACTTGGATTTATTATACAAAGAAAATTTCAACCATTATTGTGCTTTAGTTTTGATGAGGGTAAGGACACGATTTTCCCAGAGTAGGATTTTTGTGACAAGAGTTTCCAGCCTTCTCTTCTTTCACCTTTCTATTTTGCTATAGATATGGTTGGGGGTTCTCCTCGTGATAATCATTTTCCTATAGGAAAGAGGTTTTTTCAACCTAAGGTTTGTTGTAGGCATTTTCACTTTCACACACAAGATAAACAAACCTTGGGTTGGGAGCATTTGTTTTTTCTCTAGGCCTGGTTTTATCCCTTTCCCTTCTCTTTTTTCTTCCATGAGAAACCTTAGAGTTTTCCTTAGGTTCCTTCTCATTCCTTCTCGGTCTTCGAGCGTTGGATTGGTAGTTGAGGATGAGGATATGCCTTTGCATGATTCTTTCGGCCTTGTCTTGGGATGGATAGGGAATAGTTGCGGTGATACCTATTTGCATGATTTTTTCCCTCCCTCTCGCCTCCATGAGTTATATTTTATGATTAGGTATGATATGATGACCAATCTAACTCATGTTCTTTCTGTGCTTGATTTATCTTTATTCTGGTTTATGATGAAGAACATGGATAGATGTTCTGGTACAATGCTAGGATGGATTTGTTGGTTATATTATCATACCTAGAATTTCAACTAACATAGATTAAGGTAAGTAGGTTAGGGTAGGAATTTGCATTCTGCATTGCATTGTATATATGTTGCATCACATGTCATGCTAGTATAGTTGCAATTTTCTTAGATTTGCATGGATATTTATGATTTACATTATTGTCTTTCTTGCATCCTTACATCTTATTATGTTAGATTCATATGATTTGCATACTCATTCAATATGTTAGAGTAAAATATAAAAAAACATTTTTCTTTTCAAGTTTTTCTCTAGTTTTTGGTAGTTTTTATTTTCCATATGAACAAGGGGTGAGTTACACCACCCCTAAGATTTCAAAAACTTGCTTGAGTTGTGTAGGCATAGGTCATACTACGAGATGCTAAGGTTATCACGTGCTCTACAATGAGCACATGTACCCATGTAATAGCTAGATGTTACCCCCTAGTCTAGAGGTAACCAAGGAGATGTTGTCTCAAGGCCCACATAGAGTAGACATGGAGTGTCATGAGTCCGATGCACAACACAACCCACATAGCCCCTTTATTTCACCATAGTTCATCATCGTCATCATGTCAACAGACCACCATCCACTACACCAGGATGGCTCCTAGAAGACGACATGTCTTTCTTCCTGAGGTAACAAGTCGAGTCTCATGGTAACTGTCACTTTAATATTTGAAGCATTTGAACATGTTTCAAAGAGTCATTTCTTGATTATGATACATTTGCTTGGAAATTATACCTTTTGCCTTATTTCACCTTGGTGGTTGACATGGTTTCTTAGTAAGTAGGTCACCCTTGGGAAAATGGGTTGCTACTGGGTGGTTCCTTGAAGGATTCTCATATCATTCCTTGCTCATACTTACCACTTCCCACACTTCTTCCCCTCCGTTTCCTCATCTTTTGGGTTTTGAGGTGCATTGACCCTAAGAAGGGCTTGTAGCTAATTTCATGGGAAGAATGAGCTAAAGGCCTAGAGGAGTTGTAGCTGGAAAAAATTAAAATCCATGAATTATCCCTTTAGATGCTCACCCTAAGGTCCTGAGAGAATTGAAACGCTTCTCCATAAAATGAAGGACATTTTAAAACTCATAATTAATAAATGTCCTGATTGATGGAGGAATGCATTTGTGGTGTTCTTTACTTTCCATTGCATATGAAACTCAACGTGTTCCTAACTTTGAGTGGAATTGTAGTGCTCTTTACTTTCCATTGCACATAGCACTCAATGTTCGGACCATAGTACATTAAAGGCAAGGGCTTGGAAAAATGTTACATTGCAAACAAAGGATGCAACAAACCCTCCACAAGGGAACCCATAAATGAGACAACACAAACCATTCATATGTCAAGAACCCCATGCCCAAAAATCTTTCCCCAATCCACCTCGTTCTCATCACATGATAATGATAGGGTCTTCTTTGGAAACATTCCTTGACTTGGTGTTTGGATTACCCAATAGGACACCATGACACCCCTCCCATACCTAAATTTGGAAAACTTATAAGGTAATTGATCATTTGTTTAATTCAAAAGGGAGGGATTTGATGCACATGTTTGGGTGGCTCTTGTATTAAATGTGGCTTACTTGGAATGATACTTGTGACTTGCGGACCCTTGGAGGGCATAATTGTTTGTCTTTGCAGGACCTTGTCCATAGGATCGACGCTAGACCCCACATGTGGAAGACCATTGATGATGAGTGTTGTACCTAGAAGTCAAGGACGTTGCATTTGGAGTCACCTTGGCATCACTAGAAGACAACATTGCACACTTATCCACTTGGATATTGACATTTGGAGGCCTAGGATGACATGTTTTATCCCTTGATGTCACCTTGGAGGGCTAGGATTTGATGGATGAGATGATTACAAAGGTGTATTGATAGGAGAATACAATGGCATGACACTTTGACATGACACATGGCATTTGGAGGTCCAATGTCTCCCTCCTCATGCTTGATTTTTCACTTGGAGAACCCACATCACCCTCTCAGGGCATGATGTCACCTTTTTAGGGTTTTATTTCATGTAAAATTTTATTTTTGTATATTGTAAGGGAAAATTAAAGGGGTCAACCCTCTTATGTTTGGTTGTTGACAATTTAAAGTGTACAAATAGGTCAATATGTCTCCTTATAAATAAATCCACTTGAAATTTCATTTTATCATCACATCTTCTCACCATTTGTTAGAGACTAAGTTTGAAATTTTCACCCTATTTGGTTATCTCTCTCTTCTACACTCATGCGACTTCCTTGGAGGATCATTTTGTGGATCATTTTGTGGATTCTTTTATTGATTTTTGGATGGAATTTCTGCAATTATGGTTTTATCTCATGCCATCTTGGTGAAGTAAGTGAAATTTATGCAATTTTATCTTTTTGATATCAAATGTTCATAGTAATTTCTCCTTTTCATGCTATAGGTCTTGCTTGGTGAAACCCTACGAGAGGAGCATAAGTGATTCCTCCTCTCACAAAGTTATTCTTGTGCAAAATTGGTGAAATCGCCTTGCTAGGATTAGCATCCTAAAGCCCTAAAGTGCTAGAACTTTAGGATTTTATCCCTAGACTCTTGATTGTGATGTAGTTGAAGTACTTAATAAGTGAAAAAAGGTTTCTAGAGCCCAAACGAGCTTTCACTCTAGCAATCCCTCTCCTCAAGGCTTAAACCCTAAGGCCCTAATGTGTTGACACCTTAGATTTTAAGCCCCACCTCTTAGTCTTTGCTAGCTTCATCTCCAAAACTTATTGCATTGCCGTTGTAAAGATTCCATAGACCTCAAAGACACTAATATTTAATTTCTCTTGTGGTGATAGTGATCAACAAACTCTTCATTTCAATTTTCTCAAGCTTCCTACTAACTTTACTAACACTAAATTAAGCTAATTCACTAATAATCTTGTTGTTGTTGCAAAACTTTTCTACAACCATCCTAACATATGCTAGTTTGTTGCATACATGGCTCTAATAATGGCCTAACATGCCAAAAAATTGCATCTAACAATTTCATATTGTTCTATTGAGTAAATGATAAATTTTCATGGTCAATTAATTCAATTCTGTATATGAGGGGGTGATAGGCTTGGATAAACCATTTTCTACTTTGATCCCTTTTGATCTTGTCCCGGGCACGTACTCAAACAATATTTTACCTCTTAATTCTTTTTGACCTAGACCTTGACTTAGGTTACCAAGAGAGGGGGCGATAGGCTTGGATAAAACATTTGCTACTTTGATCCCTTGAGGTCACCAAGGAAGCCTCCCCTGTGGTGGACCTTCTCCATAACTAAAATGAGGGGATTTATTACTAAGGTGATAGTGGTATGACATCATGCAATCACACAAAATTTGGTGATATTGTGTTGGGATTTGCACAACTACAAATCCTACGATAACATTTTGGCGCCATTTCCAGGGAGGATTGATTCATTCTCCTCAATGACATATCTTTGGTAAGCTTCTCCTAAATCCATTATCTTACAAGCTTACCCGGTGACTCCACTAAGGATAATTCCCTCACTTTCCTTTGATGATCCTAGAAAAGACATCTCACAACTCCATTGATACATTTTGAGATTTCCAAGTGATGGAGTTATGGATTTCTAGGAATAGTTTCCTTGTATTGATTTTGAAATCAACCATGGATACCCAAACAAATATAAGGATGGATAGTGAGGAAACTTTCCAAAATTTAATAGACAAGTTGTTTCCCATGTTGTAAAGTTCTTGAAATACATACGGGGTATGGGGCATCATGATGATGTACAAATACAATGGTTTGTAGTCTCCATATCATTTGATGTACATGATTGGTTCATAGACACTTACAAACCTAAAATCATCCCCTCTCTCATAGATATCATTAGCAAGTTTCTTGAGTATAGGAATTCACAACCTCAAACATATGAAGATACTCTTCAAGAATTAACAACATATATTAAAAAGGAAAGACTATTCATGGATCCTCTTATAAGTGACCTTAGGGAATCACACTACACCCTACAAGAGGATTTTGTTGGGCATGCTCATCCTCGTGATGAAAAAAATACATTGGTACTTGCTCCACTTATTGAGGATGAAGAACTAGAACAATGTGAAGAATTCTCCCAAAGGCCGATGGAGAGTGTTAGAGAAGATAAGAAGTTTTGCAAGGAATCAATTTATTAATGCATATACATACATCTATTAATTTTCCTCTGTGCACAAAGACGATAAGAACATGACTGCTGATTGAAAAAATATGAACAAATTCTTGAAACTTTAGGAGAGGAAGAGCTTGCTAAGGAATACTTCCGAGTAAAAATGATATGTTCCATCATACAGGAGAAGAGTGACCAACTTTGGGTTTTATCCAAGATATTGGAATTGAATGTGGAGGGAGAAGAATGGGATGATTCAGAAGATGCAGACCTTGATGGAGCTCCCCTTCCAAACAAACAAGCAAGTGATGAAGAATTTATTAACGAATAATGTGAATATCTTGAGCATACCTTGGATGAGAGCCTTGAAGATCATGCACCTCCAAGGAAAGAGCCCGAGGAAGAATCCTATGAAGTGGGTTTCCATCCCTTTGAATATGAGAAAGAATTATCTCATGATTCCACCGAAGACAACCAATACTTGATTGAAGAACAAGAGTCGGAAGAGGTGAATCATGAAGATGAAGTGTTTGTGTTTTCTCCTCCATTCGATGAATTCATCCAATCTTCCATTCCTCCTGCATGAGAAGAAGAGAATGCGGTGAGTTATTTTCCTTTTCAGGTTTTTGATGATACTCTATTCTATGATTCAGAAAGTGAAGAACTACTAGAGGAATCATTGGATTCCCTAGTCCCTTCACACTATAATGAAAGTGATGATGTGATTGATAATATTGATGAATTTATACATGTTGGGAGATGTAAATGGGATTTTATTTTTCTCGGTGATGATCCCATTTATGAAATTGAAGGAAATTTTCAATTGTTTCCCTTAGAACAACCATACATGATTACAGAAGACTTAGATGATTGGAAACAAGAAGATGACATGATTATATATTTGTTCCAACCACCCAAGAATGAATTATCACAGTTTTCTCATGGTGATTTTCGGTTGTATCTTGGGGGGTTTGATACATATTATTTTGAGCACTTGGATTTATTATACGAAGAAAATTTTGAACCAACAATGTGCTCCAGTTTTGATGAGGGTAAGGACACGATTTTATCATAGCAATCTTTTTGTGACAAGAGTTTCTAGCCTTCTCTTCTTTCACCTTGATATTCCACTATAGATATGTAGAATTCCTATAGAAACCCCGATAGATCTAGAATTCTAGTTAAATTGAACACAAACAATTTGCTGATATTCAAGAGATGAGAGAAAGTTTTTGCTCCATAAATCAGAGAATTATATTAATACAAAATGAATATACATGAGCAACCATCCTCAAAAAGAAGAGAGGAGGTGAATATATAGAATTTCCAACATAGAAATTCTAGTAAAAAAAAGCTAGAAATAGCTAAAATAGGTGTCATAAGCTAAGGGAGACCACATAGTTCGACCTAGACCACTAAAGATACATGTCACACACTCATTAATGTCCACAAGAGTCAAGTGATGAACATTAGCTCACTTAATCTCACTTAACTGACAAGAGAAGCATTTCCAACTCACTTAACTAACCCGAAATAATAGTTACTAATAATAGTAACGACAAAAATCATTAATTAAGGAATAAATCTCTCACTCAAAGAGGAGGTGCACATTCCCCAATAATAGATGAGTTTTTTCATGGGGGATTTGGAATAAATCATGAATAAATCAATAAAATCAAGAGTAAATCGAGAAAATCAACAACCGGGAGTTGAGTCTTGATCTAAAATTAGCAGTTTTCCCTAAAATCTAGGGATGAGGCGCCCTTATTCTCTATGTCTCCAAATTAGGTGAAATAAAGTGTAAATGAATGTATTAACCAAGATCTAGGAGTCTAAGCTAGGTATAAACTAATGTAAGTTAGGGTTATGCTCCAACAAGATATGGTTGGGGGTTCTCCTCATGATAGTCATTTTCCTATAGGATTTTTTTTTTCAACCTAAGGTTTGTTGTAGGCCTTTTCACTTTCACACACAAGATCAACAAACCTTGGGTTGGGATTTTTTTTTTCTCTAGGCCTGTTTTAATCCCTTACCCTTCTCTTTCTTCTTCCATGGGAAACCTTAGAGTTTTCCTTAGGTTCCTTTTCATTCCTTCTTAGTCTTCGAGCATTGGCTTGGTAGGTAAGGATGAGGATCTGACTTTGCCTGATTCTTTCGGCCTTGTCCTGGGATGGATAGGGAAGGGTTGTGGTGATACCTCTTTGCATGATTTTCTCCCTCCCTCCCGCCTCCATGAGTTAGATTTTATGATTATGTATGATATAATGACTACTCTAAGTCATGTTCTTTCTGTGCTTGATTTATCTTTATTTTGGTTTATGATGAAGCACAAGGGTAGATGTTCTAGTACAATGCTAGGATGGCTTTGTTGGTTATGTGATTATACCTAGAATTTCAACTAACATATATTAAGGTAAGTAGGTTAGGGTAGACATTGTATTCTTCATTGCATTGTATATATGTTGCATCACATGTCATGCTAGTATAGTTTCACTTTGCTTAGATTTGCATGCATATTATGATTTACATTATTGTATTTCCTGCATCCTTTCATCTTGTTATGTTACATTCATATGATTTGCATACTCATTTGATATGATAGAGTAAAAATATCAGAAAAATTTCCTTTTCAAGTTTTTCTCTAGTTTTTGGTATTTTTTATTTTCCATATGAACAAGGGGTGAGTTATACCATCCTTTAGATTTCAAAAATTTTGTTGACTTGTGTAGGCACATGTTCTACCAGGAGATGCTGAGGTTCTCATGCATTTTACGGTAAGCACATGTCCCCATGTAGGAGCCATATGTTACTCCCCAAGTCTAGGGGTAAATAAGGAGATAATATATCAAGGCCCACAGGTAGCAGACATGGAGTACTGAGAGCCCGATGCACAACACAACCCGTAGAGCCCCTCTATTTCACCATAGTTAATCATCATTATCATGTCAGCAGAGCAACATCCACTACACTAGCTTGGCTCCCAGAAGATGTCAAGTATTGCTTCATGAGGTAACAAGTCCGATCTCATGGTAAGTGTCACTTTAATATTTAAAGCATGTGAACATGTCGCAAAGAGTCCTTTCTTGATTATGAAACATTTTCTTGGAAGATATACCTTTTTCCTTATTTCACCTTGCTGGATGACATGGTTTCCTAGTAAGTAGTTCACCTTCGGGAAAAGGGGTTGCTACTGGGTGGTTCCTTGAAGGATCACCATACAATTCCTCACCCATACTTACCACTTCCCACACTTCTTCCCCTCTCTTTCCTCATCTTTTGGTTTTTCAGGTGCATTGACCCTAAGAAGGGCTTGTAGCTAATTTCATGGGAAGAAGGGGCTAAAGGCCCAGATGTGTTGTAGCTGGAAAAAGTTAAAAGCCATGAATTATCCCTCCAGATGATCACCCTAAGGTCCTGAGAGCATTGAAACGCTTCTCCATAAAATGGAGGACATTTAAAAACCCATAATTAATAAATGCCCCACTTGATGAGGGAATGAATTTGCGATGTCATTTGTTTTCCATTGCATATGACACTCAATTTGTTCCTAACTTGGAGTGGCATTGCAGTTCTCTTTGATTTCCATTTCCCATAGCACTCAATGTTCTGACCATAATAAATTAAAGGAAAGGGATTGGAAAAATGTTGCATTGAAAACGAAGGATGCATCACACCCCCCACAAAGGCACCCATAAATGATACAATACAAACCCTTCAAATGTCACGAACCCCATGCCCAAAAGTATTCCCCAAATCCACCTCATAGTAATAACATGATCAAGATAGGGTCTTCTTGGGAAACATTCATTGACTTGGGGATTGGATTACCCAATAGGGCACCATGGCACCCCTTCAATACCTAAATTTGGCAAAAATTATACGGTCTTTGAGCATTTGTTTATTTCGAAAATGGGGGAATTTGATGCACATGTTTGGGTGGTTATTGTATTAAATGTGGATTACTTGGAATGATACTTGTGACTTGTGGACCCTTGGAGGGTGTACTTGTTTGTCTTTGTAGGACCTTGCATATAGGATGGACACTAGACCTCACATGTGGAAGACCATTGATTATAAGCATTACACCTAGATGCGAAGGACGTTGTCTTTGGAAGAACCTTTTCATCACTAGAGGACAATATTGTACCCTTATCCACTTGGACGTTATCCTTAGGAGGCCTAGGACGTCACTTCTTAGCCCTTGAAGTCACCTTGGAGGGATAGAGTTTGATGGATGAGATGGATCAAGAGGTGGCTTGACACGAGGATACCATGGAAGGACACTTTGGCATGAAACATGGCCTTTAGATGCCCAACGTCTCCCTACTCATGCTTGATGTTTCACTTGGAGAGCCCACATCACCCTCTTAGAGCAAGCCATCACCCTTCTAGTATTTTATTTCATGTAAAATTTTATTTTTGTATATTGTAAGGGAAAATTAAAGGGGTCAACCCTCTTATGTTTGGTTGTTGACAATTTAAAGTGGACAAATAGGTCAAGATGGCTCCATATAAATAAATCCACTTGACATTTCATTTTATCATCACATATTCTCACCATTTGTGAGAGACTAAGTCTGGAATTTTTGTCCCTATTTGGCTATCTCTCTATTCTACACTCATGTGACTTGATTGGAGGATCATTTTGTGGACACTTTTGCTGATTTTTGGATGGAATTTCTAGAATTATGGTTTCATCTCATGCTATCTTGTTGAAGTAAGTGAAATTTCTTTAATTTTATCTTTATGCTATCAATCGTTCATGGTAATTTCTCTTTTTGATGCTAGGCGTCTTGCTTGGTGAAACCCTAAGAGAGGAGCATAAGTGCTTCCTCATCTCACAAAATGATTCTTGTTCAAAATTGTTGAAATCTACTTGCTAGGGTTAGTATCCTAAATATCTAAAGTGATAACAATTTAGGATTTTATCCCTAGACTTTTGATTGCGATCTAGTTGAAGTACTTAAGAAGGGAGAAAAAGTTGCTAGCTCCCAAAAGTTCCTGCACTCTAGAAATCCCTCTTCTCAAGGCTTAAACCGTAAGGCCCTAATATACCAACACCTTAGAGTTTAATCCCTACCTCTTAGTATTTGATAGCTTCATCTCCAAAACTTATTGCATTGCTATTATAAAGACTTCATAACCCTCAAAGGCACTAATATTTAAGCTCTCTTGTGGAGAAAGTGATCAACAAACTCTTCATTTCAATTCTCTCAAACTTCCTACTAACTTTACTAACACTAACTTAAGCTAGATCACTAATAAGATTTTTGTTGTTGCAAAGTTTTGCTACATCCATCCTAACATACACTAATTTGCTGCATACATTGCTCTAATAGTGGCCTAACATACCCGAAAATTGCATCTAATAATTACATATTGTTCTATTGAGTAAATGCTAAATTTTCATGGTCAATTGTTGTAATTATGAAGTATAATTCTTGTTGTTGTTATAATTCATCTATTGTTGTTATACTACTATTAATTATTGTAGTTTCATGACATCCATAGTGAGTTTTACTGGCTAGTGTCTCAAAGATGTATTATTTGCATGCTTGTAATTGGAAATCAATTACTCTTGTCCCAGGGAGGTACTAAGACCATCTTTTACCTCTTAATTCTCCTTGACCTAGACGTTGAGTTAGGTGATCAAGAGAGGGGGTGATAAGCTCGTATAACAAACTTGGTACTTTGATTCATTGAGGTCATCGGGGAAGCTTCCCCTGTGGTGGACCTCCTCTATCACTAAAACAAGGGATTTTCTTACTAAGGTGATAGTGGTAGGACATCCTATAGTTACGCAAGATTTGGTGATCTTGTGTTGGGCTTTGCACAACTACAATTCATGTGATAACATTTTGGTGTCGTTTCCGAGGATGATTGAGTCATTCTCCTCAATGACATATCTATGGTAATCTTTTCCTAAAGCCCTTATCTTACAAGATTATCTATTGACTCCACTGATGGTAATTCTCTCACTTTCCTTTGATGATCCTAGAAAGATCATCCAATGAATCCACTGATACATTTTGAGCTTTCCAAGTGATGGAATTATGGATTTTCAGGAATGCTTTCCTTGTATTGATTTTGAAAGAATCCCTGGATACCCAAAAAAATATAAGGATGGATGGTTAGAAAACTTTCCAAAATTCAATGGACAAGTCATTGCCCATGTTGTAAAGTTCTTGAAATACATACGAGATATGGGGGAGAATGAAAATATACAAATACAACGGGTTGTAGTCTCCCTATCATTTGATGTACAACATTGGATCAAAGACACTTGCAAACCGAAAACCATCACTTTTATCATAGATATTATTAGCAAGTTTCTTGAGTATAGGAATACACAACCTTAGACATATGAAGACACTCATCAAGAATTGAAAATAGCCCTTAAAAAGGAAGGACTCTTCCCGAATCCTCTTATAAGTGACCTTAGGGAATCACACTATGCCCTACAAGAAGATTTTGTTGGGCATGGTCATCCTCATGATGAAAATAATACATTGGTAGTTTCTCCACTTATTGAGGATGAAGAACTAGAACAATGTGAAGACTTATGCCAAAGGATGAAGGAGAATGTCAAAGAATATTTTTGCAAGGAATTGTTTGATCAATGCATAGATATACATATATTAATTTGCCTATGTGTGAAAAGACGAGAAGAACATGACCGCATATTAGAAAAACATGAACAAAGTCTCAAAACATCAGGAGAGGAAAAGATTGCTAAGGCATACTTCCGAGTAAAAATGCTATGTGCCAGCATACGAGATAAGTATGACCAACCTTGGGTTCTATCCAAGATATTGGAGTTGAATGTGGAGGGAAAAGAATGGGATGATTCAGAATATGCATCCCTTGATGAATCTCCCCTTCCAAACAAACAAGAAAGTGATGATAAATTTGTTAACGAAGAACCTCCATATCCTAAGAATACATTGGATCAGAGCCTTGAAGATCATGTACCTCCGAGGGAAGAGCTCAAGGAAGAATCCCATGAAGAGAGTTTTCAACCCTTTCAAGAGGAGAAAGAATTACCTCACGATTCCACTAAATACAACCATGAATTGATTGAAGAACAAGAGCTGGAAGAGGTGAATCATGAAGATGAAGTGCCAATTTTTTCTCCTCCATGTGATGAATTCATCCAAGCTTCCATTTCTCCTGCACAAGAAGAAGAGAATGCGGTGAGTTATTTTCCTTTCTAGGTTTTTGATGATACTCTATTCAATGATTCAGAAAGAGAAGAACTACTAGAGGAACCCTTGGATGAACTAGTACCTTCATGCTATAATAAAAGTAATGATGTGGTTAACAATATTGATGAGTTTATGCATGTTGGGAGATGTAAATGGGATGCAATTTTTCCTAGTGATTATCCCATTTATGACATTAAAGGTCATTTTCAATTGTTTCCCTTAGAATAACCATAAGTGATTACAAAAGACTCAGATGATTGGAAACAAGAAGATGACATGACTACATATTTGTTCCAACCACCTAAGAATGACTTATCACAATGCTTTCATGATGATTTCTAGTTGTATCCAGGGAGTTTGATAGATATTATTTCAATCAATTGGATTTATTTTATGAAGAAAATTTTGAACCATCGTTGTGCTCCAGGTTTGATGAGGGTAAGGACATGATTTTCCTATAGCATGATTTTTTTTAATAGAGTTTCCAACCTTCTCTTCTTTCACCTTTCCATTCCGCTATAGATACGTTTGGGGGTTCTCCTCATGATATTCATTTTCCTATAGGACATAGTTGTTTTCAACCTAAGGTTTGTTGTAGGCCTTTTCTCTTTCACACACAAGATCAACAGACCTTGGGTTGAGAGAATTTTTTTTCTCTAGGCCTGGTTTTATCCCTCACCATTTTCTTTCTTCTTCCATGGGAAAACATATATTTTTCCTTAGGTTCCTTCTCATTCCTTCTCGATCTTCGAGTGTTGGCTTGGTAGATCACGATGAGGATCTCCCTTTTCCTTATTCTTTCGGCCTTGTCCTGGGATGGATAAGGAAGGGTTGCGGTGATACCTCTTTGCATGATTTTTTCCCTCCCTCTCGCCTCCACGAGTTACATTTTATGATTATGTATGATATAATGACTACTCTAAGTCATGTTATTTTTGTGCTTGATTTATCTTTATTCTAGTTTATGATGAAGCACATGGGTAGATGTTCTGGTACAATGCTAGGATGGATTTTTTGGTTATATGATTATACCTAGCATTTCAACTAACATAGATTAATGTAAGTAGGTTAGGGTAACCATTTTCATTCTGCATTGCATTGTATATATGTTTCATCACATGTCATTCTAGTATAGTTTCACTTTGCTTATATTTGCATGCATATTTCTAATTTACATTATTGTCTTTCCTACATCCTTGCATCTTGTTATGTTGCATTCATATGATTTTCATAATCATTTTATATGTTAGAGAAAAAATATAAGAACATTTTTGTTTTTAAGTTTTTCTCTAGTTTTTGGTAGTTTTTATTTTCCATAAGAACAAGGGGTATGTTACACCGCCTCTAAGATTTAAATAGTTTTCTTGAGTTGTGCAGGAACATGTCATTCTAGGAGATGCTGAGTTTCTCATGCACTCTTAGGTGAGGACATGTCCCCATGTAGGAGCCAAATGTTATCTCCCCAGTCTAGGGGTAACTAAGGATATGATGTCTCGAGGCCCACATGTAGCAGACATCGAGTACCAAGAGATCGATGCACAACATATCCCGCAAAGCTCCTCTATTTCACCACAATTCATCATCGTCATCATGTCAACAGAGCCATGTCCACTACACCAACAAGGCTCCTAGAAGATGATAGGTATTTCTTCATGAGGTAACGAGTTCAGTCTCATGGTAAGTGTCACTTTAATATTTGAATCATTTGAACATGTTGCAAAGAGTCCTTTCTTGATTACGAAATGTTTGCTTGGAAATTATAATTTTTTCCTTATTTCACCTTTGTGGTTGACATGGTTTCCTAGTAAGTAGGTCACCCTCAGGAAAAGGGGTTTCTACTGGGTGGTTCCTTGAAGGATCATCGTACCATTTCTCGTTCATACTTACCACTTCCCACACTTCTTCCCCTTTGTTTCCTCATCTTCTAAATTTTTGGGTGCATTGACCCCAAGAAGGGATTGTACCTCATTTCATGGGAAGAAGGGGCTAAAGGCTCATAGGTGTTGTGTAACATACACAATATATATATATATATATATATATATATATATATATATATATATATATATATATATATATATATATATATAATATTTAGTGATAATAATACTAATAATAGTTATTAATTTTCTAAGGGGTGCATCCTTTCATGAATGGTCGCCATATGTGCCTTTAGGTTGTCTATATATTTGGCACTGTCATTGTACATCTATCATCATATATTATCTATTCTATCTCATTATATACATTCTTATTGAATATATTTTCTTTTCCAATATGACTTACAATTATTTATTCCATTTATGATGGATATTCGCTGTAAAAACCAGATTGGTTCTTTACATTGGTATCATAGATTCATTACTAATCCCGTCCGTTGCCCATACAGGCTTGTAGCTCCATACAAAAAAAATTTAGAGTTTCTCTAATTTATCAAGGTCTTTGACCACATGAGGGCATTTTTCCATTAAAAAAAATCATCATAAATTACCATTGAAGAAATAATCCTTCTGCTGCAAGACAATTAGAAGAAGTTATTACTAAATATCAAGAAGAAGAAAATTAAAATAAATAAATAAAGAAATAAAGAAAAAAAAGGGAGAAGAAAAAAGAAAAGGTAATTTAAAGGAAAATGTTCCAAAGAATAAGGAAGAGTAAATTCTGATTTTACTGCTGGTGGTTTATAGGCCCATGGTTTTTGTAAACCATTATCCCATGGTGTTTCCCTACCATATATAAAAACATTACAATGGCAACTTTTTACAACTTTTTATGTACAGGTGGGGTTGAAGCCAAAATAAAAATTCAATGACCTAAGTCTTTTGGAGTAATATTAATTCAACCAAATTCAAAGGATATTTTAGCAAAGTAAATCTCTCACCTAAGAATCCTTAATCAACAATTGCTTGCACAAATTAAAAGTTTAAAGAACGAAATAATGAAAAAATTGGAATAAAAAAAATGAAGGCGACAAGTCAGGAAATAAGGAAGAACTTTTACGTTTAAGGCGACATAATAAAGACTTACTTACCCAAATTATAAAGATAAATCATGATAAGAAGTTTTTACAAAAGAGATAGATCAAAAAGAAACAATGACCAAATTAGTTGAAATAGAGAAGCTTCTAGTTAACAAATCCAGACCTTAGAGAAACAAACAAACACTGATCTAATTGAATTACCAGAAACATCAAAAGTTGAAGAAAGATACAATAAACAATATTTAGAAGAGATTTAGGTGCTTTTGTTAGAATATAATGGAAATGCTCGTTTTACCATTGACGACATCTCTATTGTCACCCAACCATAGGCCGAAGCCACCCTTCGAGCACCTTAACCTTGACAAAGAAACACTCTGGAAGAAAACCCTAGGCTAGATATTCAAACAAAGGGTAGCTCACCTTTCCCCAAGGATAACACATCAACAAGAGCTGATCAGATAGTCCAAACCCTAGCCAAGAGATATTCCAAGCCAAAACGTAACTGCTAGTTGCAATAGTTGCACCAACAACTCTCCTCCAAACCTGCGCACAAAACTGGGCAATGCAGTGCGCAAAAGTGCTACTCTACAATTCAAAGACTGCCTGCCAGAATGAGAACTGGCCTCCTATATTTATACTAATTCTGGATAACTGCCTGGGACGACTTCTCATTTTGGGTATCTGTCTGTTCAATATATATAATTATTTCTGGCCGACTTCTTCTCTTGGAGGATAATAACCTAATATAAATTATCTTCTTGAGACGACAAGTCTTCTAGGGTTATTAGCCAACTCATTAGGGTTTCTTCTTTCTTCCCGGAGTATTCTATCCTTGTCAGGTTTACACATGGAGGTAAATACCTCCCGCAGCTACCATAATATCAAAACTCCCTCCTAGCTAGGGAGGTATTACAGGTAATGGTCTTGAGCACAAAAAATACCATTCACCTAGTAGCATCAACATAGTTATATAGACTAGATCATGAGCACCATCATCATCATCAACTGCATCATCTCTCGAAACCATACTCTATCTAAGTAATCATAGATGATTCTCACTCCACAGAGTGATACAAGAGCCATTCTTCTAATCTAGAAGAGTAAATGTTGTGAACCATTTTCTATTTGGAAAATCTCTATTCATCATTCATCTAGATGATAATTATTTACCAAACTGCTGATAGTCTTCAAGGTAATCAGAACAAAAAAATAGAACACAACTGTGTTTATCCATAGTAGTACATAACTACAATCCAGTGGTACACTACCACACCAAGTAACACACAAGTACTTGATAAAAAACGTATAGTCATGAACAATGGAACACATCCACCACAATAGTATACATCTACTATCATACAGTCTTCATAACAATCATCTGATATCAACCTGCACAGAAAAAATATTATGATATAAACTGAATCATTTGGGCCAATCTTTCACTCACATCTGTGAGATCTGAAATAATATCTGCCCTCAGAGTAGAACAATGAGATATCTGGACTATTCTTCTCAAGCAAGGAAGAATAACTGTCCTGTCTTCTGAACCTGGACCATTCTTCTTACACTAATCAAAGTGCACCCTGGAGAGAATGTATAAACCCTAAGGAATGCCTATCCCTGATTGTTGAGCCTGGACACTTCCCCACCCTGGGCCATTCCTCCTACACTAATCAAAGTGCACCCTGGAGAGAATATATAAACCTTAAGGAATGACTATCCGGACCATTTCCTCTGTTGAGCACAAGAGGAAAAGCCTATCTTGTATCAACCTCCAAATCAGACCATTCCTCATGTTAACCACAATGAGAAATCGTTGTCCGACGAGGCGGGCCAGTCTTCTTGAGTAACCCTCAAGAAGAGATACTTCCCTAGACCACTCCCCATGTTAACCACAATGGGAAGTCACTGTCAATGATACATCAACAATCTGGACCATTTCCCATGTTAACCACAATGGGAAATCACTGTTCGTCAGAAATCTCAATCCACTTTCTGAACAGGAAAGAATTTGTCCAAGATGGACTATTTTTCAATCTTGAAAATGAATGTCCTCAATAATATTTTCAGTGCTCCCTCCCAACCTGGGAGTCATCTCTTCCTTTTTCAATAAGGAAGTTGTCTCCACGAGTTCCAGCTTGAGTACACAAACTCTTTCATCTTGGGTAGAGGCTTTACCAAAATGTCTGCTTATCTTCTCATCTGTGGAGATATGTATTGGAGAACCACTTTCTCCTTTCTCGACTTCATCACAGATAATGTAATGCTTGATTTCAAAAGTACTTTAGTCTGGAACACTGATTTTCTCTGAAGGCTTCATGTAGCTCTGATCAATAACGTATATCATTGTTGGAAAACTGGAACATATCCATGTAGCACTTCTTCTGTCATCATGATATTTGATCTACTGAGTAATCATCTTGATACAATATCTTATTATAGGAAATCTTCACCATGCTTCTGCTGTGCACTAGAGGTTCTTCATCAAGTTATTTTCTTCCATATTCATACAAGGGTCTCTTTCTGGTATGCCTCAAAGTCTTGAGGTTGCTCTTCATATGCTCTTTGTTCAATTTCTCTAGAGAACATTCTTTGCATTCATCTGATGTAGAACTCCAACCCATGGATATTGTGGATGATATAAAGACTCATATATAGGTATGCCTGGTTTACTGGAACAAGTAATCGTCATAGTCTTCTCCCTCCATCTGGGAGAACCTCTAGTCTTTGATCTCACAATGCTTTCATTCATAAGTCTTTCATACACTATTCTTCATCACAAATTTCAGTTCCTCTGCTTGATTGCTTTTAGTGAGTTCATATCAGGCTGGTAGTCTTGTGATTCTTGATACAATGACTGGTTGTTCATGCTTCTCTTCTTTCTTGGAATATTCATGTTCTTTCTTATGTTTTTCCTTTAGCTCTTGGGTCCATGGAGTTTCATATAGATTCCATGCCCTAAGAATTCCATTTATTTCTTTCATCATAGGATCACAGATGTGGATGGAAAACCAAGGATACTTTAAGGATTCTCTTCGAAGAACTCTTCTTCTAAGGTCGAACTAAACACGTACTTCCTTTCATGGATGCTACCATGGATATATACTTCATCATCTTCAATGGGTCATAGTATTAGCTTCCTCCTAATCCTTGCTTCATGCATGATCTTCTCTTTGGTGATGTATAATTGACTCCCTCCATCGGGGAGAGTCCACGCTTCCGTCTGCATCCTTGTTGTCTACTGCAATATATAATTGGCTCTCTCTATTTGATAGAGTCCATGCTTCCATCTTGTTGTCTTCTACAAAAACATCATAAGTATTTCTCCAATTTCCTCTTGATTGCTGACTTCTTTCTATCTTTGCTTCTTCTAGGTCTCGTCATGATGGATTTAGCTTATCTTGTAATAGCTTTCACATGATTTTTTTGACATATTTCATCCTTTCATGTGTATTATCTAATGATATTTATCCTTATCTTGTTTTTCTTCCATAGGTATAGTTCCTCTTGGAATACATTATCTTCCAGGAGATAGATATACGAGATATGTACAGAGACGATGCAAACAAGATATGCACAAGAAATAAGAAGAGTATGTTACCTTCAAAAGAAAAAGTCTCTTTCATCCTGCTTATTCTTCTTTGCAGGTTCCTTTTCTTCGGAAACTGATGCTTTGTGTTTCTCCTTTATTTTCTTTAGCTCAGGACAATGATTCTTGTAGTGACCATACTTTCGACAATTGAAGCATTGTATTTCTGAAATGCCTTTCTCTTGATTTGGCTTCCTCCTTCAGCCAAACTTCCTTTTGTTCCTGAAATTCTTGAATCTTGCTGTGAAGGATTGATCATCGTACTTCTTTTGGGGTTTATCTTTTGCACTTGATCCTTGATTCTTCTTGAGCACAGCAAGTCCAAAGTTCTTCAAATGTTGGATACTCCTTCCTTGTGTTCATTCTTGCGGAAAATGCATCCCACGTCTTGGGAAGACCATTGAGTACTATGTTCACCAATTCCTTCTTTTAAACGATTTCTTCAATAGCTTGTAGTTGATCTCTTAACTAAGAGATTCTCACAAAGTATGATGTTGTGCTGTCATCATCATTCATCTTCATGTCACGAAGCTCATTCTTCAGACTCATAACTTGTCCAATGTTTCTGACTGAGAAGAGATTTGTTAGGGCATCATACATCTTCTTCGATGAGTCAATATGGGAGATGTAGGGTATCAAGTGGTATTTTATAGATTCCACTATGATACACATGGAATTGATGTCACCATCTTTGAACTTATCCATAATTGCAACGTTCTATGGTTCCTTCTCTTTTCCTTCTTCAAACTCTGGTTCCACGATCTTTCCTTTCACAATATCCAACACTTTATTCTTGGCAAGGATGAGGTCAATCCTTGTCTTCCACGCTCTAAAGTTAGAGGCTCTATCTAACTTGTTCTCTGACTTCGTAGAATAAGTCATGGCTGCTTTGACTTGGTCAAACCCTAGATTTGACCACAAACTCAAACTTGAGGTCTTGGCTTGCTGAGAGTACCAGGAGATGCGCTAGGCTAGGGCACACTGATCTGTCCGAAGATTAGGTCAATCTCTTCACTTAAGGTGTCTCAACGAGAGGAATAGGGTTTTTTCAACTGCACCTGCTAGTAACCCTAGCGATAGTGCTTCAACGAGCTTAATATCCTTCTGGCTATGTTTCCTTCCAGCGGTTAGACTGAATGAAGGAGGTGTGGGTGCATAACCTGTTAGAATATAATGGATGTGCTCATTTTATCATTGACAATATCTCTATTTTCACCCAACCATAGGCTGAAGCTACCCTCCGAGAACCTTAACCTTGACAGAGAAACACTCCAGAAGCAAACCCTAGGCTAGATAGACAAACAAAGGGTAGTGCACCTTTCCCCAAGGATATCACATCAACAAGAGCTGATCAGATAGTCCAAACCCTAGCCAAGAGATAGTCCAAGCCAAAACGTAACTGCTAGCTGCAACAACTGCACTGACAACTCTCCTCCAAACCTGCGCACAAAACTGGGCACTATAGTGCGCACAAGTGCTGCTATGCAATTCTGATACTGCCTGCCAGAATGAGAACTGGCCTCTTGTATTTATACTAATTCTGGCTAACCGCCTGGGCCGACTTCTCATTCTGGGTATCTGTCTGTTCAGTATATATTATTATTTCTAGCCGACTTCTTCTCTTGGAGGCTAATAACCTAATATAAATTATCTTCTTGAGCCAACAAGTCTTCTAGGGTTATTATCCAACTCATTAGGGTTTCTTCTTGCTTCCCGGGGTATTCTATCCTTGTCAGGTTTACACATGGAGGTAAATACCTCCCACAGCTACCATAATATCAATAGCTTTATCGTCATCCAAATCACAAAAGTTGTTACGACCAACAACAAGGTCAAGAGGAATATAAACAATGTTATTCTTACCAACAACTAAACTACAACATTGAAAAAGAACAAAGAAAAAATCGAAAACTTGTATGGAAGCCTAAAATGAGAAATCCTATCCAAACATTCAAACATCAAACAGTTCCAATGAAAGTATATTTTGGATGGATCACTTCCGAAAATATGCAACATATTACTTCGGGAATTAAAAAATTATATCGTTTTGTTTCGTCAAGTGTCACAACTACAAAAACAAAATATCATGAGAAGACAGTTCGAGTTAGAA
The DNA here is from genome assembly GCA_009831015.1 of Picea engelmannii. Taxonomy (NCBI): domain Eukaryota; kingdom Viridiplantae; phylum Streptophyta; class Pinopsida; order Pinales; family Pinaceae; genus Picea; species Picea engelmannii. The sequence continues at coordinate 32,133 of ML788448.1, forward strand.
CAAGAGATAGGTCCTTCTCTAATCATGCTTTGAGGAAAAAACATTTTTAAGGGGAAGGTAATGTAACATACAATATATATATATATATATATATATATATAGTGATAATAATAATAATAAAATAGTTATTAATTGTCTAAGGGATGCATCCTTTCATGGATGTTCGCCATATGTGCCTTTAGGTTCTCTATATATTTGGCACTCTCATTGTACATCTATCATCATATAATATCTATTTGAGCTCATTATGTACATTCTTATTCAATATATTTTCTTGTCTAGTATGAATTACAATTATTTATTCCATTTATGATGGATATTGGCCGTCATAACCAAATTGGTTCTTTACATTGGTATTAGAGTTTCATTGCCGATCTTGACCATTGGCCATACATGCTTGTAGCTCCATACAAAAAAAATTCAGAGTTTCTCTAATTTATCCAGGTCTTTGACCAGAAGAAGCTATTACCAGATATCAAGAAGAAGAAAATTAAAAAAAGAATAAAATAAAGAAAAAAAAGGAGAAGAAAAAAGAAAGAAAAAGAAATAATAATAATAATAAAAAAGGGTAATTTAAAATAAAATGTTCCAAAGAAGAAGGAAGAGTAAATTCCGATTTTACTGTTGGTGGTTTATAGGCCCATGGTATTTCCCTACCCTATAAAAAAATTACGGTGGTAACTTTTTACATCTTTTTATATACACGTTGGGTTGAAGCCAAAATAAAAAGTCAATGACCTAAGTCTTTTGGAGTAATATTAATTCAACCAAATTCGAAAGATATTTGAGCAAAGTAATGTGCCCAATTAACTTGTGTAAAATATATTCATAAAGGAAAAGTAAGAATAGAGGGTATCATATTAAATATTGTGGAGTTAGAGGTATCCACAAAAAGACAAGGAGGAAATGTTTTATAATAATTTATAAATGCATCATAATTTTTTGTAAATAAAAAAAAGTTTGAAGGATTATTATATTTTTAAAAGTGAAGTGGATATTGGAAAGTGAGGGGTAGTTAAAAGAGAAAAAAAGATATAAAATAAAATAGTATATTCCAAAGTTAAAGGATTTAAAAAAAAGAAAAAGTGAAAAAGTGTATTGTTTTAAAAGTGGGTTCTTGAAATTCATACATTTATTATTTACTAAAAAAATACTAAGTGAACTATTACATCTACAAAGAATATTTTTTTTCTGTAAAATGCTCCTAGTGTGCAAAAGAGGAAGAGTATGACAGGGGCCTTATGAATGGAACTTACCCTTGTCCATATTGTAAAAAACTTTTTAATTTAGTAGAAAATCAAGGTGACACACATTGAGAAGTGAAAATAAAATAATTAGGGAACCAATTAATTCATTATCAACAACACAACAAAAATTTACAATTTCAAGTTGGGTTGGAGCAATGCTAAAAAACCAAGAAGAGAGCCAAAAACAAAATCTTGAGGGAAAATTACAAGAAAAATACAAAGACATTTCTTACTTAAAAAATCATAACCAAAAGTTATTGGTACAAATAAACGAGTCAAAAGATAAGAAGAAAATGGATTAGAAGTTAGAAAAAGCTAATCGTGATCTCATTAAGAAATTATTAGAGAAAGATGAAGAGAATTTCCATTTAAAGAACCATAATCAAAGCTTGGTTGAACAAATCAATAAGTTAAAGAATGAGAAGAAATTTTCCGAAAAAGATGAAGAAATCTCTCACCTAAGAATCGTTAATCAACAATTGATTGCACAAATTAAAAGTTTAAAGAAAAAAATAATGAAAATTTTGGAATAAAAAAATGAAAATGACAAGTCAGGAAATAAGGAAGAAATTTTATGTTTAATGCAACATAATCAAGACTTACGTACCTAAATTAGAAATCTAAAACATGATAATAAGTTTTTACAAGAAGAGCTAGATCACAAAGGAACAATGACTAAATTAGTTGAAATAGAGAAGATTCTAGTTAAAAAAATTCAGACCTTAGAGAAAGAAACAAACACTGATCCAATTGAATTACCAGAAACATCTAAAGTTGAAGAAAGATCCAATAAACAATATTCATAACAAATGTAGATTTTATCCTTGTACAATATTTACTGCAAACATATTTTCAGTAAAAGAGCAGAAAATATACAATGGCAAATACAAACATTACACAGAGATTTTTTCCCTGGAAACCCAAACCAGGAAAACCAACATATTCTATATTCATTCATAGTGATACATTGTTTACAATACAATATACATATAGGATCCAGTGACATCCAAAACCCTAACCCGATGACCTGGATTAGTCAACAACCCTAGTTCCTTAACCGAAAATAGAAAACCATTGAAAAAAAACCATGTGCCGAAAAACCACCTAAATATGTGACATGTTTTCCGAGGCAATTTTTTTTTGGGGGGTGCTGCACCCCCCAAGGGGGGGCCTAGCATATAAAACACATACTACTTGTGCAAAGAATATAACACATACCCAACAGGATTCTGATGTCTTATCGTCATCCAAATCAAAAAAGTGGTTACGACCAACAACAAGGTCAAGAGGAATATAAACAACATTCTTCTTACCAACAACTAAACTACAACATTGAAAAAGAACAAAGACAAAATTGACAACTTGTATCGAAGCCTAAAATGAGAAATCCTATCGGAACAATAGATCATGAAACAATTCCAATGAAAGTAGATTTGGGATGGATCACTTCCAAAAAAAATGCAAAATATTACTTCAAGAATTCAAAGATTATATCGTTTTTTTTCGTCAAGTGTCACAACTACAAAAACAAAATATCACGAGAAGATAGTTCGAGTTAGAAAAATATATAGTTCCTTCTCTAATCATTCTTTGAGGACAAAGCATTTTTAAGGGGAAGGCAGTGTAACATACAAAATATATATAATATTTAGTGATAATAATAATAATAAAAGAGTTATTAATTGTCTAAGGGACACATCCTTTCATGGATGGTTTCCATATGTGCCTTTAGGTTCTTTATATATTTGACACTCTCATTGTACATCTATCATCATATATTATCTATTTTATCTCATTATATACATTCTTATTCAAGATATTTTCTTGTCAGTATGAATTACAATTATTTATTCCATTTATGATGGATATCCTCCATAAGAACTAGATTGGTTCTTTACATGTTGTAGTTGGAAAAAGTTAAAATCCATGAATTATCCTTAATATGCTCACCCTAAGGTTGTGAGAGAAATGAAACACTTCTCCATAAAATGAAGGACCTTTTAAAACACATAATTAATAAATGTCCCACTTGATGGGGAATGCATTTGCAGTGTCCTTTACTTTCCATTTCATATGGAACTCAATGTGTTCCTAACTTGAGTGGCATTGCGCTGCTCTTTAATTTCCATTGCACAATACTCAATGTTCGTACCATAATAAATTAAAGGCAATGGCTCAAACAAATGTTGCATTGCAAATGAAGTATGCATGAACACGCCCTCTACAAAGGAACCCATAAATGAGACAATACAAACCCTTCATATGTCAAGAAACCCATGCCCAAAATTATTCCCCCAATCCACCTCATACTCATCACATGATAAGGATAGGGTCTTCTTGGGAAACATTCCTTGACCTTGGCATTGGCTTACCCAATAGGGCACCATGACACCCCTCCCATAACTAAATTTTAAAACTTATAAGTTAATTGAGCATTTGTTTAATTTTAAAAAGGGAGATTTGATGCACATGTTTGAGTGGTTCTTGTATTAAATGTGGCTTACTTGGAATGATACTTGTGACTTGTGGACCCTTGGAGGGCATACTTGTTTTTCTTTGGAGGATCTTGCCCATAGGATGGACGCTATACCCCACATGTGGAAGACCATTGATGATGAGCGTTGCACCTCAAAGTGGAGGACATTTCCTTTGGAGGAACCTTGGCATCACTAGAGGACAATATTGAACCCTTATTCACTTGGACGTTGGCCTTTGGAGGCCTAGGATGTCACTTCTTAGCCCTTGACATCACCTTGGAGGGATAGAGTTTGATGGATAGGATGGTTCAAGAGGTGGATTGACATGAGGAGAGCATGGCATGAAACTTTAGCATGACACATGGCCTTTAGTGGCCCAACATCTCCCTCCTCATGCTTGACATTGCACTTGGAGAGGCCACATCACCCTCTTAAGGCATGGCATCACCCTTCTAGGGTTTTATTTCATGTAAAATTTGATTTTTGTATATTGTAAGGGTAAATTAAAGGGGTCGACCCTATTATGTTTGGTTGTTGACAATTTTTAGTGGAAAAATAGGTAAAGATGGCTCCATATAAACAAAGCCACTTGAAAATTCATTTTATCATCAAATATTCTCACCATTTGTGAGAGACTAGGTCTGAAATTTTTGCCCTATTGATATGTCTCTCCCTTATACACTCATGCAACTTGCTTGGATGATCATTTTGTGGTTGGTTTTGGTGATTTTTGGATTGAATTTATGTAATTAGGGTTTTATCTCATGCTATCTTGGTGAAGTAAGAGAAATTTATACAATTTTATCTTTGTGCTATCAAATTTTCATGGTAATTTCTCTATTTCATGGTATGCATCTTGTTTGGTGAAACCCTAATAGAGTATCATAAGTGATTCCTCCTCTCACAAAGTTATTCTGGTTCAAAACTGGGAAAATTTGCTTGCTAAGGTTAGCATCCTAAAGCCCAAAAGTGATATCACTTTAGGATTTTAGCCCTTGAATCTTGATTGTGATGTAGTTGAAGTACTTAACAAGGGAGAAAAAGTTGCTAACGCCCAAAAGTGCTTGCACTCTAGAAATTCCTCTCCTCAAGGCTTAAGCCATAATGCCCTAACGTGCCAACACCTTAAAGTTTAATACCTACCTCTTACTCTTTGCTAGCTTCATCTCCAAAACTTATTGCATTACTGTTGTAAAGACTCCATAGCCCTCAATGGAACTAATCTTTAAGCTCTCTTCTGGTGAAAGTGATCATCAAAATCTTCATTTCAATTCTCTCAAACTTCCTACTAACTTTACTGACACTAACTTAAGCTAATTCACTAATAAGCTTGCTGCTGTTGCAAATTTTTTCTACATCCATCCTAACATACACTAATTTTCTACATACATTGCTCTAATAGTGGCCTAACATACCTAGAAATTGCATCTAACAATTACATACTATTCTATTGAGTAAGTGCTAAATTTTCATGGTCGACTGTTGCAATTTTGACGTATAATTCTTGCTGCTGTTATAATTTATCTATTGTTGTTGTACTACTATAAATAGTTGCAGTTCATAACAACTATAGTGATTTTTACTGTCTAGTGTCTCAAAGAGGTATATATATAAGTGTTCTTGTCTCTTGGAGGTACTCAAACCATGTTTTACCTCTTAAATCTCCTTGACCTAGACCTTGACTTAGGTGATCAACAGAGGGGGCCCTAGGCTTGGATAATTTTTTTAATACTTTGATCCCTTGAGGTCACCAGGGAAGCCTCCCTTATGGTGAACCTTCTCCATCACTAAAAAAAGGGGATTTATTACTAAGGTGAAAATGGTAGGACATCCTATAGTTACACAAGATTTGGTGATTGTGTGTTCGACTTTGCACAACTACAAATCATGTGATAACATTTCAAAATAGTTGTTGGGAAGGATTGAGTCATTCTCCTCAATGCCATATCTTTGGTAATATTCTCCGGAAGCCCTTATCTTACAAGCTTACCTGGAAACTCCACTGAGGTTAAATACCTCACTTTCCTTTGATGATCCTAGAAATATTATCTGGTGACTCCATTGATACATTTTGAGCTTTCCAAGTAATGAAATTATGGATTTTCAAGAATGGTTTTCTTGCATTGATTTTGAAATCATCCTTGTATACCCAAAAAAATATAAGGATGTGTGGTCGGAAATATCTCCAAAATTCAATGGACAAGTTGTTTCTGATGTTGTAAAGTTCTTGAAATACATACGGGGTATGGGGGAACATGAATATGTACAAATGCAATGGTTTTCACTCTCCCTATCATTTGATATACAAGATTGGATCAATGACACTTGCAAATTGAAAACCATCTCCTCTCTCACATATATCATTATCAATTTTCTTAATTATAGGAATTCACAACCTCAGACATAATAAGACACTCTTCAAGAATTGACAACATCCATTAAAAAGGAAGAAGTCTTCCCAAATCCTCTTATAAGTGACCTTAGGGAATCACACTATGCTCTACAAGAAGAATTTGTTGGGCATGCTCATCCCCGTGATGAAAACAATACATTGGTAGTTTCTACACTTATTGAGGATGAAGAACTAGAATATTGTGAAAACTTCTCCCAAAGGGTGAAGGAGAGTGTCAGAGAAGATAAAATTTGTTGCAAGGAATTGGTTGATCAACGCATAGATATACATTTATTAGTTGGCATCTATGTGAAAATATGAGAAGAACATAACTGTAGATTGGAAACATAGGAACAAATTCTTGAAGCTTCAAGAGAGGAAGATCTTGCTAAGACATACTTTCGAGTAAAAATTCTATGTGACAACATACAAGAGAAGTATGACCAACCTTGGGTTTTATCCAAGATATTGGAGTTGAATGTGGATGGAGAAGAATGGGATGATTCAAACTATGTAGACCTTGATAAAGCTCCCCTTTCAAACAAACAAGCAAGTGATGAAGAATTTAATAATTAAGAACCTCCATATCCTGAGCATACCTTGGATGAGAGCCTTAAACATCATGCACCTCCAAGGAAAGAGCTCAATAAAGAAGCTCATGAAGAGGGTTTCCAACCCTTTTAAGAGGAGCAACAATTACCTCATGATTCCATTGGAGACAACCAACACTTGATAGAAGAACAAGAGCTAGAAGAGGTGAATCATGAAGATGAAGCACTTGTGTTTGCTCCTCCATTTGACGAAGTCATCCAAGATTCCATTCCTTTTTCACAAGAAGAGAATGTGGCGATTTATTTTCCTTTCCAGTTTTTTGATGATACTCTATTATATGATTCATAAAGTGAAGAATTTCTGGAGGAACCCTTGGATGCACTAGTCCCTTCATGTTATAATGAAAGTGATGGTGTGATCGACAATATTGATGTGTTTATACATGTTGGGAGACACAAATGGGATACGATTTGTCCTAGTGATGATCCCATTTATGACATTGAAGGTCATTTTCAATTGTTTCCCTTAGAAAAACCATATGTGATTATGAAATACTCAAATGATTGGCAACAAGAAGATGACATGATTACAAATTTGTTCCAACCACCTAGGAATGACTTATCACAGTGCTCTCATGATGACTTATGGTTATATCTTGGGGGGTTTGATACATATTCTTTCGATCACTTGGATTTATTCTATGAAGAAAATTTTGAACCACCACTATGCTCCAATTTTGATGAGGGTAAGGACATGATTTGTCTAGAGAAGGATTTTTGTGACAAAAGTTTCCGGCCTTCTCTTCTTTCACCTTGTTATTTCCCTATAGATACGGTTGGGGGTTCTTCACATGACAGTCATTTCCCTATAGGAAAAATTTGTTTTCAACCTAAGGTATGTTGTAAGTGTTTTCACTATCACACACAAGATCAACAGACCTTGGGTTGGGAGAATTTTTTTTTCTAGGCCTGGTTTTATCCCTTAATGATGCAGTGCCCCACCTCAGCAGGGTTTGCTGACCTCCCGGTCTCTGGATATTCTCAATATTCGAGCTGGATCAACTCTTCGATTTCCTGCTAGAATATTCAAGAAATGTCCACAGGTCCTTTTCATGAAACCCTGCCGTGCGAACAAGCACCAGACGCAAGCTTCTCTCATGCAACCACTGGCTGTGATCGCGAGCCTAACCCAAAAGGCGTTTCGTGATTTCGCGTGTCGGGTCTTTGCATGTGAATCACCCCGATTCTCCCATCCCCCGAAACCCCGACATGAGTTTAGCGTGTACTAGCTCCTCCCTTAACTTCCCTCAATGTGACCTCCGATCATGACTCGGGGCTCAACTCTCAAGCGTGTTGGGATTTCGCGTATCGGGAACTCCCGATATGATTAGATCTACGGTCCACAATCTTCCCTCGACTGACGGCTACAATCAAGTCGCGATTTCACATTTCACGACTTTGGAGGTTGGTTCACCTCTATTCTCCTGATCCTCGATTTCCTGATATTTGCGAGCGTCAGATCGACGGTCTGGACTTTTCCTTCGATCAACAATTGTGATCAAATCGGTATTTCATGTTTTGCGACTTTGGGAGTCTCCTTACTTCCATTTTCCCGATATCCGAGATCGCGATGGCACTAGATCGACGGTCCAGATATTTCTGGATCCAATGGCCCAAATCAACTCAGGATTTCACCTTTCTCTCCTTCACCTCTTATGGAGTCCCTTTGACACTTAGTCGAATTCTAAATCTGTGCACTCCTTGCAGCAGATTCCTACGCAATACTTGGTTCTTGCAGATACCTGTGCATGCCTTGCAGTAGTCGCTTTGCACTCCTTGCAAAGGGGAAAGTTTGTGCTATCTCTTCTGAGCTTCAGAATCGAAACAGATCTCGTCACACACTCCTTGCGTCCTGTGTGCACACTTTGCACTCACTCAACCGAAGAGAAAAAATTGAAACTTATACTAACATTCACAGTTTCATCCATTCATAACGAAATTCATTCATTTATGAAAACACAATAACAAAGAATTACAAACAATAACAGTGCTATGCATTTGATTCAATTTTCCTCTATCATATTCATTCAAAAGTAAATGGCTACAACTAATATCAAAACAATAACTCAAAACTCAAAAAAATCCTATTAACTCGCAACAACCTCATCTGGGTGTACGAAACCTCTATTTATCTAAGAGGGTCCTTAGGGTTCCCCCTGAATACTTGTCTACTCGAAACGAAAACCTAACTGCTACCTAAGTTCAGTTACATTCAAGTCTAGGAGTGAAAACTCCCAGATCACTCGTGATCATCAACTTCCAAGTGTTTGATCTTCTTCCATTTTTCCAATCAGCTCCAAAAGATTTGCAGTAACTCCCAATGTTTTAGATTCCAAAATGATCCCCAGGCGCTGAGTTGTCCTTCCACGTTTGCTCATTGATGATGCTCCTGCATCACTTAAGCTTCTCTATCTTCATCCATGGGAAACCTTAGATTTTTCCTTACGTTCCTTCTCATTCCTTATCGATATTTGAGTGTTGTTTTGGTTGCTGAGGATGAGGATCTTCCTTTACTTGATTCTTCTTGCCTTATCCTAGGATGGATAGGGCAGGGTTGCGGTGATAACTATTCGCATGATTTTGTCCCTCCCTCCTGCCTCCATGAGTTAGATTTTATGATTATGTATGATATAATGACTACTCTAACTCATGTTCTTTATGTGCTTGATTTATCTTTATTTTGGTTTATGATGAAGCATAGGGGTAGATGTTCAAGTACAATTATAGGATGGATTTGTTGTTTATATGATTATACCTAACATTTCAACTAACATAGGTTAAGTTAAGTAGGTTAGGGTATGGATTTTCATTCTGCATTACATTGTATATATGTTGGATCACATTTCACGCTAGCATAGTTGCACTTTGTTTAGATTTGCACACATATTTATGATTTACATTATTGTCTTTCATGCATCCTTGCATCTTGTTATGTTACTTTCATATGATTTTCATACTCATTTGATATGTTAGAGTAAAAATATCAGAATTTTTTTTCTTTTCAAGTTTTTCTCTAGTTTTTGGTAGTTTTTATTTTCCATATGAACAAGGGGTGAGTTACACAACCCCTCAGATTTCAACAGTTTTCTTAAGTTGTGTAGGCATATGTCATACCAAGAGATGCTCAGGTTCTCATGCGATCTACAATGAGCACATGTCTGTTATAACCCTAATTTTCACCAAACATGCATACCTAACAACAAGCCATCATTACTTACTATTTTTGCTAAGCCAATACTAAATAACTCTTCTTAAAAACCAAAATTTTGAAGATGTATGCGCCCTACACCACTACTGCCCACGTATGTACGCTAGCTGCACCACTACTACCCGCGTACGTACGCTAGTTGCACCATTACAGCCCGCGTATACCCACAAAAGTTGTAAAAAATAAAAAGTTGCAAGGGGATACATGCTTTTGGGTAGTTTCCTAACCAATTGACCACCCATAGCCCATCACCCAACCGAATAACTATGTTTTTGGCATGTAAAATAAGGTGTTGGGGTCCCATTCTAAGTAGAAGCATGAAAGTAGTGAAACTCTGCCCATTTCCTAATCCCCCCTTGCCCCAAGAATTTGCAACCACTTTGTGAGTTTGAGCCAGAATTCCCCATTCTTGCCCTTTTTCCTCATCCATAACCCTATGCCTATTCTCTAGAGAGAAGTGTGAGAGAAGAAGGATACATGGAAGCAGTTGGAGCTTGGTGAAGAGGAGACCAGGACCGGGTTCAAGGAGAAGTCGACGATCTCGTTTTGTAAGTGACATTATGATTTTAATATAAAGAAGTACTTTTGCCATCCCACCATATGATGTGTTTAATCTGTATGATTGATTTACATTTTGTTATGACATCTAACCCATTAGTCCATATATAGAATGTTTGTTCGCAGTTTCTTGTTTGTCTTTTGGTGAATGCAGGTCAGCCTTGGGAGGAGATTTTCAGTCGAGAAGCGACCGAACGCATTGGGATCGACACCGGACGTAGAGTTCAAGGTAAGACTACCAGATCCATTTACTTTGTACTTTATATATGAATATGGGGTGTTGTCAGGATAATGTTTAAGAGTAGGAGACTTTAGACGGTTAGCTCTGCCTGCACTTTAGAACCCTAGTGTAGTCCGTAGGGGGGTTTTCCCACTATAGAAATGTCCCCATGTAGGATCCAAATGTTAGCCCCCCAGTCTAGGGGTAACTAAGGATATGATGTCTCGAGGCCCACAAGTAGCAGACATGGAGTGTCAAGAGACTGATGCACAACACATCCCACAGATCCCCTCTATTTCACCAAATTTCACCATCATCATCATCGTGTCATCAGAGCAACGCCCACTACACCAGCTTGGATCCTAGAAGATGACAAGTCTTGCTTCATGAGTTAACAAGTCCGGTCTCATGGTAAGTGTCACTTTAATATTTGAAGCATTTGAGAATGTTGGAAAGAGTCCTTTCTTTATTATGAAATGTTTGCTTGAAAATTATACCTTTTTCCTTATTTCACCTTGGTGGTTGACATGGTTTCCTATTAAGTAGGTCACCCTCAGGAAAAGGGGTAGCTACTAGGTGGTTCCTTGAAGGATCATCGTACCATTCTTCCCTCATATCTACCACTTCCCACACTTCTTCCCCTTCATTTTCTCATCTTTTGGGTTTTTCGGTGCATTGACCCCAAGAATGGCTTGTACCTCATTTCATGGGAAGAAGGGGCTAAAGGCCCAGAGGTGTTGTTTCTGGAAAAATTTAAAAGCCATGAATTATCCTTCTATATGCTTTCCCTAAGGTCCTGAGAGCAATGAAATGCTTCTCCATAAAATGAAGGACATTTTAAAACATGTAATTAATAAATGCCCCTCTTGATGGGGGAATGCATTTGAAATGTCCTTTAATTTCCATTGCATATGACACTCAATGTGTTCCTAACTTCAAGCGACATTGCGATGCTCTTTACTTTCCAATGCACATCGAACTCAATGTTTGGACCATAATAAATTAAATGCAAAGGATTGGAAAAATGTTTCATTGTAAATGAAGGATGCAACACACCCTCCACAAATGCACCTATAAATGAGACAATATGAACCATTCATATGTCAGGAACCCCATGCCCAAAATTATTCCCCCAATCCACCTCATACTCATCACGTGATCAATATAGGGTCTCCTTGTGAAACATTCCTTGACTTGGTTATTGACTTACCCAATATTACACCATGACACCCCTCCCATACCTAAATTTGTCAAAATTTATAAGGTCTTTGAGAATTTGTTTAATTTTAAAAGGGGGGATTTGATGCACAGGTTTCGGTGGTTCTTGTATTAAATGTGGCTTAATTGGAATGCTACTTGTGACTTGTAGACCCTGTGAAGGTGTACTTTTTTTTCTTTGCGGGACCTTTCCCATAGGATGGATGTTGGACCCCACATGTGGAAGACTATCAATGATGATCATTTCACCTAGAAGTGAAGGACATTTCCTTTAGAGGCACCTTGGAATCAATAAAGGACGATATTGCAGCCTTCTCTACTTGGATGTTGTCCTTTGAAGGCCTAGGATGTCACTTCTTACCACTTGATGTCATCTTGGAGGGATAGGGTTTGATGGATGAGATGGTTCCAAAGGTGGCTTGACAGGAGGAGACCATGGAAGGACACTTTGGCATGACACGTGGCCTTTGTAGGCCCAACGTCTCCTTAATCATGCTTGATGTTGCACTTAAAGATCCCACGTCACCCTCTTAGGGCATGTCCTCACCCTTCTAGGGTTTTATTTCATGTACAATTTTATTTTTGTATATTCTAAGGGAAAATTAAATGGGTTGGCCCTCTTATGTTTGGTTGTTGACAATTTAAAGTGAAAAAATAGGTCAAGATGGATCCATATAAATAAATCCACTTGACATTTCATTTTATCATTGGATCTTCTCACCATTTGTGAGAGACTAAGTCTGGATTTTTTGCCCTATTTGGCACTCTCTCTTCTACACTCATGGAAATTGCTCAGAGGATCATTTTGTGTATGCTTTTGCTGATTTTTCGATGGAATTTATGCAATTAGAGTTTTATCTCATGCTATCTTGGTGAAGTAAGTGAAAATTATGCAAGTTTATCTTTTTGCTATCAAATGTTCAAGGTAATTTCTCTTTTTCATGCTAGAGGTCTTGCTTGGTGAAACCCTAAGAGAGGAGCATAATTGCTTCCCCCTCTTATAAAGATTTTCTTGTTCAAAATTGGTGAAATCTCCTTGCTAGGGTTAGCATCCTAAATCCGTAAAGTGCTAGCACTTTAGGATTTTATCCCTAGTCTCTTGACTAAAATCTAGTTGAAGTACTTAAGAAGGAAGAAAAGGTTGCAAAAACCCAAAAGTGCTTGTACTCTAGCAATCCCTCTCCTCAACGCTTAAACCCTAAGGCCCTATTGCACTAGCACCTTAGAGTTTAAGCCCTACCTCTTAGTATTTTCTAGATTCATCTCCAAAACTTATTGCATAATTTGATGTTGTAAATACTCCATAGCCCTTAAAGACACTAATATTTAAGCTCTCTTGTGGTGAAAGTGATCAACAAACTCTTCATTTCAATTGTCTCAAACTTTGTACTAACTTTACTAACACTAACTTAAGCTAATTCACTAATAATATTTCTATTGTTGCAAAGTTTGCTACAACCATCCTAACATACATTATTTTGTTGCATAAATTGCTCTAATAGTGGCCTAACATACCCACAAACTGCATCTAACAATTGCATATTGTTCTTGTTCTATTGAGTAAATGCTAAAATTTCATAGTTAATTGTTGCAATTATGAAGTATAATTTATGCTGATGTTATAATTTATCTATTTCTATTGTACTACTTTTATTGTTGCAATTTCATAATGGCCATAGTGATTTTTACTGTCTAGTGTCTCAAAGAGGTATTATTTACATGTTTGTACTTGGAAATCAACACACACACACACACATATCCCAGGTACTCAAACCATATTTTACCTATATATATATACACCTCCCAGGTACTAAAACCATCTTTTACCAACACACACACACACACACACACACATCTCCCGATATATATATCTATACCTGGGATATATATATATATATATATCTCCTAGGTACTCAAACCATATTTTACCTCTTAATTCCCCTTGACCTAGACATTGACTTAGGTGATCAAGAGAGGGGGTGGTAGGCTTGGCTAACAAACTTGCCACTTTAATCCCTTAAGGTCACCAGGGAAGCCTCCCTTGTCGTGGAACTCCTCCATCACTAAAATCAGGGGATTTCTTACTAAGGTGACAATGGTAGGATATCCTATAGTTATGAAAGATTTGGTGGTATTGTGTTGGGATTTGCATAACTACAAATCTTGCGATAACGGTTAGCAAGAAACAGGGTGAGATTTAGCTATGAATAAACCAAGCCATAAATGGTAGCAGGAAGATCAATTTATCTTTTGGATGAAAACGTAATTTCCAAATGATTTACCGTCCCCTCCCCTCAAGTGTTGGATTAAGATGAAGAGACGTGGCTTGGGAAATTCCATTTTTACTACTCATATGCAAACTTCAATTAAAGGCATTTGAGGACTAGATCTAGTTGACAACTTTAATTGATTCAAGAGGATTTAAAAACCTGGAAATCAAAAAAAGCCTCTTATTTTCTCTTCTTTGATGGTGATTCCAAGATAAATCTAGGGGTGGTAGGTGTGGGAGGGGCCAAGGGGGGTGGGGGTGGGGTGGGGTTGTTATTCTTAACCCCCAAGGAAAATAGGTAAACACTTTCTCATAGAGTCTTGGTAAAATTTCTAACAACCTTGTTGAAATGTATTCCCTAATGCAAGGTTTGGATATAGCCAAGTCCTTAAATTTGTAGAAATTGATTGTTGTTGGGGATTCCCTAATTATCATTAGGCATATGGTTCAGGAAACAAAGCCATCAGATTCCAAATTTCCATATGCAATTTAAAGAATACGAAAAATTCATATATATTTCTCCAACATCAGTTACTATCATGTCAAAATGGATAACAACCAACAAGCAAATCAATATGAAAACCTCACCATCTTGAAAGAAGAGGGGTGTCTAACCTTTAAAAACATAGATTCTTATAAACCCATTCCATAACCCATGAAGGAAATGCCACTTATCAAACACTTAAGTCGACACACAAGCAAGGTGGTGGTCTGTGGAGTATACAAGATCAAGAGAACCACGATGGGACTCCCCATTACCACCCACATGAACTAGAAAAACATAAGAAAATTGGTACAGGTTCCTCAATCCCCTGTTCAATTGAAAAAATAGTCTTTTTGGATATTCCAGAAAAGGCATGTCACACCACATGAACATCAATAACAACCAATCATCTAACAATCTCAGATGATACTCAAGGTCGAAATCATAAGTTGCTAGGTCCTCCTACCCAATTTTGTCATGTTTTTTCTAGTACTAAAGTTTCGACTTGACATTTATTATAGAATATATACATGTCACTAGGAGAGGAACATTTTGTATCTTTTATATATATATATTTTTTTAACAGGGACGATTATGTTGCATTAGTCGGCATTCTGGCATGCCAGAATCAGAAAATTACAAATTTGAAGAAGGTTGGTGACCTCTAACAGTGCTGCCAACCTTCTTATGAATGTCTTGGGAAACCAATCCCATCTGCTTCTTGAGCTAATTCGAAAAAATGGCAAAGATTGCATACATGTATAAATTCTCACAAACTGTGAGCACAATAGAAGAAAAAAGCAATACATTAACTGGAGGGGGGTGGAATTTTCCTCTTAATGAAGGGATCCAACTTTTTCTGAGAGCCTGAAGAAATGTTGGAGGCCGCTTCATTTTCTCTGTGCGCTTTGTTGGTCTTTCGTCCTCGAGTAAGGGGAGGAGACGAGACTGAAATGTCTTCAGGGTCAGAAGTTTCCACAGAATCGCTAGATGGGATTGAGACGGACAGACCTGTCGAGGCGGAGGGGTCCGAAACTGAAGCCCGAAATTCTCTCGCTGCTACCGGGCCTGGGGGGGTGGAGACCGGAAGGCTTTCGTTTGCCGGAGGGTCTTCCTTCTCTTCTGTTGCTTCGAGATCTGGGGCTTCATCATCCTTCAACGCATCAAAGCTGTTTTTATTTTCTAGAGTTGCCTCTGTTGGATGAGTGGCCTTTGGGGCCTGGGGAGTCAGATCCTTTCTCCTTGGATGCCTTCGTCGGTTCGATACTGGCTGAAAATCATCTTCTTTGATTGGTCCCGGCTCCTCAGAGACTTTGGGACAAATTTTTGCGAAATGACCGTATTCATGGCACCTGAGGCATTTAAATGGGATCTGCTCGTAGTCCAGCTCTTGGATATGGCTCCAATCCCCCAGGGAGAGTTTGATGGCTTCCGGTAGGCCTTTCTCGAGATTAACCTCAACACAAATACGAGCGCAGGTGTATTGATTTGCTTTCGGCTTCACACTGTCCAGGAATCTCCCGAGCTTGTTTCCAATGTCCTCTAGAGTACTATTCCCCCAGAGGTGCAGGGGGAGGTGAGGCAGCCTAACCCAAACAGGGGCTGCGGTGATCTCAACTCCGGGGTTGAAATCCAGAGTCCAGGGGGCTAAGAACAGTCCTCTCGACCCCATGAAATAGGGTCCAGATCTGAAGACTAGGTCACGATCCTCTTTCTCTGAGAATGTGAAGACAAAATAACCCTTGCCTACTGCACTCCGAAGAATGCTTCCCTGTAACATCGACCTCCATCTTTCCTCTATCCATGCCTCCACCGTTTTGGGACTAGGCCATAACCCTGTAAACTTGCCAATGAGGGCCCTTTCTGCCAGAAAGAGAGCAATGTTGCAAGGGTCCTCTGGAGAAAGCTCCAGAGAAGGGATCTCCTCCATCTTCTTAACAAACTTAGACGGAGGAGAAAGCTTGGATTTTGCTCCTGCCGAGCGAACTAACTCTTTAAAAGATTCCAATGGATCTACCTCAGTCTCGGCGGTCGGATTTGAAGCCATCTTGGCAGGACGACGACCACCTGGGCTACCACTGTTCTGAAATGCGTGCGCGCAGGAGGGACACGCTGGCAATGCCAAATCGTGCCCTGTATGGCGAGAGGGCGATGGGAACCTGGAACAACATCTAGTTACGGATCTCAGCGTACCTGCAAACAAAGATTCAGAGCGATGGCGGCTAGGGTTTGGGCCCTAGCTGCTTTGGCGTTTCTTCTCGTTCCATCCGCAAGAGCTCCTCTTCCCCTTCAAGTTTTTTGAAAGGTGGTGAGCTTGTATCTTTTATATTATTAGACCCATAGTTTCATGTTTATTTGTAACCCTCCCCAGGTCTATAAAATGATAAAAAATCTCACTCATGATGTACTTCTTCAGTACGAGCTATGCTACAACTTTTATTAATACACAATTCCCTAGTTACTTTTTAAGAGAAGAATAATATATAATTGAATAGTAAAATATATTTACAAGTTGAGGCTGAGTTGAAGCAACCAAACTCATTCAAATTATAGTTTTACAAAGTTCTACATTCAAAGGTACAATGTACATCCTACATCTACAAATGCCTTATTTTTGACCTCTTCCATGTTAGATTACATTCTTATAATTCAAAATTACCAAGATAATAGGTTCTAAGCATTAAAAACACCAAGTCTAGAATATGAAAATTCTCACTTCGCATCAAGGCCCATTTCCCTAAGTACAAAGGTAAGTCCTCAAAGGGCGTCTTGAGGTTGAAAATATACAAAACTCCAGGGATGGAGTTAAGAAATGGAATATGCATACAATTCCCCATCAACACAAGTGGTGATCTATTTCCCAATTCCTTCTTCTCAAATGCCTAAAGAGGGGGATGGGGATCTTGTAGTGCTAACAATTTCAAAAGTGGGTATGAGTTGTAGATAATCACATGCTTTCCTCATGTTGATTATAAAGAGTATACAAATTATTTATATCTAATGCCTTAACACTCAATAATGTTAATAACCTTCTTTTGAATTGAATATGTGGTTGAAACTTAAGTATCACAGTGAACCTTAGACCTCCTTTTGCAAATTGACTGTCCACGAGCATGACCAAATTGTAGAGGCAAAAACGCCCTGCACTAGGACTAATGTTGAAACCTCTTCCTTGCTTAGATGACTGAAGAAGAATTACACTGAGTTTGGATGCTAAAAACAAGGGAGAAGTTGGAGAGGGGGAAGCCAATCCGTGTAAAATTTTTGAATGGTGGAGTCAAGAAAATGGAGTAGATACTAAATTGGCATTCAAGTCAACCTACACTAAATTCGAGAGCCATGTCCCCTCAAACCCAATGTACATGCAAATAAAAAGTGAACAAAGAAATGGAGGGAAAAAAATATGCACCCTGTAGTAGATCGAACATTATATATCCCAACATATAGAGCTGACTGGTCGTAGGTTTGAATCCTACTTGGGGATATCCATTTGATTCAAAATAGGGCTTGAATAAAAGGCAGTGGGCAAAGACAGTAGGATGGTAAAGGCAGTAAGGCAAGTGGAGCAGTAAGGCATGGAATTAAATGTGCTAATGCGGGGTGCATATTAATAGTCGTAATGGAGACAGGGTTGGAGAAGGCACCAAGGTGTGAGGCAATAAAATTGGTAGAAGGAACCCACCATAATAGGTCGAATTTTTTGAATGGTTAGACTACTCTTGAGAAAAAAATCTAGTTAACAAATCAACAACTTCTGTTTTAGTAGCTATGCAAATGTCTTATGTTGCAGTGTGCAATACCATCATTCTATATAGAAAAAATTAATGTTCCCATACTATCATTACAATTATTGAAACAATTAATGTATTTTCTCATATGAATTTTTAATAATAAAAAATGAAACATGAGACAAGCGCTATGCACCAAATTATAGTGTTAGTGCATTCATTTCTATACTACAACAATGAATGCCCAATTGAATATTTGAACATATATATCTAAAATGCACATATTCATCATAACTTAATGTATAAGGTTTACTTAGATGTCAAAATTTTATTTATTTATTTTTGAAGTGTAAATGAAACACTATCAATGTAATGTCTAGATGTGGAATAACTAAAATATCTCATTACACTACATTATCACAAAGAAAATACTAAGTGTTAGAGTGACCACTTTACTATTTCATTATCACAAAGCTTGTTTCCATTCTATGAGTTGCATTAAGGTAACAATGAGTTACTATGCATCTCAAAGTTAACGAAGTGTTTGAGTTATAATGATAAACCATGATACTAAGAGATTGTTGAAGATGGATGCCAATATTCAAAAACACATAGGAAGGTTTTAAAAACTAGTTTCATATCATGTTTTCTTCGGATTACAAATGATGAAAACTGATCAAATTTGACAAATTCTCATTTAACTACCCATATTGAAAATAATATAAATCAAAATATCCTCTATTGTCAAAGTTGACCATGTTTTCATTCTAGTATCTAAATGTTTAATAGATTGTAAAGGGTGCCCGACGTGGTACATTAGTTCCTCTATGTTTTAATGGAAAATGACCCCACTTTCTCGACAAGGTGTGAGAATATGTGTTAAAAATAAGCTTTGAATAACCATTTC
>ML788448.1:51528-82061 GCA_009831015.1 Picea engelmannii
GGCCTATGACATTGATACATATAATACTATAAATAAAGGTTATAATTCAAGGTCTAAGATCTACTAGTCCATCTTAACCCACCATATCTCAATTTCTTTTGATTCCTTTGTGCTTAATAGATCGTGAACAAGTCCAATTCAATAGACATAAGAAATCAACCATTGCGCAACACAAAGCCTATGCATTATGCAAAATTTCTTCTTCAAATCATAATTGGCTAAGTGGTATAGAAAATTTCATAAATAAATAATTCTATTAGAGAAAACTCTTCTGATGAAACTTGCGTCACTTGCAACCTTCCATACAATATTTAGAACAATCTCAATGAAGGTTGACATCTATAAATGAATCATTTGCATTAAACACAATGATGTTTTATTTGTTGGTTGGTACTAATTGAAGATTAAAGGGAAACGAGATGAATTTTCCATAATAACAATCAAATAGGAACTATATAATCATGTAATTGATCAACTTGATTAGACTTGCAAGAGTTTTTAATAGGGAGTACTAATATGCTTCTGACAACTAAAATTGACAACTAGAGACCCAAACTATTTAATCCAAATGGGGAAATTTTGCAAAAACCAACCTGCACATGCTATAACTTAATCTTCATTTTATCTATAATATTTAGATTGACATAGAGTCCATCCATATATGTGCATTAGAATCACCTGCACATGTCATAACTTAATCTTCAATTAATCTTTAATAATTATATTGACATATAGTGCATCCATATATGTGCATTAGAATCTCTTGTGCATTAGGTTCCAAGCTGCCCAAAATATTTGAACTTATTCTTGAAATAGAGCCTAAAATATTTCTTTCCATATCTTGAAGTATGAATTACGGATTTTATGTTGATATTTTGTAGCTTTGGGAAGGTATTCTTACATGTCCCTAGGTGTTGGGCATGTGGGAATCGTCGTGGGCACCACATCAAAATTTTGGTTTGGTGAAAACCCCTTTGGATTTTGATCTAGGGGCTTGATAATGGGCTTTGTGGGTTTGTGTTGGGGCTTCACACGCATAGAGAAAGCCTAATTTGATGTTGACTTGTGGAGGGGCTTCTATGATGACCCCTGAGGATTGTATATAAAGAAGAGAGGTCATTATGACATTTCATATTGTAGATCATGTGTGGAGACATGATGGAGATAGCATAAGTGAGTCTGCACTTGTGCTAGGAGGATTGGCGATTTCAACAAAGAGAAATTCTGCAAGGGTGGAAAATATGGCCTAGAGGAAGAAAATTCGCAGTGAGAGAATTGCACAGAGGCATTCGTACAAAGGTTTTTTGTATATGTACATGAGTTGCAGGTAGGAACAATAGCGTACATACGCGGGTTGCAAGTAGGCACAATCACGTATGTATGCATGTTGCAGGTGGGAATAGTCGCGTACATACGCGGGTTGCAGGTAGGCACAATCACATATGTATGCAGGTTGCAAGTGGTCATAGTTTCATATACGCAGGTTGCAATGGAACAAATCTTGTATGTATGCGAGTCTCAATAAGGAGAACCATGTACATATTTTTCTGGGAAGGATCATGTCCATACATGATGACAGGTGACATCATTAGGTTGTACAGGTGGTCTACAGTAGATTTGTTCGTAGAGGAAGTTTCTAGTAAATTGTTGAGGTTTGGTTTTTTGATTTGTATAGTTATTGGAGGAGAAGGTTGTCCTCAGATTTTGGTGATATTTGTATTGGCTGAGAGGACAAGGTTGTCCTCAAATTTGGTGATATTATACTGGTTGGAAGGGATGGTTTTTCCCTCAGAATTTATGAAGTTAACAAGGTTATAGAACTGAAATTTGTGTCTCATGTGTATTGATGATTCATCTCTGATATTGTTGTTTCCGGTGCATATAATTTCAATCAATAACTTTTAGTGTAAAATTGTTCAGTGATAACAACTAGGGTTTAACTGTTAGTTCACTAGGAAGCAATTTTTAGATCTAAAAATTAGTCACATAGAATTTCATGTGAAAATTGATATGGTATAATATCTTGGGATATGAAGAGAAGGGGATCATCCTTGAGACACAACTGCTACAGTTGGTTGCATATTTCTTGTTCTTGTTCCGGTCAGGTCACAGGTGACAACTCTAAGAGGGACCTATAGTGATGGTTGCAGGTGGAAACATGTTAGATGGTCTTGGGTTTGATACATGGAGTAGAATATTTAGATGAGGAGTTGTGGACTATTGCAGCTTGGCGGTGTGGTAGGTTGGTAGTTACGGTGGATTGGCAGAGAGCTCGGATCACAACAACATGTTGTGTGGCAGATTTCTAACCCTGTGGTTAAACTTCCAGTGGCTTGTCATGGTGAGTTGAGATGGGTGCAACTTGGGTGCTTTGGCATGGATGAGAGGGCTTCGTGTGTATGTCAGGTTGACGAGATAGAGTCTTCATTGGACCAAAGAGTTATACATTGTCAAGGTATGACAATGTATGAGGTATTTGACCTAGGAGGATGAGGATACTTGGAGAGATGAATTGTGGTGGTCTAGTGATCCGGATTATGGTGAGAACGAAATGAGACAAAACCAAAAATATAAAAGAGAACATAGAAATACAATGAAATCTGACTTATATTAATGAATACAAACTCGTAGAATGGGGTAGATTATCTTAGAAAAGAAAGAGATGTTGGCCACACTTCATTTGAAACAAGTTTTACATCAAACTCCATTGCATGCTTAAAGGGCCTCCTTCACCTCAATTATATATGAGAGAGTGAGAGGAGAACAATTCACATGATGCATGTGGGATAAATTAATCTAAGTTTATAAAATTCCATATGCATGTAAGACACTAGGACTTCTCAGGCGGTCACCCATCCCAATACTAATCTAGCCCGAGCGCGCTTAACTACGGAGTTCTAATGGGATCTGGTGCATTAATGCTATGCTACAAACATGTACATAAGATCACTACACAGTGTCTGTAATTAATAAATGAAGATGGTATTACATTCCATTCCCCATAAAAAGGGTGATTATCATGGTTGATCAAAACCATAGACTCAAAATGTTGATTCAGTGGAAAAGGTGGTTGGCCATCGAGATCCACCTGAATCATTCCCCCCCCCTTAGGAAACAATGCTACCCATTGTGTCAAGTTCCCTCAGGAGATGGGGAAACTTCTACTGAATCTGAACCTTGGTGAGTCATTTTCCTTGTTGAAGTAGATGTCCTACCTGTAATTTTCCTGTGGAAGGATGTATTGAACCTGTTGGAGGTGTTGGATTCATTCAACAGATTTGGCTGCACAATATGCCTTGTTCTGAGTGTGGGAGGAATTTGTCAGTGAAGATGCAGTAAGAAGAGATATATCAATGGGGGCTAACGGTTGGAACCCCAAGAACACCTAAAACAACTCCTCTACAATCTCATCGACCTACTTCTGCTGGATAGAAACGTCTTGGGCCAAGGCTCTAGTGGTCGCATTGACCTCATGTTCCCCGTCTGAATGGATTGTGAAGAGGGAAAAATTTATGGTCTGAGAGATTAATTTGTGGCATTGTTTTTCAAGATCAATGAAGTGGCTGTAGTCGGAGCTACCTCTGGTACCTTGTAGAGATGACCTCCCAGAGTAACAACGACACTGCAAGGATGAGACTCATAGATAGCGTGATGTTTCCACATATATAGTTGTCTTGAAAGAACATCACATAATTCAAGTGGGGAAAAATCACACACTACCTCATCCTTGAAGGGCTTGATGCCATAGGATAGGCGAAACTACTAGATAACAAATATGTCTCATCCCCAACTCAACCATCCAATGGTGTATGGTTTGGGGTGTGGCTTCATTGGTAGCTTCAATATCTTGACAACCTTGGCTGCGATCAGGTTCTTCTGACTCCCACTATCAACAATGAAACACAATGGGTTCCCCTTTACCCACATCTGTGAGTGGAAGAGGCACTCCTCATCCTCAAGCTCCTTTGGTTATTCTGGTTGTATTGTTGTGGATGCAATGGTAGCAGTGGGTTCCGCATTGATGAATTGTTTCCCTTTATTGTGCTCTGAATCAAAGTCCGATTTAGGTTCTTATTCTTTTTATTTAATCTCAACTACCAATGATTGTTTCGAGTGACATTAATTGGTGTTGTGCCAGGGGATGTTGTGGAACTCACACCACTTTCCAGTGTCTTTCTTAGAATTCCTGCTACCCTTCTTTGCATGCATCTTGGAATGACTCTCTTGAGGTTGGAATTCCTTTCTCTATCCTTCATTCTATGATTTAGGTTTTCCTTTTCCATGATTCTATTGTGGCGTATTTTCAAACCCAAACTCCCACTTACTCTGCTGCTTGAATTTCTGCTCAACTTTGACTACATATCGATAAACAATTCCCAGTGAAGAGATGTCTCATAAATCCATCTCTGTTTGAATGTACCTATGAAGACGACTGTGATACTTCAAAACTAGGTGCCACTCAGAGTTTTTGATACCCATCTTTGAGTGAAAGGTACGAAAGATGATAGTGTACTCCAACAACGTTTGATCTGTTTTCTGACACAAAGTAGTCCATCTCATGTACTGGTCATCATAGTTTTCGACAAGGTAGATCTCCTCCTTTAGGGAATATACAAAGGCCTCCCAAGTGGGTTCTCTCATAAATGGTGTAGATTCATCTGTGGTGTACCACTCCTAATAACCTTCCCACCAAGCTTTGACACGGGGAATGGATTTAAGGAACACAAAGGTGATCTTTTCACTATCAGAGAAATTTTGGATGAAGTAATAACCTTCTAGCAGATTCAACCATTTTTCTAGAGCATCTGCATCTATCTAGCCTTTAAATAAGGGGATATCAAAATTGACTTGTACCTTGAAGGGTGATGCACCTCTGAAATGGTTGCTTGTCGAAGATGCATCATTCACCGCCATCAATAGTCTTTGAAGGATCTGAGCGAAGTTTTCCATCATGTCGTTCCTCTATCACACGAGGGATTCCTCAAGCAACGTCTTAAAAGGATATCCTTCTCTTTCATCTCTCTTTTCTTCCACCATTGGAGGTCGCTTGGGATAATGAGAGAGGTTGTCCTCAAGAGAAACTAGCTCGAGACCCAATTCTCTATACCCTGACCTCGTCGGGGACCTGCTTTGAGAAATGGCAAGGAAAAGACTACTCTAATACCACTGATCCGGATTATGATGAGAACGAAATGAGACAAAAAATAAATATAGAAGAGAACACAGAAATACAGTGAAACCCGACTTCTATTAATGAGTAAGAGAGAAAAACACTATAGAACACAAACTGGTAGAATGGGGTAGCTTATCTTTGAAAAGAAAGAGATGTTGGCTACGCTTCATTCGCAACAAGATTTACATCACACTCCATTGCATGCTTAAAGGGCCTCCTTCACCTAAATTATATATGAGAGAGTGAGAGGAGAACAATTCCAATGATGCACGTGGGATAAATTAATCTAAGTTTATAAAATTCCATAGGCATGTAAAACACTAGGACTTCCTGGGTGGTCACCCATCCTAGTACTAATCTATCCCGAGTGCGCTTAACTGCAGAGTTCGGATCCAGTGCATTAACGCTATGATGTAGGCATGTACATAACATCATTACATGATGTTTGTAATTAATAAATGAAGATGGTATTACATTCCATTCCCCATTAAAAGAGTGAATATCATGGTTTATCAAAACCATAGGCTCGAAATGTTGATTCAGTGGAAAAGGTGGTTGGCCACCGAGATCCCCCTGGATCATTTAGAGTGGACTATACTGAGTGTCCATCCACAGCTCGGGAATGTTCAAAGAGAGGACACTAGATCAGTTGGAGCGTGTTTAGACATGAAGAGTTTTAGTGACTTGGATGATGGACTTGGGAATAAGTTCATCATATTGTCATGAATTGGGAAAACATGATGCTTTCTTTGGAGGATTACATGGTTCTTATCTATTAGGATCCACCAACACATGACATGGGCACATGATTTGTTCACGAGCTTCATAGTTTCTGACTCAGGTATGTACGAGGATCTTGGTAGGAGGACTAGGAATGTAGTATAAGGATATGGAGCAATGGTATTTTGGATGGAGTCAAGGGATGTGCTGTGAGTGGAAAATGTGCTATGGGTGCCAGGAATGTGTTCTTAGCCTTAGGGGTTGCAGAGTAGGACTATGCAATGTTGTTCCAGGATGGACATGTGTTATTGGATGCAAAGTTGGTAGGTAGTTCCACGAAAGTTATTTTCAAGGTTTGGTAGTATATGGACTCGAATGGTGTCCAGGGAGAATATGGATGACATATGAGGAGGGAGTAGGTAGCTCCACTAGCGGTGAGATAGGTAGTTCCACCAGTGGTGAGGCAGGCAACCCCAATAGTGGCACAAATTCAGAGGGACCATGTAGCTCCACTAGTGGTACAGACTCATAGGGAGTCTGACTTCAAAGGAACTTAGTGGAATCAAAGGGAGCCCAAATTTAGAGGGAATCGAGAGGTTCAGGTGGGAGAGAGGAATCTTCCAGAACTGACGAACAAGTGTCATGGGTTGAGGAGGCCATAAATGAGGTTTAGAGGAAATTTTCTTCTAGGAGTTGTGTTCTCTCCATGAAGGATCCATTTGTTTCAAGAGGTTTCACTACAATGACAGAGGGGGCAACCAATCAGGCAGATTGGAGAGTAGTTGTGATAGCGGATCCCGTGCGGGAGACAGAGGTACTCCCAGGATGGGAGACAAAGTTACTTCCACATGATGATGGAGGATAGAATGCCTCCCTCTCTAAGAGGGAGTGTTGATGTTTTTGTAGCATCGAGAGGCATTCCCACTTGTGGAGTGTGGTGAGAATACCTCCCTCACTAAGAGGGAGTGCTGATGTTTTGTAGCTTTGGGAAATTATTCTCACATGGCCCTAGGTGTTGGGCATGCGAGAATCGTCATGGGAACCACATCACACTTTTGGTTTGGCGAAATACCCCTTGGATTTTGAGCTAGGGGATTGGGGGATTGATGATGGGATTTGTGGGTTTGTGTTGGGGATTCACACCCACAGAGAAACCCTAATTTGATGTTGACTTGTGGAGGGGCTTCTATGATGACCCCTAAGGATTGTATATAAAGGAGAGAGGTCATTATGACATTTCGTATTATAGATCATGTGTGGAGACATGATGGAGCTAGCATAAGTGAGTCTGCACTTGTGATAGGAGGCTTGGTGGTTTCAACAAAGGGAAATATTGCCTAGAGGAAGAAAAGTCGCAGGGAGAGAATTGTATGGAGGTGTACGCACAAAGGTTTTATGTACATGTATGTGAGTTGCAGGTAGGCACAATCTTGTACATACGCGGGTTGTAGGTAGGCACAATCACGTATGTACGTGGGTTGCATGAGGGCACATTCGCATATATACGTGGGTTGTAGGTAGGCACAATCACGTATGTATGTGGGTTGCAAGTGGGAACAATAGCATATACGTGGGTTGCAGTGGATAAAAACATGTTTGTACATGGGTTGCAGTAAAGAGAACCACGTACATAGTTTTCTGGGCAGGAGCAGGTTTGTACATGCTAACAAGTGACGTCATCAGGTCGTACAAGTGGGTTGCAATAGATTTGTGGTTAGTGGAAGTTTCTAGTAAATTGCTAAGGTTTGGTTTTCTAATTTGTATGGTTATTGGACGACAAGGTTGTCCTTAAATTTGGCGATATTGTATTGGTTGGGAGGGTTGGTTTTGACCTCACAATTTCTGAATTTAACAAGGTTATAGAACTAAAATTTGTGTCTCATGTGTATTGTTGATTCATCTCTGATCTTGTTGTTTTCAATGCATATAAATTCATTCAATAATTTTCAATGTAAAATTGTTCAGTGATAACAGCTAGGGTTTTACTGTTAGTTCACTAGGAAGCAATTTTCAGATTTGAAAATTAGTCACATAGAGTTACAAGTGAAAACTAACATTTTATTGCAAGAAAGGTTGAAACACTTCAAAATCCAACATAGTTAGCATAGACAAAACATAAAAATTGAGAAGAATGAAACATTGGGAAAATCCATTCCATAGTCCAAAATATTACATCAACAATCACCAATATAACATGACACACATAATGTTGAACCTCAACAAAAGCATGCTCTTTCCTCAATTGATTAATTTATGTGTGTATACATCACCAAACTCCACTTGTGTCATTCTATACAATACTTTAAGACCCATCTTATAAGAAATTATCGTGTCCTTGCAACCTCCTTTCCAAAATTTATAGACACCTCTATATCTAAATTTTATTGACTTAACTTATGATTAACAACATTCTGTAGCATGATATTTTGGCATTCGCTCCTAATTCCATAAGGATAACCACATAAAACAAGCATGGATTTTAAAATTCATTGTATTTCTCCTTCAGTTAAGGATCTAAGGTTAAGTGGTTAAATTATGTTCAACAATCCCATTCTCGAAGGGGGCATTTCTCAGTCTTTTATACAAGAAAGATCATGGCTTTTCACTAAAAAAATAGTATATCCTTAATTTGTCTCAAGTCAAACAAATGCCACACATTTAATTCAAGACAATCATTAGGTTAAATCTATTTTCAATCTAATCTTGTACGAGCATCTCTTCTTCACATGTGGTTCTGTGTGCATAAATCCATCAAGGATAAAGTCTGCAACATGAATGTACAAATAATAAGTTCAATAATATTTTGAAAACCACGTGCTCATTCAAATCCAACATATAATCAAAGACCTTGGAGACAAGGATTAGTTGAATACTAATCATTTTACCTCTAGGTTATAAAGTTGTAATTGAAACTTGGAGCCATCGTAATGATGTAATATAGGTCTAAAATCATCCTCCTCTAATAAAAACAACTTTCTATTCAAATCCAAACCTAAGATTTCAGTTCATTTTGAAAGTTCAATCATAATTATTTTTATTGCATGTCAACACATTGAAACTTGGGGCCATCGTAATGATGTAATACATGCCTTAAAAACATCCTCCTCTAATGAAAACAACTTTCTGATTCAAATCCAAACCTAAGATTTCAGTTCATATTCAAAAGTTCAATCATAATTAATTTTATTGCATGTCAACACATTGAAAAGTGACTATTGAAACTTTTTTTTTATCTTTGTAAATTTTTTAAAAGGTAATTGGAGCACTTCCATTAAGTGAATTAAATATGACCAATTTTTCATATTCCCTAGCCTACGTTAATCTCAATGTAGTTAATTTAATAGTTTTGCAACCCAATCCTACCTACGTAGGAAATTTTGATTCACCTTTACATTTTTTTGTATTCCCATGCTTATATTAGATCCTCCAAAACTAGTAGCTTATATAAAGATAATTGACCAATGTAAGAGGTTACACTAAAGTTGGTAAGGAAAATCATCCCTATGTATAATGCACATAATGGCCACACATCATGTGCACAAATTGAAAATCGAGAACCAACCTAAAAAATGATGCGAGTTGTATAATTGTATAAAAACAATGGAAACCTTGGAGATATTTCCCAAACTTACAAGGGCACCATATTTATGTATCTTAAACAAACTTAAATGGTCTATTTAATTCAAAATCAGGGATCTATTTAACTAGTTGTCTACAAATGAATGATTGAGCCAATGTGAACAAACAAAAACACATAAACTACTCTTGGTGATAGGAGCAAAGGTTCCAGTTGTTACAATATAAGGCCATGACATTGGCACCTATGTTATGGCTAAAAGTGTGTCATGACTCAAGAAAATGGCCTCACAAGACAATTCATTTTCATTTGTTTTTCCAGGAAGTGCTTCAAGAAACATGCCCCAAGAGTTGAATTTCTTGGGACTTAGTAAGTAAGAGAAGGGAAATTGCCACTTGAAGTTTGAGTAGTGGAAAATGCCTAAGACAAATTGGACAAGCTTCCAAATTTTGCTAAGGTAGCAGCCATGATTTTCTATGATAGATTTGGACAAATTAAGCTGACATAGTACGACAAGGTTTATCATATGTGAGAAGATAATATGTATCTAACAATAGAGCAATACATGCTATGTAGGTTGGGATATACCTAGTTAGATATAAACACTTTTAAATTCAATGGTGTATATCCCAACCTACCCAAAATTTATTACTATATTGCTAGGTACATATTGTTTACCCCATCCATAACCTAATGACCTCCGACACTAGAAGCAAGTCTCTACTATGGTGTGGTGGCATGATATATTCCATCTATCATGTCTAGGAGCTTCGATAATTTGCAGAATGGAGTGTATCTTCTATAGTGAAGTCTAATTCCAATTCCAATTCTAATACATACTCAAAATGTCCATCTTAGAACCTAATTCCATGAATTCATCGTTGATGCCACATCATTGAATGAAATCCCATAAATTCACTACCAAAATGCATAAAATTTGATGCTTTTGCAGAAAAAATTCTCATCTCTACATAAAAAATTCCATGGCATCGCAACATAACACCACCCATCCCCTCGTACACAATATCAAGGAGGATGTTTTCCTTCAGGTCAAATTGTCTTTGCAAGAAACCGGAATTTGAATCCACCATCTAACAAACAATTTGACAAGAAACAACGCATGATTCATGTCTCCAAAATTTAAAAAGCTAGGACAACTTAATGCACCCCAATATTTGTTTAGCTCTTCCTTCATATTTGAAATCTACAAATTCTCTCACAACATATAAATTCCTACCATGATTATAAGGTAAATGTTTGATTTTATCTAATGAACTAACCAATAGTACATTAAAAGAATATATGGAATTAGTGACACCTTTGAGTAATTGAAATTTGAGGAACCATAGAGTTGTGGCCATTTTCTGTTAGTGTAGGTGGGCCAGAGGCCATGAATGGAAAGTCGAAAGTAGGCTTTTCCATGTGAGGGTGACAACATCATCAATGATTAAATTTCAAGAGTTCCTTTTCATTTTAGGGTGAAGGGTATATTTTCATCCAACTCTTCCATGATGAAAAGCTGCAAAACTAGTTGTAGTTCAATTGACAAAAACAAATTAAGTATATATTTCAAGATACAACTTATTCTAAATAAAATATGGCCCTTCCATCTTTTTACAATGTTAAAAGTTAACAAACCACCAAATAGAAAAGTTGGAATTTCAATAGAAAATAATAATGATCATACTTTGTAATATTAAATGCAAATTTATTATAGGTTATATGCATATTATAAATAAAAAATAAAAATCATAAACAACAAGCCACACTTCTTTTCTTTATTTTCCTTGGAGGAGTTTCAGAGTGTTTAAATGAAAATGTAAATCTTTAAACAGACATATATCATGATTGTACCCATTTCTTATTATGTACGGTAAGATGTTTGTAATTTGGAGATTCCTAAGATCAATATAGACACAAAGCTAAACGAAATTTCTAATCAAAACCACCAAGTATGTGGTTTTTATTGAGGACATTGATTGTTCACTCTAATTCTCAAACCAAGAAAAAACTGTGACAGAGTGGATGTTAGAGCATAATCCTTATTGCATAGATCTAAGGATAACATGAATTATTTTACCTTTTCCATATCTTACTTAAGAATCCCACCCATGCATAAAAAATGTTGCTCTAAGAATTAAGGTTGCAAATGACCTCTCATTGTTCTTGGGCTTGCGACGAGGAAGAGGGAAAGAGATCTAAGGAACATTCTCAAATATTTGGCACTTAAAGTATTTTCATGCTTCAATGTTTCTAGAAATAAGATGTGTTATAGATAAAGATACATAAAATTGGGAAATGAGGAATGATCAGAGGAGTAGGGAATTGATTTGTAGAAAACTGAATGGATATAATCACAATTCTCATTATTGTAATTCCAATTTTAGGTTTTTTGACGATGACAAGGTCTATTTTATGTAGATTCATACATCAACTTGATCAAGAGCACACAAATTATTGTTGATCTTAATGGAGTTTTTCTATTCTAAACAAAATCATTCACATAATTTTGTGTGAAACAAAGAAAAAACTATGCATTATCTTTACAATGAGTTGGAAAAGACTTATACAAGATTAATGAATTGTTGAGAGATTTATATTCAAGTATTAATTGTATGTTTTTTTTGTCTAAGTATCTATAGCAATAACATGGATGTCATGAACAATATATTAAGTGGTTGAGAGGCCAACTAATGTTCTCAAATAATAATAATAAAACATTAGATACCAATGCTATAACTATGTTAGATTTGTCAACATGTTATATGCTTTTAGAGAGATGGACTATGCAAACATGAAGAAGGAGAGATGACCTCATTTCCTTGGATTGAGTTGATGTCTATTGTTTTCTCTTCAAAATTGTCATTGAACCACACATTTATAGTGAATCTTGCTAATAAATTTTCAATGTCATTGTAATTTAAACCTGTAACCCATGACTAATCGTTTTTTTTTTTCCGCAAAGCCAAGAGAGAAGGAAAATATAACAAAGGAAATGACATTATGACGAGTGTGGAATATGAACACATTAAGTATGGACATTAAATGTAATGCCAATTATCATATCGACAAGGATACAAAAATGCACATAATATATGAATTCAAGTGGGGATTCAGAAAGATAAGGTGTCCAAGATTTTCTTGGAAGCTTATATTAAGTGGCACCAAAGATGTTGGATATGCCAATATAGTGACATGATTATATAGGCATGAGATTTCTAATGGATTTTATGTTGTGGAAGGGTACACCATATGAAGGAATATATGAGAGCCACCAAGAATAGAGATGCTTTTAGTCTTTAGATGCCAAAGACAAATAATGGGCATTGAATCATGAATCGTTCTCATGATTCACATCCATCATCATATAATAGGAAAGGTATAATGCTAAAGAAGCACCCAAGAGTTGGGAATAAGATTGACGGGTTGTTAAAAATGAGTCCTTTTGAAATTTTATAATATTTGCAGTCTTTCATAAATGACAAGTTATTTCATTTTTTTTTGGGTGTTTTTTGAATTACCCTTGTATAACAGGTTTGAACCCCTTTGAAGGGTTTGATTTTGATAGCTACATGACACTATATTTACAAACAATTAACTATAGGAGTAACACTGAAAATTAATTTGATGTTCAAAATCACTTATGGAATATGATTAGTAGGTATAATTAATAAATATATATTGAGTGAAATAATAGAAAAGAAAAGATTTGGCAACGGTATCAACACAACAATACTAAAAAATTAACACCATCAATCAAACCAGAATTGATGCTCCTCATGATCTCCATTTGGATTTTTTACAATAAACTTTAGTGATTGTTCCCATGATAGTAACACTTATATCAATTTTTATAAATGATTCAAACAATGTAGATAGTATTAGGTGGTAGTAGAATTATAAGTAATTCAAATATGAGGGTATAAACACCACCCCATATAGTATTGAATGTTGCCTAGCAGGGTGGATATTGAAAGACTCATATTAAGGAAAGACTTAGTTTAAGGCCACGAGTAGGATAATGATCCGAATTTATGCAGGAATGCAACAAAATACACAAATAACCATGAATATAAAGATGCAGTGGAAATAACACTTCATTTCATTAATATCAAAGAACTGAAATTTGTTTACAGAAATAATAGAAATTAACTAGCTAGGGTGCTGGTAGCTTATCCCTGAGAAGAGATGTGGCGGCTACAGGCCTCTGAACTCTGTGTTACCATGAGGCTCGAAGGCCTATTGTTATTTATAAACAATGGAAACCCTCAACATCCACAAACCTAACTCTAGGAGATGAAATGTAAGAATATGGGCCCCGTTGGGGTAAATTAGTACATCACTTTCTTGGGGTCGTAACTTTTGCATACTATCTTCGTTTGACGCATATGATACATCGTTAGAAAGATCTATCCAAGGACTACAAATGAAAACAACAAATATCATGGTTTGGAACAAAGTAATATTCATTGATCGGTTGATGCCCAAAAAATGTCGTTTAGGTCCTCAAAATGGCTCCAGAAGTTTAGGACCTGAAAAACTGCCAAAAATAGTAAATTGTGCTACAATTAAGGAAACTGAAAAATTGAAAGCAGTTATGGTGGGGGTCCAAGTGGAATAGGCGAGTGGCCACCAATATCCACCTGGATCATTCCTTCCCCCTTAGGAAGCAATGGTCCCCATTGAGTTCCTCCATGAGATGAAGAAACTTCTTCTAAACTTGGTCCCTGGTGAGCCACTTGCCCTGGTGAAGGAGTTGGCCTGCTTTGCCAACTCGATATAGCTAAATCCTCTCTTGGTGGGTGTTCTTGATCTGTGTGTCCATAATCCGATCAGTTGTGGCTTGTTCCATGCAGTCTGAGTTTAACTCTATTGGTGTGAGTTGTTCTGCCATGTTAGATGTGTCTAGTAGAGGTGGAAAGTAAGGCCGAAGGCGATCCACATTGAAAAACGGGTGAAGACCAAGGAATGGTGGGATACTGAGATCGAAGGAATTGTCCCCTACAACTTTGGTGATGGTGTATGGCCCATATCGGAGCGAGCAAAGCTTGCGGTGGGGTCCAACGAGGCACTCCTTCTACAAATGTAGCCACACTTTGTTGCCCACCTGGAATTTGTGTTGCACTTGATGTTGATCATGCCACTGCTTGTACTTAGCATTGGCTCTGTCCAATATGTCATGAACCTGTTGGCGAATGTGTTGAATGCGCTCAATGAAGTTGTTCTCCTTGGCAACTTCAGACTAGACATGAGCTGAAGCAGCCCAAGTAACTGCAAATGGTATGGCTATGCCAATGGGACATAGTGGTTGGAATCCCAAGCCCACCTGAAAGGGGTTGTGATCGGTTGAGCTATGGAGGGCCCGATTATAGCTATGTTGTACATAGGGGAGGCTCTCATCCCATGTGCGTGGATGATTTGAGTTGTAAATGAGTAAAATGTGTATGATCATCCTATTGATGACCTCTGTCTAGCCATCAGTTTGGGGATGGAAAGCTGTGGACTTGGTGAGCTTGGTGTCCAACATTGACCAGAGGTTGGACCAAAATGTACCGAGGAACCTGTTGTATCGATCTCAGATGATAGACTATGGGATCCCAAAGTGTACCCACACTCGTTCAAAGAAGAGTTTAACAGTGGCTTTTTCTCTGATATTATTCTTCCAGGCTGCCATAATGGCCATCTTCGAGAATCTATCGAGGACCACAAAAATACAGTCGTTGCCATGCCTAGTAGAAGGAAGGCTCAATATGTAATCCATGGAGATGGATTCCCAAGGTCGACTGGGGTTAGGTAGCGTAGTATAGAGGCCTTGCTTCTTGATGGTCAGTTTGGAAATGGCGCAGGCAGTGCAAGATCTGATGTACTCCCCGACATCCTGTCAAAGGTTTGGCCAATATAAATACTTATGCAGTACTGCCATTGTTTTCTTGACCCCAAAATGCCCAACGACCCGACTATAGTGTGCTTCCCAAATCATCTTAGTACTCTCGCTCGAAGGAACACAAAGGTGTCCTAGGCAACATAGTAGTGCATCCTGGAGGTGAAAATTTGGAACTTGGTTACCCTCCAAGAGCGTTTGATATGTGTGACTGAAATATGGATCGCTCTTGTAGAGAAGCGACCAATCATAAGTCTTGTCCCCACAAGAGTAGAGCACAGTGGTTATCACCATGATTAGTGGTCGGCTGAGGCAATCTGCAACATTATTGGTGCTTCCCTTCTTGTACTTGATATTCAAATGAAATTGTTGCAGATATGTGGACCACTTCTAATGGTGATCGTTATGCAACTTCCCTTGTGTCTGTATGAAGTGCAGGGGTTAGTGGTCTATGTGGATGATCGTTTCCTTCACCAAAATGTAATGCTTCCATTGTCAGCAAGCCTGGACAATGTAATGCATTTCTTTTTCATAAGTGGGATACTTTTGGACTGTGTCAGACAATGTCACACTGTGATATGCCACTTGATGTCCCAGTTGAGCAAGAACTGCCCCAATAGCATAGTCAAATGCATCTATATCGATCTCAAATGGTTGTTGCAAGTCTCGTAATGTGAGCACTGGGGCACAACAGAGGTGATGTTTCAATTCTACGAATGAATTCTGTTGAGATTCCAACCAAAAGAGTTTTTCTTTCGCTCCTCCCTTCGTGACTTGACTCAAGGGCCAATGATATGAGAGAATCCCAACACGAACCCGCGGTAGAAATTAGCAAGACCCAAAAAGCTGCGAAGCTCTGTTAGAGTAGTTAGGGCTGGCCAATCCCGGATGACTTAGATCTTGGTTGGATCCACATGCATCCCATGCTCATCAATAATGTATGCCATATACTGAAACCGGGTCATGCCAAAAGTGCACTTCTCCAAATTGGCACACAACTTGTGTTTCCACAGTGTTTGGAGGACCTGTCATATGTGGTGGAGGTGCTCTTCCCAAGTCTGGCTGAAGATCAATATGTCATCCAAGTACACTACTACAAATGAGTTGGTGAATGGCCGCAATATGTCGTCCATCAGCCTCATGAAGGTTGTGGGAGCATTCATCAACCCGAAAGGCATGACCAACCATTCTAAAAGGCCCTCCTTGGATTTGAAGGCAGTCTTCCATACATCAGATAGTTCGATTGGTACTTGGTGATACCCAGACTTCAAGTCGATCTTGTTGAAATATTTCACCCCTTTGAGTTGGTCCATAAGGTCATCAATCCATGGGATCGAGTGTAACACTCTTTCACACTGTAACGCTCTGATACCAAACTGTAGCACTCTTTCATACTATAGCGCTCTGATACCAAACTGTAACGCCCCCATTCCAGGCCGGGCATGCGCTACTTCGCGAAATCACAATGTCATACGTAATTCTATATATAAGACATGCATTTAAGCAAATGAAACACATTTAAACTCAGAGTAACCATAAACATTACTTCTATTATAAATAATCAATGGCTTTAACATTAATTCATATGCACAACAGAATACATGATAAATATAAATACATAGACATGCATAAATGTAATTAAAACATCATCTGGTACTTATCTTGAAACGGTGGTAATTCCACCAACCAGGTGCAGGCCTTCCATGAACCTCCCAACCTTAGACCACACTGCTCTTCAAGCTCAGCAGTGGGTCACCCCCGAGATGGGACTAAGCTCCACCCCAAGGCAAGGAATCCTAGGCTAGGCTGAGGTTACAAGGAAAACACACAGTTACAAGGAAGGATTCTCTCCCAAGAACCACTTATGCCCACTACCCACATACTCTGTTTCCCCACATGCCTATTCCACCCCATGAGTATACACCTTCTCTATCACCTAGACAGTCCTTCGGCTACTAGCCTCCCTTGCCTTGGGTTTCAGCAACAGATCGAACCGGAAGTCTCCGAGCTCTATGGCAGCTACAGGGTTCCTTCCAGGAGTTCTCTCCTTCCTCTATGCACTCTCTCACCTGGAGAGAGTCACTCACAAGCCCAACTACCTGTTCTTCCAACAAAAATCACCTCCCTCATCTGGAGAGACATTACACATAGGCTAAGCACGAACTCACACTGGCCAGTAACCCATGTGCAGTCCAGCATTGCGTGGCCACAACAGCCAACTGGGAAAACAAACACGGGCTTCCCAAACAGGCTCAACAATCACAAAATAGACTCATGGTTTTGGTTTTGGGATTTCACAAGGTGTACAGAGATCCCACGCACATGCTCAAACTGTTCAGGCAAGGAATGTACCAGCTTCCTTAGGAATCAACACAAACCTTTTTCCCCTCGATTTCAGAATTGCATGAGGGTGTCTTGCAGAGGTTAGATGAGACTCACATTCAGACGGTCGAGCAGAATGGAGGAGAACCCCCAACCACAACGCATCTCGACCTTTTTATTTGCATGGGCTTGGTTTGACACTTGTCACCCATGAATCTGCATGCTTCCATCAACGTGCATTCCTCCCAACACTTGGAAGTCACATATCCTTCCAAAAGAACTTAGGATAAAAACATATTATTCACATGTATTTTTGGAATAATATTAAAATATTATTCCCCAAGGACTTAAGCCCTTAGGCTTAGCCCCCTAGGCTCAACACTTAGCCCCTCTTCCCACCTTCCATCCCCTAATCCCTTGCCCACTCTGTGGAAGCTTAGTCCCCCATCACTCATTCATCGTGGTCGGTTTGCACGCGGTGGTGTTTATATTTTATTAATGTTCTGCATTGATACATGTACAAAATCATGCTCTTGGCCTTCAACCCTTAGGCTCTCTGGCCTAACAATCACATAAGCCCACCAGCTTATATAAACTTGGCTCACCAGCCTATAAAAAATATTTACAATTGATTTCATAAACAAGATTTATAATGGGGTTCGGCCTTGGGGACATTTCAATCCCTCTCCCCTTATTTTTACATTGTCCTCAATGCAACTTTACACTGTCTCTGCAAGATTTTCAAATTTTTCAAAAATATGCGGGTACTCTGCTCGCATAACATCTTCATGCTCCCATGTCACGTCCTCAGGATTGTACCAGGTCCACTTGACCTTTACAAGCCCTATAGCTCGATTCTAGAGCTGTTTGTTTTTCCTGTCCAATATGCACACATGATGCACTTGCAAGACACCTTCTGGTTCCACCTGAACCACATTCCAGTCAATAACATGATTAGCATCAAGTATATATTTCTTAAGAAATGAAACATGAAACACATTATGTACAGTCAAAGATGCAGGTAATGCAAGCTTATATGCAACTGGCCCAATCCTTTCCAGGATTTCAAATGGCCCACAAAATCTTGCTGCCAATTTGGAGCAACTTCCTAGCTTCAGGGAACTCCTGTTAGTTTTCACTTTCAGAAAAACATGATCACCCACTTTGAATTCTTGGTGGGTTCTGTTCTTATTAGCATAACTTTTCTGTCTGTCCTAGGAAGCTTTCAAATTCTGTTTAATTTTTATCATTTGGTCCTCCATCTCCTTGAGAAACTCTGGCCCAACTACTGCTCTGTCAGCTGGATTATCCCAGCTCACTGGAGTGTTAAACTTTCTTCCATAAAGTGATTCAAATGGGCTCATCTTCAACGATGCGTGATACCCATTATTGTAGGTGAATTCTACCAAATGCAGGTAGTCTTCCCATCTTAATGGTTTGTCCATCACATACATTCTCAACATGTCTTCTATTACTCTGTTCACCCTCTCTGTCTGTCCATCAGACTCAGGATGATACGCTGTACTAAAGTTCAGATTCGTTCCGAATCCTTTGAACAGTCCTTTCCAGAAATTCGAGGTGAATTTCAAGTCCCTATCAGACATAATCGTTTTAGGAATTTCGTGCAAGAGTGCCACTTCTTTTAAGAAGATATCAACAACATTTTCTACCTTGTGAGTGGTTTTCAGTGGAATAAAATGGGCATCTTTTGTAAGATTGTCCACCACAACCATGATCTAATCATGTTGCTTGCTTGTTCTGGGCAATCCTATAATAAAATCCATGGTCACCACTTCCCACTTCCACTCAGGAATGGGCAAAGGCTACAGCAACCCTGTTGGGTGCCTATGCTCAGCCTTAAATTTCTGGCACTCCATACATATGGAAATGTATTCAATGATCTCTCTCTTCATACCCGACCAAAAGTAATGGATTTTGACTGCTGCCACAGTCTTATGATATCCAGTGTGTCCAACATAAGTCACATTATGCATTTCTTTTAGAATTGCAAGTTTCAATTCCTGGGCATTGGGTATATACACTCTGTCTTTATACAGAAGTAATCCATTAGCTTCCAAGGTGTAACTTTCCCTTTTCTGTGGCCTTTCACTCTGCTGTAGCTTTGCTACCAATTCTCTATACTGCAAATCTGCATTTGCATCTTTCAAAATTCTATCCTTAATATCAGTCATTTACATGCTAATGGCTGTAGCATGTAATTAATGCACTTTTTTGCTAAGTGCATCAGCCATCTTGTTTTCCTTCCCCTTGATATGCTTGATATCAAAGTCGTATTCGCACAGAAACTCCAACCACCTACTTTGTCTAGCGTTTAAAGTCGGCTGATTAAAAAAATATTTCAGACCATTGTGGTCTATTCTCAATTTGAATCTCCTTCCCATGAGGTAATGTCTCCATTTCCTCAGAGCGTGGACGATTGCTGCCAGCTCCAAATCATGAGTGGCATAATTATTTTCATGCTCTTTCAGCTTCCTGGACTCATAATAGATTACAAATCCATCTTGGCTGAGAACTCCTCCCAACCCTTCCTTACACGCATCTGTGCACACCACGAAATCCATATTTGGATCTGCAATCCTCAAGATTGGAGCGCTAGTTAACAACTACTTCAATCACTGGAAACTGTTCTCACACTCTTCAGTCCACTGAAACTTTTTCTCCTTCCTTTGCAAGGAAGTGAGAGGATGAGCTATCTTTGAGAACCCTGCTATAAATCTTCTGTAATAGCCCGCTAGACCCATAAAGGATCTAACTTCCACCACATTCCTTGGTGCTAACCATTCTTGGATGGCCTCAACCTTCTCAGGATCCACAATGATCCCTTCTTATGAGATAATGTGCCCCAAGTAATGGATCTGCCTTTGGTAAAATGAGCATTTGCTCAATTTGGCATACAGTTGGTGTCCTCTCAACACTTGCAACACCAGTCTCAGGTGTTGTTCATGCTCTTCCTCTGACTTGGAATACACCAATATGTCATCCAGGAAGACTATGACAAACTTGTCTAAATAGTCCCTGAATACACCATTCATCAAGCACATAGAAACAACAAGTGTGTTTGACAGTCCAAACGACACCACTGTGAACTCGTAATGACCGTACCTTGTTCTAAAGGTGGTCTTGCTGATGTCCTCATCTTTTATTCTTACCTAGTGATATCCTAATCTGAGATCTATATTCAAAAATATTTTCGCACCCTTCAACTGATCAAAAAGATCATCGATCCTTGGCGGAGGATCCTTGTTCTTGACAGTTACCTTGTTCAACTGTCGGAAATCAATGCACAGTCTCAACGTCCCATCCTTCTTCTTCACAAATAGGATTGGGGCACCCCAAAGTGACACACTGGGGCGAATGTACCCCTTCTTAGAAGCTATTCAAGCTGCAATTGCAACGCTTTCAGCTTTGGCGTACTCATTCTATATGGAGCTTTCGACACTGGAGCTGCTCCAGGCATCAAATTTATAGAAAAATCGATGTCTCTCTTCGGAGGTAGTCCAGGTACCTCCTGAAATATGTCTTTGAACTCTATGAGTACCTCATGGTCTTCAATTCTTGAGACTTTATCTCTGGATGCTTCCTCCACATAGGCTGCAAATAATTGACAGCCTTTTCTATAACACTTCTTTAGCTGCATGGCTGAGATTTCTCTAACAACCACAGTTCTAGGAATCCCTTGGACTGTTTTCTGATTCCCCTCCTCATCCAGGCATGTAAACATCTTGTTACGACAGTCCAAAAGGGCATGGTGCTGGTCCAACCAGTCCATTCTAATTAAATAGTCACAGGATCCTAAAGGAAAAATATTCAATTCAGCCTTCGTGCTCAGTCCTTTCATGTCCATAGGACATGACTTCACCAACTCAACGACTTTCCTCTTGGTTCCTGTAGCCAACTTCACTAACCAAGACTTTTCATGTTGGCTTCTTGATAAATGTAAACTTTCCACCACCCTAGGATCTACATAACTATGGCTAGCCCCTAAATCGATTAAAATACTAAATGGTCGGTTGTTAATCATACCTTCCACTTCAATCATGTGCGATTGAAATTCTGCTTGCTTGTTGTCTAGGGTTGCATAGATCCTTGGCATTATGCTGCCCATATGCTCCACTGTTTCAGCTTGCTAAACATTATGGATGGTTCTCA
Organism: Picea engelmannii; assembly: GCA_009831015.1. Taxonomy (NCBI): domain Eukaryota; kingdom Viridiplantae; phylum Streptophyta; class Pinopsida; order Pinales; family Pinaceae; genus Picea; species Picea engelmannii. Next base: position 73,372 of record ML788448.1, read on the forward strand.
CTTTATCTTTTCTGTGGGGGTAGTCTCGGTACCTATGGTTTCCTTTACAGCCGCAAGACTCCATTAGTGACGGTTTGGGAATTTGTTCACCCACTTCAACCTTCCTGGGCTCTCTAAAAGATATTTGTCACTAAGGATTGTTCCTGAAAAAGGGAGGCTTGTTTCCCTTCTGCCTCTGCTATTTCCTGAACTACTTCTGATCATCCCAAGCCTTCCAAAAAGTAGGCCTTTCTCTTTGCTGTTCATACATGCATTTTTCCCTTCTTATTGTTTCTTCCATAGTCTTAGGATCATCATACTGAATCTTGTCACCAATGGTAGGTGGCAGTCCACTCAGATACCTCTGAATCTTGACAGCCTCATCTTTGATGAATGGAACATACTTCAGTAGTTCCAAGAAACTTCATTCATATTCATCAATGGTCATGCTGCCTAGCTTGAGTTCGAAGAACTCCTTCATCTTTCTGTCATAGTATCTTTTAGTCAGGTATTTCTTCTCGAAATACCCCTTGAAATCCTTCCAAGTGACATCTTTCTCTCTGATGTGCTGCACCTGCACAAACTGATCCCACCACATGGATGCTTTTCCTTTCAATTGATACATCACAATTCTTCCTTCTGCATGAGAGGAATAATTCTACAGTTGGAAATATTTCCTCATGCCAAGGAACCAGGTTTCGACATCTTCCTCCTTCTTATGTTCTCCATCAAATGTTGGAGGCTTGATCTTGTTCATCTCTCCCTTCAATTCATCCACTCCAGATCTTTGGTGTTTTCTGGTAGGGGATGAGCTTGAACTACTGCGTGCCTCCCTACTGGAATGATTTGGAGAGCGATGATGATGTCTGCTACCATTCCTCAATCTTCTTCTCCTCTCAGGGGTTCTGACACTTCTTGATTGTCTTTTCCTCTCAGAGGTCCTGCGACTCTCTATCTTGCTTGAGTCACTCCCCTTCTCTAATTTCCTTTCTATTCTTTCCAATCTCTTCAACATTTTAAAGTTGAATTCACCCTACCGATCCATGACCCTCATGAGCTTTTGGCTATCAGCTCGACGAGCCTAGGCATCTTTCTGCAATCTTTCAATGAGTTTCATCATATGTCCTTCCTTATCCAATTCTTTTCCGTGCCCATTAGAGTTTGATCCTTTGATTCCCATGTTGACATCCCTTCCTACCCTTTCCTCCTATGTTTTAGAGGCAATATGTACCTCTTCCATTTGTATAATCGGCTGCCCTGACACCCGTTGAACTCTGCACACACAACGTGCAGTCAAACGGAGTTTGTCAGGCCTTATCCCTTAATAAAACCACAACATTCATTAACCAACGTGAATAAGAAAACATTTCAATTCACTAAGTTTTCTGAGCCTTGCTTGGATCTGCAATTTTTTGGGACTTCGGGACTTCAGTTTTCAGGGTTTTTGTCCACGAGGATCCAACATTTAAATCCTTGATAGTTCTTATGTCCTTCGAAAATTTCAGGATTTCAAAATTTTGGTGTTTCGGGTTTCGGTGTTTTTGGTCCCCGGAGGTTCTCGCACTCGCTTCCCTCTTCAACTCCCAACTCCCAAACTTCCAACCTCTCTTCCCCTGGGCCCACAACACAGTTTTCACCAATCCTGGTAGGGATTTCGGGACTCGACACTTCGGGTTTTTGGGTCTTCGATACCCGGGAGTTCACGATGCAGTGACTCCCAACTCCATGTCATTCTGACTCTTGAATTCTGAAATTTCGATTTACTTTACTTTCTGGGTCCACAGCATAGCTGTCGCCCTTAACCATGGTGGCGTGTGTATGTTCAGGAGGGTCCACGTCACCTTCGGTGACTTCATCAGGTCCCACCATTCTCGCTTGTCTTCTCGACTCACTGGCACGTGGTACACACCCCTATGTCCACGTCCATTCCAAGGCAATCCAACGGTTAGAATTCTCTCAGATATACAACACAGATCTTTTCGATGTTTTGGGGTTTCGAGCATCGGGAGTTCGTGCATCCACACATCTCAAACTTCCGTTTGCCGAAATTCTGAAATAATTTACTGTCTACTCTTCCACTTGATCCAACGGTCAAGTTCCTCTCTTACAATCTACAGTGTGGATCGTTTCGGAATTTCGGGTTTCGCTATTTCGCAACTTGTGAAAACAAGATTCTTCTCTTTTGGTTTCTCGGGTGCCGAAATGTCGTTCGACAACCATGTTTCCCCCCGATGGACGGTCCCAACAAATTTGGGATTTCACGTATCTTGATTTCCACATTCCTGTGCAACTTGAAAGGGTTTTTAAATCCTGTGCACGTTTTCCAGATTTGATGGTCACGAGGGTTCTCCTTTTCCCTAAACAGATCCTACGGCTCCAACACCTCTGGTGTGGAGTCCTCTCTCCCTGTGGCTAGATGCCATCTCGGCTGCAGTTTCATAACACCGCTACACCTCCTGAGCTTGGTAACACGGTCAAGTAACTCCTTGACACTCAAGAGCATTCAAAGGTCTGAAATTGGTCCTCTAGACACAATTTCTCCTCAAACCCTTGGTCCAAAGACCACTCAACTGGCCCATCCAGGCTCAACATCGAAACCTTGGCTCTGATACCAAACTGTAACACTCTTTCATACTGTAACGCTCTGATACCAAACTGTAACACTCTTTCATACTGTAACGCTCTGATACCAAACTGTAATGCCCCTGTTCCGGGCCGAGCATGCGCTACTTCGCGGAATTACAATCTCATACTTAATTCTATATATAAGACATGCATTTAAGCAAATGAAACACATTTAAACTCAAAGTAACCATAAACATTACTACTATTATAAATAATCAATGGATTTAACATTAATTCGTATGCACAACATAATACATGATAAATATAAATACACAGACATGCAAAAATGTAATTAAAACATCATCTGATACTTATCTTGAAATGGTGGTAATTCCACTAACCATGTGCAGGCCTTCCATGAACCTACCAGCCTTAGACCACACTGCTCTTCAAGCTCAATAGTGGGTCACCCCCGAGCTGGAACTAAGCTCCATCCCAAGGCAAGGAATCCTAGGCTAGGCTGAGGTTATAGAGAAAACACACAGCTACAAGAAAGGATTCTTTCCCAAGAACCACTTATGCCCATTGCCCATAGACTCTCTTTCCCCACATGCTTGTTCCACCCCAGGAGTATACACCTTCTCTGTCACCTAGACAGTCCTTCGGTTGCTAACCTCCCTTGCCTTGGGGTTCAGCAACAGACCAGAATGAAAGTCTCCGAGCTCTGTGGCAGCTACATGGTTCCTTCCAGGAGTTCTCTCTTTCCTCTGTGCACTCTCTCACCTGGAGAGAGTCGCTCACAGGATCAACTACCTGTTCTTCCAACAAAAATCACCTCCCTCACCTGGAGAGAGGTTACACACAGGCTGAGCATGAACTCACACTGGCCAGTAAGCCACGCACAATCCAGCACTGCGTGGCCACAACAACCAACTGGAAAAACAGACACGGGCTTCCCAAACAAGCTCAACAATCACGAAATAGACTCACGGTTTTGGTTTCGGGATTTCACAAGGTGTACAGAGATCCCACGCATAGGCTCGAACTGTTCAGGCAAGGAATGTATCAACTTCCTCAGGAATCAACACAGACCTTTTTCCCCCCGGTTTCAGAATCACATGAGGGTATCTTGCAGAGGTCAGACGAGACTCACGTTCAGACGGTCAAGTAGAATGGAGGAGAACCCCCAACCATGGCTCATCTCGGTCATTTTATTTGCATGGGCTTGGGTTGACACTTGTCACCCGTGAATCTGCATGCTTCCATTAGCATGCATTCCTCCCACCATTTGGAAGTCACATATCCTTGCAAAAGAACTTAGGATAAAAACATATTATTCACATGTCTTTTTGGAATAATATTAAAATATTATTCCCCAAGGACTTAATATCTTAGGCTTAGCCCCCTAGGCTCAACACTTAGCCCCTCTTCCCACCTTCCAGCCCCTAATCCCTTGCCCACTCTGTGGAAGCTTAGTCCCCCATCACTCATTCATCGTGGTCGATCTGCACGCGGTGTTGTTTATATTTTATTAATGTTCTGCATTGATACATGTACAAAATCAGGCTCTTGGCCTTCAACCCTTAGGATCTCTAGCCTAACAATCACATAATCCCACCAACTTATATAAACTTGGATAACTAGCCTATAAAACATATTTACAATTCATTTCATAAACAAGATTTACAATGGGGTTCGGCCTTGGGGACATTACATCGAGTACCTATTCTAGACAATGATCTTGTTCAACGCCCGATAGTCAATACAGAGTCTCCAAGTCCCATCCTTCTTCTGCACCAACACGATCGGGCTCCCATAGGACGATGAACTTGGACGAATGTGACCTTTCTGCAACAACTCTTGAATCTGCCTCTAGATTTCATCATTCTCCAGAACAGAACGTCGATAGAACGGTCGATTGGGCAACAACGCACCTGGGGTCAGATCGATGGGGTGTTTGACCTAACAATGCAGAGGCACCCCTGTGGGTGAAATGAAGATGTTCTGATACTGCTCCACGACCTTGTCCATTTGTTGTTGTCCTGGGAAGGAGCCCTATTTGGAGGTCGTGGCCATAGTCTTCTTCTTTCCCTTAGGGCAGATCATCGGGAAAACAAATTTCTTGGTTTTGGAAATGATCTCACTGCATTGTTTTGCAGTAACTAAAGAGATAGAAACAGACGGTGGTACCTCTGGTATCCTGTACAACTTATTTCCCAAGGTAACAATAACAACACGAGGCCGAGACTCATATAGAACATGTCACTTCCACAAGTATGGTTGGCCTAATAATACATCACAAACATCAAGAGGAGCAATGTCACATAATACCTCATTGGTGAAGGGCTTGATACTTTAGGCAAGGCGACACTATTGGCTGACTCGAAGATCTCGTCCTTGGTGGAGCCACCCTATGGTGTACGACTGTGGGTGTGTTGTGGTCGGCAAACCCAACTGCTTCATGACCTCTGCTGAAATGAGGTTCTTTTGGCTCCCACTATCGACAATGAACTGTACCGGGGAACCCTTTATCCACATCTGGGAGTGGAAGAGATGCTTCTCCTCCTCTGGATCTTCTGGTTCTTCCTTTTGGATCTTCATGGTGGCAACAATGGCATTGGGCTCCGCATCAATAATCTGCTTTCCTCTATCATTCCCCTTCTCGGGTTCTAATTCAGTGTCAGAGCATGTATCTGATTCAGAAGCCCTCATCTCGGCCACCAATGACTGTTTGGCTTGACAGTCACTTGTGTTGTGAGTGGAGCTCTTATGGATCTCACACCACTTTTGTAGTGTCCCCAAGGCCCAGCCCCCCCGTTACAGATCATGATATATGCAATGTATTGTAAAAATGTTCCATAGGCTGGTGAGCCAAGTTTTGTATAAGCTAGAAGGCTTATGTGGTTGTTAGGCTAGGAAGCCTAAGTGTTGGAAGGCCAGGAGCCTGTTGATGTACTTGTATGTATGCAGATCAATTAATAAAATATAAACACTACCAGTGCAGACCGACCACGATGAATGAGTGATGGGGGACTGAGCATCCACAGAGTGGGCAAGGAACTAGGGGCTGGAAGGTGGGAAAGGGGCTGAGTGATGAGCCTAGGGTCTAAGCCTAGGGGGCTTAGGCCTGGAATAATATTTTAATATTATTTCCTAAAAAGCCATGTGCACATTATTTTATCCTAAGTCCTTTTTGAAGGACCCGTGATTCCCCAAGTGGTGGGAGGAAGGCGTACGGATGGAACGCATGCAGTTCCCAGGGTGACAAGTGTCAACCCTGGTGCATGCAAATAAAACAGAGAAAGTAAGCCGAGAGGGGGACACTATCCTCCATTCTGAACCGAACCTCTGAGCGTGGAACCAGTACGACCTCTGCCAGATATCCTGATTCATCTCTGAAACCGTTAAGCTGTGTTTGCCTGAGGAAAACCGTGTATACCCTGTCCAGAGCTGTGAGTTTGCATCCGTTCACGGCAATCCCGAGAGCACATTTCCTTAAGCGAAATTCCTTGTGTTGAACTCCAGTGGAAGAATCCTTGTGGTTGGTGAAAAGGCTGGGCTAGCTTGTGCGTGGAGCCTGTTCTGAAATCATGCCGTGAGATCATCCAGTGATTGCTGAACCGTTTTTTTTGGAAGCATTGTCTGTGTTTCCCGTGGATTATTGTGACCACACAGTACTGGAATGCGTGAGGCTTGTTGGCCTGTGAGCGACTCCTCCAGGTGAGAGAGGGCGCAGAGGGAGAAGAGAACTCCTGGAAGGAACCCTGTAGCTGCCATAGAGCCCGGAGAATTCCGGTCCGGTCCGTTCCTGTAACCCAAGGTAAGGGAGACTGGCAACCGAAGGACTGTCTAGGTGACAGAGAAGGTGCACTCTCCTGGGGTGGAACAGGCATGTGGAGAATGAGGGCCTGTGGGCAGTGAGCGTGGGAGATTCCTGGGAGAGATTTCTTCCTGGTGTTGTGTATGTGCTATCTTCCCTGTAACCTCAGCCTAGCAAAGGATTCCTTGCCTTGGGGTGGAGGTCAGTCCCAGCTCGGGGGTGACCCACTATTGAGCTGATGAACAATGTGGTCTAAGGCTGGGAGGTTCGTGGAAGGCCTGCACTTGGTTGGTGAATTCTACAGCTGTTCAAAGATAAGTATCTGAATTATGTTTTTATCACATTTGGCATGACTGTGTTGTTCATGTATCATGTTTTCCGCTGTGTAAATGAGTTACTGTTGAATGCTATGGCTTGTTTAATTGTAGCAGTAACTTATATATTTTACTTTGAGAATTAAGTGTGTTTAATTGTGTTTAAATGCATGTGCTTATAATTCCTGTACCAATTATGTAAACATTCATGTATAGAATGGTAATTTAGGGGTTTGGAAACCTGGGTAGTGTAAAAAGGGTACACTACAACTTTCCAGTGTCCTTCTTCAACTTCGATGTGTTGTTCTTTGCTTGCGGCTTTGACAAGTTTTCTTGAGTTGCCATGCCTTGGCTTTGTCCTTTTTTCTGCGATTTGGGGGCACCTTTCACTTGCTTTTGATTCGCAGATTCAAAGTCTCGCTTCTTCTGTTTGAATTTCTGCTTAATCTTGGCAACATATCGGTATTCTGTACCAAGTGAGGAGATGTCGAGGAACTCCATTTCCTCCTGAATGTATCTGTGTAGACAACTGCGATGATTCAACACCAAATGTTTCTTCGAATCTTTGATACCCAACTTTGTGCGCAGGGTATGGAACAGATTCGTCAACTTGTGCACATCTTGATCCCTTTGTTTCCGCAACGTAGTCCATTGTATCTACTTTTCCTCATAGCTCCCCACGGGATAATATTGTTCCTTGATGGCGTCTTAGAAAGAATTCCAAGTGGGTACGACCGAGAACAAAGAGGGTTCCTCCTTGTCCTTTTTCTCATAGTAGGTTTCCCACTAGTCCTTGACATGGGGGGCGACTTTGAGTAGTGAAAAAATAATCTTCTCCCGGTCGAAAAAAGCATGAACTAAGAAATATCCTTCTAATAGATTCAACCGTCTATCTACGATGTCTGCATCTATTTGGCCATCAAATATGGGAATGCCAAAGTTTACTTGTACCTTAAAAGGGGTTGCGCCTCTAGAGTGGCTGCTGGATGCAAATGCGCCGCCAATGGGCAATCGTTGAAGGATATGGGCAAAGTTATCCATCATCACGTTCCTTTTTTTTTCAAGGGCCTCCTCGAGCAATATTTTGATAGGATCTCTTTCTCCCTCGTCCTTCTTTTCGTTCCCCATGGGAGGCCATTGGGGTTTGCAAGGTTGATCTTGCAAAGGTTCAAACCGATCAAGCCCTAACTCCTTATACCCCGACCTCGTTGGGGACATGCAAAGAAGGATCGAGAAAGAGCAGACCACTTTGATACCACTGATCCGAATTTATGCAGGAATGCAACATAATACACAAATAACCATGAATACAAAGATGTAGCGGAAATAACACTTCATTTCATTAATATCCAAAAACTGAAATTCCATGATTACAAAGATGTAGCGGAAATAACACTTCATTTCATTAATATAAAAAAACTGAAATTTATTTACAGACATAATAGAAATTAACTTGCTAGTGCGCTGATAGCTTATCCCTGAGAAGAGATGTGGCGGCTACAGGCCTCTGAACTCTATGTTACCATGAGGCTCGAAGGCCTATATGTTATTGAGAAACAATGGAAACCCTCAACATCCACAAACCTAACCCTAGGAGATGAAACACTAGAATATGGGCCCCCTCGGGGTAAATTGGTACATCAATTTCCCGGAGTCATAACTTTTGTATACTATCTTCGTTTGATGCATATGATACATCGTTATAAAGATCTATCTGAGGACTACAACTGTTAACAACATTTTAATAGTTTCAAACAAACTAAAATTTGTCGATCGGTTGATACCCAAAAAATGTCGTTTAGGACCTCAAAATAGCTCCGGAAGTTCAGAACTCAAAAAACTACCAAAAATAGTAAATTGTGCTACAATTAAGGAAACTGAAAAACTGAAAGAAACAATGCTCGGGTCCAAGTGGAATAGGCGAGTGGCCACCGATATCCACCTGGATTAGATAAAAAGGAGAAGAAGCAAGTTAAATAGATAATATGAAGTACATTGAAACCACCCCACCA
>ML788448.1:93394-115525 GCA_009831015.1 Picea engelmannii
GGAGTATCGGAGTTCGGGGATTCGTGGTGCTAGTGAACCGCGATATCGTATGTACCGATTTCCCGATAGGGAGATCCCCGACAGGAACGGGAAGCATTTGCATTGAGACCCATCGGGGTTCGGGGTTTTGGTTAGCACGAGAACCGTGCCCACAAGTTTCGCGATAGCGCGAAACCCGATTTCCTGACAAGACAAAGGGGGAGATCGCCAGGAAGGAGAGTTATGTGGGTATTGAGGACTCCCGACAGGAGTTGAAGAGTAATTGACTCTTCGGGGCCAGGAAGAAGAAGGTCCTGGTGAGCGTGGACGTGCCCAGGGTGGCGCGTTTGCTCCAACTATGCCCCCCAATCATGAGCCATGCCCCACATCCATCCATCAACATGATGGTCCCACAATGGTGCCCCTTCTAACCACAATGTGGGGGAAGGAAGCAAGGATAGATCGTTAATCAAAGTTCAACCCTATGAGCTATAAAACTCACCTTTGCATGTTATCTTCAACCTCCCTCCAAATTCAATTTCAAACACTCTTTGCCTTAACTTCCCCAAATCTACCCTACCAAATAAAACCTTGTACCTACGTGATCATTGTGAAGCTCCTTCAACAACGCTATATATGGGGCACTCAAATTACCCCATTTCCAGCCAGGGTGGTTTCTCTAGTGAGTCAAAGTTCTCTCTTTTTCATTTGTTTTTTCAAAAATTTAATGATCTGGGTCATCTTAAAATCAACCAAAACCTATGGGAACAAAGTTACATGAGCAAAGTTCCCAACACTAGGGTGGAATTCTAACTTTTGGCATAGTTCCTACCAGATTTAAGGGCATTTTTTGCAGAATAAAGGGGACAATATGAGTGCCCCTTATCCCACACAACCTTCAACTAGGTCCTGCAACAAAGTACAAGATGGTGGCAATGAACATGGGTCTATATCCCTCCCACTGAGAATGAGCGTCGTAGGTGGTCCATTAGAAGTAAACAATATCCACCCTGCTACGCAGCGTTCAACGATGTGTGGGGTGGTGTATAGCCCATTCATATCCAATTACCTATACACCATCCCCGTAGCATTCAGTGTTGCATAGATGTATTGGACACGACAATGGAAGACGCTCGTACTACCACACCAAAAATGGACAATTTGTCAACTGGAATTTTCCCTCGCAGTAACACCGAATCCTCTCACAGTACCACCAGTAGGACGCTTGTGATTTGAAAGGGCAGCGATGTACAGCTGATGAAATCTGAATCCCGTTTACAGCTTCCAAAATCTTGAAACTAATAAAATGTTTACAGCTCAAAACCTGGGAGTACAAAGGAAACTGGATACTGAAACGATTGACAAGGCTCAACACCCACTCCAACCAAATCGACAGAAGTACGTAATATTTTTAACATTTAAGAGATTTGTGTGGGATGGCTCTCTCTGGATGTACGATTGTCGCATATTGCCCGGCCTTAACAAGCTCGGGTATTCTTTTATTCGTCCTACACGATGAGCGTATTTATTCATCCAATATGATGAACGTGATTTGTTCATGGCTGTATTCGTTTCGTATTTGTTCACTGTCACCCGGCTTCTTACACACCTTGCGTGTATTCATTCATTCAATCGTCCGGCTCCTGCCCAATGAACGTAGAAAGTGGCCATGCATATCGTCTTTCAACGTTTGGGTAAAGTTATTAGTTCATGCAATTAGGTGTAGGAGTAGGTTAACTCAGGAGCAATCAGACCCATTTTTCAGTTAAATTTCAGGACCTGAATCCGACTAGATTTTCAGAGGTAGCCTGAATTTTGTATGGATCAAAGTTCCATGCATTTCAGAACTTGTTCCAGAGGTTTTGTCTCATGTTAAATCAACTCAGATGTTCAGAAAATTGATGAGAATTCTGGATTGGTCGGGAATTTAAACGCTGGCCGCGGGAAGACCTGTTAGAAAGATAACTGGAGAGGAAAGATTGCTCCCAAGTTAGCCTACTCCTTAGGTGTATCCTATGAACAGAGTTGGGATTTCAAAATCGAAAAATCTATCAAATTTGATGGTTTCAGTTTTGTACTTTTTAAGGGTTGATGGCTATACAAAGATTTTAACAGTATTTGATGGGCAAATCTGCACCTCACTGCAATTTTCTCATCAAATTCCATCCCTTCATGGTATGAATATTTAGGTCTATGTGCTTATGAGTACTCAGATTAGCGTTTTTTTATTTTATTTTTTGTTAGTCTAACATCTATGTCCTAGACAATTTGTCCATCAAATTTCATCCTAGATTTGTGTGTTTGAACACTTCTTTTTTTGTGTGTTTGTTAATTTAATATCTATGTCCTTGACCATTTGTCCATCAAATTTCATCCATGCATCATATGGTATGGATATTGACATCTATGTGCTTGAGCACTTTGTCCATCAAATTTCATCCGTGCATCATATGGTATGGATATTGACATCTATGTGCTTGAGCACTTTTTTTTGGTTAGTATGAGATCTATGTACTTATTGAACTTTTTTTTTGTACTTGTTAGTCCAAGAGCAGTATTGTTTTCATATTTCTTTTATTAATTAGAGTTGTACACACAAATCAAAAAAAACATTTTTTTCTTTTCTTAGAATTTTAAAAATATACTTATTGAAGTCTTATTTATTAAAAAAAAAAAAAAATTATTGGATTAAGGTTTTATTTGATGGAAAAAAAAAATAAAAAAAATCTAGAGAAGGTTTCTATTGGTGGTGGGGTGGCTTCAATGTACTTCATATTATCCATTTAACTTGCTTCTTCTTCTTTTTATCTGATCCAGGTGGATATTGTGGATATTGGTGGCCACTCGCCTATTCCATTTGGATCAGAGCATTGTTTCTTTCAGTTTTTTAGTTTCCTTAATTGTAGCACAATTTATTATTTTTGATATTTTTTCGAGTCCTGAACTTCTAGAGCCATTTTGAGGTCCTAAACGACATTTTTTTGGTATCAACCGATCGACAAATTTTAGTTTGTTTCAAACTATTAAAATGTTGTTAACAATTGTAGTCCTCAGATAGATCTTTATAACGATGTACATATGCATCAAATGGAGATAGTATACAAAAGTTACGACCCCGGGAAATTGATGTACCAATTTACCCCGATGGGGCCCATATTCTGGTGTTTCATCTCCTAGGGTTAGGTTTGTGGATGTTGAGGGTTTCCATTGTTTCTCAATAACATATAGGCCTTCGAGCCTCATGGTAACATAGAGTTCAGAGGCCTGTATCCGCCACATCTCTTCTCAGGGATAAGCTATCAGCACCCTAGCTAGTTAATTTCTATTATGTCTGTAAACAAATTTCAGTTCTTTGATATTAATGAAATGAAGTGTTATTTCCGCTGCATCTTTGTATTCATGGTTATTTGTGTATTCTGTTGTGTTCCTGCATAAATTTGGATCAGTGGTATCAGAGCGGTCTGCTCTTTCTTGATCCTTCTTTTTTGCATGTCCCCAACGAGGTCGGGGTATAAGGAGTTAGGGCTCGATCTGGTTGAACCTTTGCAAGATCAACCTCGCAAACCCCGACGGCCTCCCATGGGGAACGAAAAGAAGGACGAGGGAGCAAGAGATCCTATCAAAATATTGCTCAAGGAGATCCTTGAAAAAAAAAGGAACGTGGTGATGGATAACTTCGCCCATATCCTTCAACGATTGCCCATTGGCAGCGCATTTGCATCCAGCAGCCACTCTAGAGGTGCAACCCCTTTTAAGGTACAAGTAAACTTTGGCATTCCCATATTTGATGGCCAAATAGATGCAGACGTCGTAGATAGATGGTTGAATATATTAGAAGGATATTTCTCGGTTCATGACTTTTTTCGACCGGGAGAAGATTATTTTTTCACTACTCAAATATGCCCCCCATGTCATGGATTAGTGGGAAACCTACTATGATAAAAAGGACAAGGAGGAACCCTCTTTGTTCTCGGCCGTACCCACTTGAATTCTTTCTGAGACGCCATCAAGGAACAATATTATCCCGTGGGGAGCTATGAGGACAAGTACATACAATGGACTACACTGCGGCCATAAAGGGATCAAGATGTGCACAAGCTGACGAATATGTTCCATACCCTGCGCACAAAGTTGGGTATCAAATATTCGAAGAAACATTTGGTGTTGAATCATCGAAGTTGTCTACACAGATACATTCAGGAGGAAATGGAGTTCCTCGACATCTCCTTGCTTGGTACGAAATATCGATATGTTGCCAAGATTGAGCGGAAATTCAAACAGAAGAAGCGAGACTTTGGATCTGCGAATCAAAAGCAAGTGAAAGGTGCCCCCAAACCGAAGAACAAAGGACAAAGCCAAGGCATGGCAGCTCAAGAAAACTTGTCAAAGCCGCAAGCAAAGAACAACACCATGAAGTTGAAGAAGGACATGGGAAAGTGGTGTGAGTTCCATAAGAGCTCCACTCACAACACAAGTGACTGTCAAGCCAAACAGTCATTGGTGGCCGAGATGAGGGCTTCTAAATCAGATGCGTGCTCTGACACTGAATCAGAACCCAAGAAGGGGAATGACAGAGGGAAGCAGATTATTGATGTGGATCCCAACGCCACCGTTGCCACCACGAAGATCCAAAAGGAATAACCGGAAGATCCAGAGGAGGAGGAGCGTCTCTTCCACTCCCAGATGTGGGTAAAGGGTTCCCCGCTACAGTTCATTATCGATAGTGGGAGCCAAAAGAACCTTATTTAAGCAGAGGTCATGAAGCAGTTGGGCTTGCCGACCACAACACACCCACAGTCGTACACCATTGGGTGGCTTCACCAAGGACGGGATCTTCACTTCAGCTAGCAGTGTCGCCTTCCCTACAGCATCAAGCCCTTCATCGATGAGGTATTATGTGACATTGCTCCTCTTGATGTTTGTGATGTATTATTAGGCCAACCATACTTGTGGAAGCGACATGTTGTGTATGAGTCTCGACCTTGTGTTGTTATTGTTACCTTGGGAAATAAGTTGTACAGGATACCAGAGGTACCACTGCCTGGCGCTATCTCTTTGGTTACTGCAAAACAATGCAGTGACCTCATTTCCAAAACCGGGAAATTTGTTTTCCTGGTGATCCTCCCTTAGGGAAAGAAGAAGACTGTGGCCACGACCTCCAGACAAGGCTCCTCCGCACAACAACAACAAATGGACAAGGTTGTGGAGGAGTACCGGGACATCTTCACCTCACCCGCAGGGGTGCCTCTGCACTGTCAGGTCAAGCACCCCATCGATATGACCCCAGGTGTGTCGTTTCCCAATGGACCGATCTATCGACGCTCTGTTCTAGAGAACAATGAAATCAAGAGGCAGATTCATGAGCTGTTGCAGAAAGGTCACATCCGGCCAAGTTCATCGCCCTGTGGGAGCCCGATCATGTTGGTGCAGAAGAAGGATGGGACTTGGAGACTCTGTATTGACTATCGGGCGTTGAACAAGATCATTGTCTGGAATAGGTACTCGATCCCATGGATTGATGACCTTATGGACCAACTCAAAGGGGCGAAATATTTTAGCAAGATCGACTTGAAGTCTGGGTATCACCAAGTACCAATCAAACCATCTGATGTATGGAAGACTGCCTTCAAATCCAAGGAGGGCCTTTTCGAATGGTTGGTCATGCCTTTCGAGTTGACGAATGCTCCCACAACCTTCATGCGGCCATTCACCAACTCATTTGTAGTAGTGTACTTGGATGCCATATTGATCTTCAGCCAGACTTGGGAAGAGCACCTCCACCACATCCGACAGGTCCTCCAAACACTGTGGAAACACAAGTTGTGTGCCAATTTGGAGAAGTGCACTTTTGGCATGACCCAGGTTCAGTATCTGGCATACATTATTGATGAGCGTGGGATGCATGTGGATCCAACCAAGATCCAAGTCATCCGGGATTGGCCAGCCCCGACCACTCTAACAGAGCTTCGCAGCTTTTTGGGTCTTGTTAATTTCTACCGTAGGTTCGTGTTGGGATTCTCTCATATGATTCAAGTCACCAAGGGAGGAGCGAAAGAAAAATTCTTTTGGTTGGAATCTCAGCAGAAAGCATTTGTAGAATTGAAACATCACCTCTGTTGTGCCCCAGTGCTCACATTACGAGACTTGCAACAACCATTTGAGATCGAGATAGATGCCTCTGACTATGCTATTGGGGCAGTTCTTGCTCAACAGGGACATCCAGTGGCATATCACAATGTGACATTGTCCGACACAGTCTGAAAGTATCCCACTTATGAAAAATCAATGCATTCCATTGTGCAGGCTTGCTGACAATGGAAGCATTACATTTTGGTGAAGGAAATGATCATCCACACAGACCACCAACCCTTGCAATTCGCACAGACACAAGGGAAGTTGTAGAACGATCGCCATCAGAAGTGGTCCACATATCTACAATAGTTTCATTTGAACATCAAGTACAAGAAGGGAAGCACCAATAATGTTGCAAACTGCCTCAGCCGACCACTGATCGTGGCGATAACCACCGTGCTCTACTCTTGTGGGGACGAGACTTATGATTGGTCGCTTCTCTACAAGAGAGATCCATATTTCGATCACACATATAAGACGCTCTTGGAGGGTAACCGAGTTCCAAATTTTCAACTCCAGGATGCACTACTATGTTGCCTGGGACACCTTTGTCTTCCTTCGAGCGAGTGTGCCAAGATGATTTGGGAAGCACACTATAGTCGGGTCACTGGGAATTTTTGGGGTCGAGAAAATAGTGGCAGTACTGCAGAAGTATTTCTATTGGCCAAACCTTCGACAGGATGTCGGGGAGTACATCAGATCTTGCACTGCCTGCGCCATTGCCAAACCAACCATCAAGAAGCAAGGCCTCTATACTACGCTACCTAACCCCAGTTGACGTTGGGAATCCATCTCCATGGATTACATGTCGGGCCTTCCTTCTACTAGGCATGGCAATGACTTTGTTTTCGTGGTCATCGACAGATTCTCGAAGATGGCCATTATGACAGCCTACAAGAATAATATCACAGCAAAAGCCACTGCTAAACTCTTCTATGAACGAGTGTGGGTACACTTTGGGATCCCACAGTCTATCATCTCATATCGGTACAACAGGTTCCTCTATACATTTTGGTCCAGCCTCTGGTCAATGTTGGACACTAAGCTCACCAAGTCCACAACTTTCCATCCCCAAACTGATGGCCAAACAGAGGTCGTCAATAGAATGATCGTACACATTTTGCGCATGTACAACTCAAATCATCCATGCACATGGGATGAGAGCCTCCCCTATGTACAACATAGCTGTAATCGGGCCCTCCACAGCTCAACCAACCACAACCCCTTTCAGGTGGGCTTGGGATTCCAACCACTATGTCCCATTGGCGTAGCCATACCATTTGCAGTTACTCGGGCTGCTTCAGCTCATGTCCAGTCTGAAGCTGCCAAGGAGAACAACTTCATTGAGTGCATTCAGCACATTCACCAACAAGTTCACGACACAAAGCCAATGCTAAGTACAAGCAGTGGCATGATCAGCATCAGGTGCAACACAACTTCCAGATGGGCGACAAAGTGTGGCTACATTTGTAGGAGTGCTTCGCTAGACCCCACCGCAAGCCTCGCTCACTCCGATATGGGCCATACACCATCACCAAGGTTGTAGGGGACAATGCCTTCAATCTCAGTATCCCACCATTCCTTGGTCTTCACCCGGTGTTCAATGTGGACCGCCTTCGGCCTTACTTTCCACCTCTACTAGACACATCTAACATGGCAGAATAACTCACACCAACAGAGTTAAACCCAGACTGCATGGAACAAGCCACAACTGATTGGATTATGGACACACAGATCAAGAACACCTGCCAGGAGAGGATTTAGCTGTATCGAGTTGTCAAAGCAGGCCAACTCTTTCACCAGGGCAAGTGGCTCACCAGGGACCAAGTTTAGAAGAAGTTTCTTCATCTCATGGAGGAACTCAACGCAATGGGGACCATTGCTTCCTAAGGGGGAATGAATGATCTAGGTGGATATTGCTGGCCACTCGCCTATTCCACTTGGACCCCCACCATAATTTCTTTCATTTTTTCAGTTTCCTTAATTGTAGCACAATTTACTATTTTTGGCAGTTTTTCAGGTCCTGAACTTCTGGAGCCATTTTGAGGCCCTAAACGACATTTTTTGGGCATCAACCGATCGATAAATTTTATTTTGTTCCAAACCATAATATTTGTTGCTAGTAGTTGTAGTCCGCGGATAGATCTTTCTAACGATGTATCATATGCGTCAAACGAAGATAGTATGCACAAGTTACAACCCCGGGAAATTGATGTACCAATTTACCCCGACGGGGCCCATATTCTGGCATTTCATCTCCTAGGGTTAGGTTTGTGGATGTTGAGGGTTTCCATTGTTTATCAATAACAATAGTCCTTCGAGCCTCATGGTAACACAGAGTTCAGAGGCCTGTGGCCGCCACATCTCTTCTCAGGGATAAGCTACCAGCACCCTAGCTAGTTAATTTCTCTTATGTTTGTAAACAAATTTCAATTCTTTGATATTAATGAAATGAAGTGTTATTTCCGCTTCATCTTTATATTCATGGTTATTTGTGTATTTTGTTGCGTTCCTGCATAAATTCGGTTCATTATCCTACTCGTGGCCTTAATCTAAGTCTTTCCTTAATATAAGTCTTTCAATATCCACCCTGCTATGCAACATTCAATACTATATGGGGTGGTGTATATGCCCTCATATTTGAATTACTTCTAATTCTACTACCACCTAATGCTATCTACATTGTTTGAATCATTTATAAAAATTGATATAAGTGTTACTGTCATGGGAACAATCACTAAAGTTTATTGTAAAAAATCCAAATGGAGATCATGAGGAGCATCAATTCCGGCTTGATTGATGGTGTTAATTTTTTAGTATTGTTGTGTTGATACCGTTGCCAAATCTTTTGTTTTCTATTATTTCGCTCAATAGATATTTATTAATTATACCTACTAATCATATTCCATAAGTGATTTTGAACATCAAATTAATTTTCAGTGTTACTCCTATAGTTAATTGTTTGTAAATATAGTGTCATGTAGCTATCAAAATCGAACCCTTCGAAGGGGTTCAAACCTGTTATACAAGGGTAATTCAAAAAACACCCAAAAAAAAATGAAATAACTTGTCATTTATGAAGGACTGCAAATATTATAAAATTTCAAAAGGACTCATTTTTAACAACCCATCAATCTTATTCCCAACTCTTGGGTGCTTATTTAGCATTATACTTTTCCTATTATATGATGATGGATGTGAATCATGAGAACGATTCATGATTCAATGCCCATTACTTGTCTTTGGCATCTAAAGACTAAAAGCATCTCTATTCTTTGTGGCTCTCATATAGTCCTTCATATGGTGTGCCCTTCCACAACATAAAATCCATTAGAAATCTCATTCCTATATAATCATGTCATTGTAATGGCATATCCA
The DNA here is from genome assembly GCA_009831015.1 of Picea engelmannii. Classification (NCBI taxonomy): domain Eukaryota; kingdom Viridiplantae; phylum Streptophyta; class Pinopsida; order Pinales; family Pinaceae; genus Picea; species Picea engelmannii. Next base: position 102,884 of record ML788448.1, read on the forward strand.
ACATCTTTGGTGCCACTTAATATAAGCTTCCAAGAAAATCTTGGACACCTTATCTTTTTTAATCCCCACTTGAATTCATATGTTATGTGCATTTTTGTATCCTTGTCGATATGATAATTGGCATTACATTTAATGTCCATACTTAATGTGTTCATATTCCACACTCGTCATAATGTCATTTCCTTTGTTATATTTGCCTTCTCTCTTGGCTTTGCGAAAAAAAAAACAATTAGTCATGGGTTATAGGTTTAAATTACAATGACATTGAGAACTTATTAGCAAGATTCACTACAAATGTGTGGTTCAATGACAATTTTGAAGAGAAAACAATAGACATCAACTCAATCCAAGGAAATGAGGTCATCTCTCTTTCTTCATGTTTACATAGTCCATCTCTCTAAAAGCGTATAACATGTTGACAAATCTAACATGGTTATACCATTGGTATCTAATGTTTTATTATTATTATTTGAGAACATTAGTTGGCCTCTCAACCACTTAGCATATTGTTCATGACATCCATGTTATTGCTATAGATACTTAGACAAAAAAAACATACAATTAATACTTGAATATAAATCTCTCAACAATTCATCAATCTTGTATAAGTCTTTTCCAACTCATTGTAAAGATAATGCATAGTTTTTCTTTGTTTCACACAAAATTATGTTAATGATTTTGTTTAGAATAGAAAAACTCCATTAAGATCAACAATAATTTGTGTGCTCTTGATCAAGTTGATGTTTGAATCTACATAAAATAGACCTTGTCATCATCACAAAACCTAAAATTGGAATTACAATAATGAGAATTGTGATTATATCCATTTAGTTTTCTACAACATCAATTCCCTACTCCTATGATCATTCCTCATTTCCCAATTTTATGTATCTTTATCTATAACACATCTTATTTCTAGAAACATTGAAGCATGAAAATACTTTAAGTGTCAAATATTTGAGAATGCTCCTTAGATCTCTTTCCCTCTTCCTCGTCGCAAGCCCAAGAACAATGAGAGGTCATTTGCAACATTAATGCTTAGAGAAACATTTCTTATGCCTGGGTGGGATTCTTAAGTAAGATATGGAAAAGGTAAAATAATTCATGTTATCCTTAGATCTATGCAATAAGGATTATGCTCTAACATCCACTCTGTCACAGTTTTTTCATGGTTTGAGAATTAGAGTGAACAATCAATGTCCTCAATAAAAACCACATACTTGGTGGTTTTGATTAGAAATTTCATTTAGCTTTGTGTCTATATTGATCTTAGGAATCTCCAAATTACAAACATCTTACCGTACATAATAAGCAATGGGTACAATCATGATATATGTGTGTTTAAAGATTTACATTGTCATTTAAACACTCTGAAACTCCTCCAAGGAAAATAAAGAAAAGAAGTGTGGCTTGTTGTTTATGATTTTTATTTTTTATTTATAATATGCATATAGCCTATAATAAATTTGCATTTAATATTACAAAGTATGATAATTATTATTTTCTATTGAAATTACAACTTTTCTATTTGGTGGTTTGTTAACTTTTAACATTGTAAAAAATTGGAAGGGCCATATTTTATTTAGAATAATTTGTATCTTGAAATGTATACTTAATTTGTTTTTGTCAATTGAACTACAACTAGTTTTGCAACTTTTCATCATGGAAGAGTTGGATGAAAATATACCCTTCACCCTGAAATGAAAAGGAACTCTTGAAATTTAATCATTGATGATGTTGTCACCCTCACATGGAAAAGCCTACTTATGACTTTCCATTCATGGCCTCTGGCCCACCTACACTAACAGAAAATGGCCACAACTCTATGGTTCCTCAGATTTCAATTACTCAAAGGTGTCACTAATTCCATATATTCTTTTAATGTACTATTGGTTAGTTCATTAGATAAAATCAAACATTTACCTTATAATCATGGTAGGAATTTATATGTTGTGAGAGAATTTGTAGATTTCAAATATGAAGGAAGAGCTAAACAAATATTGGGGTGCATTAAGTTGTCCTAGCTTTTTAAATTTTGGAGACATGAATCATGCGTTGTTTCTTGTCAAATTGTTTGTTAGATGGTGGATTCAAATTCCGGTTTCTTGCAAAGACAATTTGACCTGAAGGAAAACATCCTCCTTGATATTGTGTACGAGGGGATGGGTGGTGTTATGTTGCGATGCCATGGAATTTTTTATGTAGAGATGAGAATTTTTTCTGCAAAAGCATCAAATTTTATGCATTTTGGTAGTGAATTTATGGGATTTCATTCAATGATGTGGCATCAACGATGAATTCATGGAATTAGGTTCTAAGATGGACATTTTGAGTATGTATTAGAATTGGAATTGGAATTAGACTTCACTATAGAAGATACACTCCATTCTGCAAATTATCGAAGCTCCTAGACATGATAGATGGAATATATCATGCCACCACACCATAGTAGAGACTTGCTTCTAGTGTCGGAGGTCATTAGGTTATGGATGGGGTAAACAATATGTACCTAGCAATATAGTAATAAATTTTGGGTAGGTTGGGATATACACCATTGAATTTAAAAGTGTTTATATCTAACTAGGTATATCCCAACCTACATAGCATGTATTGCTCTATTGTTAGATACATATTATCTTCTCACATATGATAAACCTTGTCGTACTATGTCAGCTTAATTTGTCCAAATCTATCATAGAAAATCATGGCTGCTACCTTAGCAAAATTTGGAAGCTTGTCCAATTTGTCTTAGGCATTTTCCACTACTCAAACTTCAAGTGGCAATTTCCCTTCTCTTACTTACTAAGTCCCAAGAAATTCAACTCTTGGGGCATGTTTCTTGAAGCACTTCCTGGAAAAACAAATGAAAATGAATTGTCTTGTGAGGCCATTTTCTTGAGTCATGACACACTTTTAGCCATAACATAGGTGCCAATGTCATGGCCTTATATTGTAACAACTGGAACCTTTGCTCCTATCACCAAGAGTAGTTTATGTGTTTTTGTTTGTTCACATTGGCTCAATCATTCATTTGTAGACAACTAGTTAAATAGATCCCTGATTTTGAATTAAATAGACCATTTAAGTTTGTTTAAGATACATAAATATGGTGCCCTTGTAAGTTTGGGAAATATCTCCAAGGTTTCCATTGTTTTTATACAATTATACAACTCGCATCATTTTTTAGGTTGGTTCTCGATTTTCAATTTGTGCACATGATGTGTGGCCATTATGTGCATTATACATAGGGATGATTTTCCTTACCAACTTTAGTGTAACCTCTTACATTGGTCAATTATCTTTATATAAGCTACTAGTTTTGGAGGATCTAATATAAGCATGGGAATACAAAAAAATGTAAAGGTGAATCAAAATTTCCTACGTAGGTAGGATTGGGTTGCAAAACTATTAAATTAACTACATTGAGATTAACGTAGGCTAGGGAATATGAAAAATTGGTCATATTTAATTCACTTAATGGAAGTGCTCCAATTACCTTTTAAAAAATTTACAAAGATAAAAAAAAAGTTTCAATAGTCACTTTTCAATGTGTTGACATGCAATAAAATTAATTATGATTGAACTTTTGAATATGAACTGAAATCTTAGGTTTGGATTTGAATCAGAAAGTTGTTTTCATTAGAGGAGGATGTTTTTAAGGCATGTATTACATCATTACGATGGCCCCAAGTTTCAATGTGTTGACATGCAATAAAAATAATTATGATTGAACTTTCAAAATGAACTGAAATCTTAGGTTTGGATTTGAATAGAAAGTTGTTTTTATTAGAGGAGGATGATTTTAGACCTATATTACATCATTACGATGGCTCCAAGTTTCAATTACAACTTTATAACCTAGAGGTAAAATGATTAGTATTCAACTAATCCTTGTCTCCAAGGTCTTTGATTATATGTTGGATTTGAATGAGCACGTGGTTTTCAAAATATTATTGAACTTATTATTTGTACATTCATGTTGCAGACTTTATCCTTGATGGATTTATGCACACAGAACCACATGTGAAGAAGAGATGCTCGTACAAGATTAGATTGAAAATAGATTTAACCTAATGATTGTCTTGAATTAAATGTGTGGCATTTGTTTGACTTGAGACAAATTAAGGATATACTATTTTTTTAGTGAAAAGCCATGATCTTTCTTGTATAAAAGACTGAGAAATGCCCCCTTCGAGAATGGGATTGTTGAACATAATTTAACCACTTAACCTTAGATCCTTAACTGAAGGAGAAATACAATGAATTTTAAAATCCATGCTTGTTTTATGTGGTTATCCTTATGGAATTAGGAGCGAATGCCAAAATATCATGCTACAGAATGTTGTTAATCATAAGTTAAGTCAATAAAATTTAGATATAGAGGTGTCTATAAATTTTGGAAAGGAGGTTGCAAGGACACGATAATTTCTTATAAGATGGGTCTTAAAGTATTGTATAGAATGACACAAGTGGAGTTTGGTGATGTATACACACATAAATTAATCAATTGAGGAAAGAGCATGCTTTTGTTGAGGTTCAACATTATGTGTGTCATGTTATATTGGTGATTGTTGATGTAATATTTTGGACTATGGAATGGATTTTCCCAATGTTTCATTCTTCTCAATTTTTATGTTTTGTCTATGCTAACTATGTTGGATTTTGAAGTGTTTCAACCTTTCTTGCAATAAAATGTTAGTTTTCACTTGTAACTCTATGTGACTAATTTTCAAATCTGAAAATTGCTTCCTAGTGAACTAACAGTAAAACCCTAGCTGTTATCACTGAACAATTTTACATTGAAAATTATTGAATGAATTTATATGCATTGAAAACAACAAGATCAGAGATGAATCAACAATACACATGAGACACAAATTTTAGTTCTATAACCTTGTTAAATTCAGAAATTGTGAGGTCAAAACCAACCCTCCCAACCAATACAATATCGCCAAATTTAAGGACAACCTTGTCGTCCAATAACCATACAAATTAGAAAACCAAACCTTAGCAATTTACTAGAAACTTCCACTAACCACAAATCTATTGCAACCCACTTGTACGACCTGATGACGTCACTTGTTAGCATGTACAAACCTGCTCCTGCCCAGAAAACTATGTACGTGGTTCTCTTTACTGCAACCCATGTACAAACATGTTTTTATCCACTGCAACCCACGTATATGCTATTGTTCCCACTTGCAACCCACATACATACGTGATTGTGCCTACCTACAACCCACGTATATATGCGAATGTGCCCTCATGCAACCCACGTACATACGTGATTGTGCCTACCTACAACCCGCGTATGTACAAGATTGTGCCTACCTGCAACTCACATACATGTACATAAAACCTTTGTGCGTACACCTCCATACAATTCTCTCCCTGCGACTTTTCTTCCTCTAGGCAATATTTCCCTTTGTTGAAACCACCAAGCCTCCTATCACAAGTGCAGACTCACTTATGCTAGCTCCATCATGTCTCCACACATGATCTATAATACGAAATGTCATAATGACCTCTCTCCTTTATATACAATCCTTAGGGGTCATCATAGAAGCCCCTCCACAAGTCAACATCAAATTAGGGTTTCTCTGTGGGTGTGAATCCCCAACACAAACCCACAAATCCCATCATCAATCCCCCAATCCCCTAGCTCAAAATCCAAGGGGTATTTCGCCAAACCAAAAGTGTGATGTGGTTCCCATGACGATTCTCGCATGCCCAACACCTAGGGCCATGTGAGAATAATTTCCCAAAGCTACAAAACATCAGCACTCCCTCTTAGTGAGGGAGGTATTCTCACCACACTCCACAAGTGGGAATGCCTCTCGATGCTACAAAAACATCAACACTCCCTCTTAGAGAGGGAGGCATTCTATCCTCCATCATCATGTGGAAGTAACTTTGTCTCCCATCCTGGGAGTACCTCTGTCTCCCGCACGGGATCCGCTATCACAACTACTCTCCAATCTGCCTGATTGGTTGCCCCCTCTGTCATTGTAGTGAAACCTCTTGAAACAAATGGATCCTTCATGGAGAGAACACAACTCCTAGAAGAAAATTTCCTCTAAACCTCATTTATGGCCTCCTCAACCCATGACACTTGTTCGTCAGTTCTGGAAGATTCCTCTCTCCCACCTGAACCTCTCGATTCCCTCTAAATTTGGGCTCCCTTTGATTCCACTAAGTTCCTTTGAAGTCAGACTCCCTATGAGTCTGTACCACTAGTGGAGCTACATGGTCCCTCTGAATTTGTGCCACTATTGGGGTTGCCTGCCTCACCACTGGTGGAACTACCTATCTCACCGCTAGTGGAGCTACCTACTCCCTCCTCATATGTCATCCATATTCTCCCTGGACACCATTCGAGTCCATATACTACCAAACCTTGAAAATAACTTTCGTGGAACTACCTACCAACTTTGCATCCAATAACACATGTCCATCCTGGAACAACATTGCATAGTCCTACTCTGCAACCCCTAAGGCTAAGAACACATTCCTGGCACCCATAGCACATTTTCCACTCACAGCACATCCCTTGACTCCATCCAAAATACCATTGCTCCATATCCTTATACTACATTCCTAGTCCTCCTACCAAGATCCTCGTACATACCTGAGTCAGAAACTATGAAGCTCGTGAACAAATCATGTGCCCATGTCATGTGTTGGTGGATCCTAATAGATAAGAACCATGTAATCCTCCAAAGAAAGCATCATGTTTTCCCAATTCATGACAATATGATGAACTTATTCCCAAGTCCATCATCCAAGTCACTAAAACTCTTCATGTCTAAACACGCTCCAACTGATCTAGTGTCCTCTCTTTGAACATTCCCGAGCTGTGGATGGACACTCAGTATAGTCCACTCTAAATGATCCAGGGGGATCTCGGTGGCCAACCACCTTTTCCACTGAATCAACATTTCGAGCCTATGGTTTTGATAAACCATGATATTCACTCTTTTAATGGGGAATGGAATGTAATACCATCTTCATTTATTAATTACAAACATCATGTAATGATGTTATGTACATGCCTACATCATAGCGTTAATGCACTGGATCCGAACTCTGCAGTTAAGCGCACTCGGGATAGATTAGTACTAGGATGGGTGACCACCCAGGAAGTCCTAGTGTTTTACATGCCTATGGAATTTTATAAACTTAGATTAATTTATCCCACGTGCATCATTGGAATTGTTCTCCTCTCACTCTCTCATATATAATTTAGGTGAAGGAGGCCCTTTAAGCATGCAATGGAGTGTGATGTAAATCTTGTTGCGAATGAAGCGTAGCCAACATCTCTTTCTTTTCAAAGATAAGCTACCCCATTCTACCAGTTTGTGTTCTATAGTGTTTTTCTCTCTTACTCATTAATAGAAGTCGGGTTTCACTGTATTTCTGTGTTCTCTTCTATATTTATTTTTTGTCTCATTTCGTTCTCATCATAATCCGGATCAGTGGTATTAGAGTAGTCTTTTCCTTGCCATTTCTCAAAGCAGGTCCCCGACGAGGTCAGGGTATAGAGAATTGGGTCTCGAGCTAGTTTCTCTTGAGGACAACCTCTCTCATTATCCCAAGCGACCTCCAATGGTGGAAGAAAAGAGAGATGAAAGAGAAGGATATCCTTTTAAGACGTTGCTTGAGGAATCCCTCGTGTGATAGAGGAACGACATGATGGAAAACTTCGCTCAGATCCTTCAAAGACTATTGATGGCGGTGAATGATGCATCTTCGACAAGCAACCATTTCAGAGGTGCATCACCCTTCAAGGTACAAGTCAATTTTGATATCCCCTTATTTAAAGGCTAGATAGATGCAGATGCTCTAGAAAAATGGTTGAATCTGCTAGAAGGTTATTACTTCATCCAAAATTTCTCTGATAGTGAAAAGATCACCTTTGTGTTCCTTAAATCCATTCCCCGTGTCAAAGCTTGGTGGGAAGGTTATTAGGAGTGGTACACCACAGATGAATCTACACCATTTATGAGAGAACCCACTTGGGAGGCCTTTGTATATTCCCTAAAGGAGGAGATCTACCTTGTCGAAAACTATGATGACCAGTACATGAGATGGACTACTTTGTGTCAGAAAACAGATCAAACGTTGTTGGAGTACACTATCATCTTTCGTACCTTTCACTCAAAGATGGGTATCAAAAACTCTGAGTGGCACCTAGTTTTGAAGTATCACAGTCGTCTTCATAGGTACATTCAAACAGAGATGGATTTATGAGACATCTCTTCACTGGGAATTGTTTATCGATATGTAGTCAAAGTTGAGCAGAAATTCAAGCAGCAGAGTAAGTGGGAGTTTGGGTTTGAAAATACGCCACAATAGAATCATGGAAAAGGAAAACCTAAATCATAGAATGAAGGATAGAGAAAGGAATTCCAACCTCAAGAGAGTCATTCCAAGATGCATGCAAAGAAGGGTAGCAGGAATTCTAAGAAAGACACTGGAAAGTGGTGTGAGTTCCACAACATCCCCTGGCACAACACCAATTAATGTCACTCGAAACAATCATTGGTAGTTGAGATTAAATAAAAAGAATAAGAACCTAAATCGGACTTTGATTCAGAGCACAATAAAGGGAAACAATTCATCAATGCGGAACCCACTGCTACCATTGCATCCACAACAATACAACCAGAATAACCAAAGGAGCTTGAGGATGAGGAGTGCCTCTTCCACTCACAGATGTGGGTAAAGGGGAACCCATTGTGTTTCATTGTTGATAGTGGGAGTCAGAAGAACCTGATCGCAGCCAAGGTTGTCAAGATATTGAAGCTACCAATGAAGCCACACCCCAAACCATACACCATTGGATGGTTGAGTTGGGGATGAGACATATTTGTTATCTAGTAGTTTCGCCTATCCTATGGCATCAAGCCCTTCAAGGATGAGGTAGTGTGTGATTTTTCCCCACTTGAATTATGTGATGTTCTTTCAAGACAACTATATATGTGGAAACATCACGCTATCTATGAGTCTCATCCTTGCAGTGTCGTTGTTACTCTGGGAGGTCATCTCTACAAGGTACCAGAGGTAGCTCCGACTACAGCCACTTCATTGATCTTGAAAAACAATGCCACAAATTAATCTCTCAGACCATAAATTTTTCCCTCTTCACAATCCATTCAGACGGGGAACATGAGGTCAATGCGACCACTAGAGCCTTGGCCCAAGACGTTTCTATCCAGCAGAAGTAGGTCGATGAGATTGTAGAGGAGTTGTTTTAGGTGTTCTTGGGGTTCCAACCGTTAGCCCCCATTGATATATCTCTTCTTACTGCATCTTCACTGACAAATTCCTCCCACACTCAGAACAAGGCATATTGTGCAGCCAAATCTGTTGAATGAATCCAACACCTCCAACAGGTTCAATACATCCTTCCACAGGAAAATTACAGGTAGGACATCTACTTCAACAAGGAAAATGACTCACCAAGGTTCAGATTCAGTAGAAGTTTCCCCATCTCCTGAGGGAACTTGACACAATGGGTAGCATTGTTTCCTAAGGGGGGGGGAATGATTCAGGTGGATCTCGATGGCCAACCACCTTTTCCACTGAATCAACATTTTGAGTCTATGGTTTTGATCAACCATGATAATCACCCTTTTTATGGGGAATGGAATGTAATACCATCTTCATTTATTAATTACAGACACTGTGTAGTGATCTTATGTACATGTTTGTAGCATAGCATTAATGCACCAGATCCCATTAGAACTCCGTAGTTAAGCGCGCTCGGGCTAGATTAGTATTGGGATGGGTGACCGCCTGAGAAGTCCTAGTGTCTTACATGCATATGGAATTTTATAAACTTAGATTAATTTATCCCACATGCATCATGTGAATTGTTCTCCTCTCACTCTCTCATATATAATTGAGGTGAAGGAGGCCCTTTAAGCATGCAATGGAGTTTGATGTAAAACTTGTTTCAAATGAAGTGTGGCCAACATCTCTTTCTTTTCTAAGATAATCTACCCCATTCTACGAGTTTGTATTCATTAATATAAGTCAGATTTCATTGTATTTCTATGTTCTCTTTTATATTTTTGGTTTTGTCTCATTTCGTTCTCACCATAATCCGGATCACTAGACCACCACAATTCATCTCTCCAAGTATCCTCATCCTCCTAGGTCAAATACCTCATACATTGTCATACCTTGACAATGTATAACTCTTTGGTCCAATGAAGACTCTATCTCGTCAACCTGACATACACACGAAGCCCTCTCATCCATGCCAAAGCACCCAAGTTGCACCCATCTCAACTCACCATGACAAGCCACTGGAAGTTTAACCACAGGGTTAGAAATCTGCCACACAACATGTTGTTGTGATCCGAGCTCTCTGCCAATCCACCGTAACTACCAACCTACCACACCGCCAAGCTGCAATAGTCCACAACTCCTCATCTAAATATTCTACTCCATGTATCAAACCCAAGACCATCTAACATGTTTCCACCTGCAACCATCACTATAGGTCCCTCTTAGAGTTGTCACCTGTGACCTGACCGGAACAAGAACAAGAAATATGCAACCAACTGTAGCAGTTGTGTCTCAAGGATGATCCCCTTCTCTTCATATCCCAAGATATTATACCATATCAATTTTCACATGAAATTCTATGTGACTAATTTTTAGATCTAAAAATTGCTTCCTAGTGAACTAACAGTTAAACCCTAGTTGTTATCACTGAACAATTTTACACTAAAAGTTATTGATTGAAATTATATGCACCGGAAACAACAATATCAGAGATGAATCATCAATACACATGAGACACAAATTTCAGTTCTATAACCTTGTTAACTTCATAAATTCTGAGGGAAAAACCATCCCTTCCAACCAGTATAATATCACCAAATTTGAGGACAACCTTGTCCTCTCAGCCAATACAAATATCACCAAAATCTGAGGACAACCTTCTCCTCCAATAACTATACAAATCAAAAAACCAAACCTCAACAATTTACTAGAAACTTCCTCTACGAACAAATCTACTGTAGACCACCTGTACAACCTAATGATGTCACCTGTCATCATGTATGGACATGATCCTTCCCAGAAAAATATGTACATGGTTCTCCTTATTGAGACTCGCATACATACAAGATTTGTTCCATTGCAACCTGCGTATATGAAACTATGACCACTTGCAACCTGCATACATATGTGATTGTGCCTACCTGCAACCCGCGTATGTACGCGACTATTCCCACCTGCAACATGCATACATACGTGATTGTGCCTACTTGCAACCCGCGTATGTACGCTATTGTTCCTACCTGCAACTCATGTACATATACAAAAAACCTTTGTACGAATGCCTCTGTGCAATTCTCTCACTGCGAATTTTCTTCCTCTAGGCCATATTTTCCACCCTTGCAGAATTTCTCTTTGTTGAAATCGCCAATCCTCCTAGCACAAGTGCAGACTCACTTATGCTATCTCCATCATGTCTCCACACATGATCTACAATATGAAATGTCATAATGACCTCTCTTCTTTATATACAATCCTCAGGGGTCATCATAGAAGCCCCTCCACAAGTCAACATCAAATTAGGCTTTCTCTATGCGTGTGAAGCCCCAACACAAACCCACAAAGCCCATTATCAAGCCCCTAGATCAAAATCCAAAGGGGTTTTCACCAAACCAAAATTTTGATGTGGTGCCCACGACGATTCCCACATGCCCAACACCTAGGGACATGTAAGAATACCTTCCCAAAGCTACAAAATATCAACATAAAATCCGTAATTCATACTTCAAGATATGGAAAGAAATATTTTAGGCTCTATTTCAAGAATAAGTTCAAATATTTTGGGCAGCTTGGAACCTAATGCACAAGAGATTCTAATGCACATATATGGATGCACTATATGTCAATATAATTATTAAAGATTAATTGAAGATTAAGTTATGACATGTGCAGGTGATTCTAATGCACATATATGGATGGACTCTATGTCAATCTAAATATTATAGATAAAATGAAGATTAAGTTATAGCATGTGCAGGTTGGTTTTTGCAAAATTTCCCCATTTGGATTAAATAGTTTGGGTCTCTAGTTGTCAATTTTAGTTGTCAGAAGCATATTAGTACTCCCTATTAAAAACTCTTGCAAGTCTAATCAAGTTGATCAATTACATGATTATATAGTTCCTATTTGATTGTTATTATGGAAAATTCATCTCGTTTCCCTTTAATCTTCAATTAGTACCAACCAACAAATAAAACATCATTGTGTTTAATGCAAATGATTCATTTATAGATGTCAACCTTCATTGAGATTGTTCTAAATATTGTATGGAAGGTTGCAAGTGACGCAAGTTTCATCAGAAGAGTTTTCTCTAATAGAATTATTTATTTATGAAATTTTCTATACCACTTAGCCAATTATGATTTGAAGAAGAAATTTTGCATAATGCATAGGCTTTGTGTTGCGCAATGGTTGATTTCTTATGTCTATTGAATTGGACTTGTTCACGATCTATTAAGCACAAAGGAATCAAAAGAAATTGAGATATGGTGGGTTAAGATGGACTAGTAGATCTTAGACCTTGAATTATAACCTTTATTTATAGTATTATATGTATCAATGTCATAGGCC
>ML788448.1:117349-131485 GCA_009831015.1 Picea engelmannii
GAAATGGTTATTCAAAGCTTATTTTTAACACATATTCTCACACCTTGTCGAGAAAGTGGGGTCATTTTCCATTAAAACATAGAGGAACTAATGTACCACGTCGGGCACCCTTTACAATCTATTAAACATTTAGATACTAGAATGAAAACATGGTCAACTTTGACAATAGAGGATATTTTGATTTATATTATTTTCAATATGGGTAGTTAAATGAGAATTTGTCAAATTTGATCAGTTTTCATCATTTGTAATCCGAAGAAAACATGATATGAAACTAGTTTTTAAAACCTTCCTATGTGTTTTTGAATATTGGCATCCATCTTCAACAATCTCTTAGTATCATGGTTTATCATTATAACTCAAACACTTCGTTAACTTTGAGATGCATAGTAACTCATTGTTACCTTAATGCAACTCATAGAATGGAAACAAGCTTTGTGATAATGAAATAGTAAAGTGGTCACTCTAACACTTAGTATTTTCTTTGTGATAATGTAGTGTAATGAGATATTTTAGTTATTCCACATCTAGACATTACATTGATAGTGTTTCATTTACACTTCAAAAATAAATAAATAAAATTTTGACATCTAAGTAAACCTTATACATTAAGTTATGATGAATATGTGCATTTTAGATATATATGTTCAAATATTCAATTGGGCATTCATTGTTGTAGTATAGAAATGAATGCACTAACACTATAATTTGGTGCATAGCGCTTGTCTCATGTTTCATTTTTTATTATTAAAAATTCATATGAGAAAATACATTAATTGTTTCAATAATTGTAATGATAGTATGGGAACATTAATTTTTTCTATATAGAATGATGGTATTGCACACTGCAACATAAGACATTTGCATAGCTACTAAAACAGAAGTTGTTGATTTGTTAACTAGATTTTTTTCTCAAGAGTAGTCTAACCATTCAAAAAATTCGACCTATTATGGTGGGTTCCTTCTACCAATTTTATTGCCTCACACCTTGGTGCCTTCTCCAACCCTGTCTCCATTACGACTATTAATATGCACCCCGCATTAGCACATTTAATTCCATGCCTTACTGCTCCACTTGCCTTACTGCCTTTACCATCCTACTGTCTTTGCCCACTGCCTTTTATTCAAGCCCTATTTTGAATCAAATGGATATCCCCAAGTAGGATTCAAACCTACGACCAGTCAGCTCTATATGTTGGGATATATAATGTTCGATCTACTACAGGGTGCATATTTTTTTCCCTCCATTTCTTTGTTCACTTTTTATTTGCATGTACATTGGGTTTGAGGGGACATGGCTCTCGAATTTAGTGTAGGTTGACTTGAATGCCAATTTAGTATCTACTCCATTTTCTTGACTCCACCATTCAAAAATTTTACACGGATTGGCTTCCCCCTCTCCAACTTCTCCCTTGTTTTTAGCATCCAAACTCAGTGTAATTCTTCTTCAGTCATCTAAGCAAGGAAGAGGTTTCAACATTAGTCCTAGTGCAGGGCGTTTTTGCCTCTACAATTTGGTCATGCTCGTGGACAGTCAATTTGCAAAAGGAGGTCTAAGGTTCACTGTGATACTTAAGTTTCAACCACATATTCAATTCAAAAGAAGGTTATTAACATTATTGAGTGTTAAGGCATTAGATATAAATAGTATGTATACTCTTTCTAATCGACATGAGGAAAGCATGTGATTATCTACAACCCATACCCACTTTTGAAATTGTTAGCACTACAAGATCCCCATCCCCCTCTTTTAGGCATTTGAGAAGAAGGAATTGGGAAATAGATCACCACTTGTGTTGATGGGGAATTTTATGCTTATTCCATTTCTTAACTCCATCCCTGGAGTTTTGTATATTTTCAACCTCAAGACGCCCTTTGAGGACTTACCTTTGTACTTAAGGAAATGGGCCTTGATGCGAAGTGAGAATTTTCATATTCTAGACTTGGTGTTTTTAATGCTTAGAACCTATTATCTTGGTAATTTTGAATTATAAGAATGTAATCTAACATGGAAGAGGTCAAAAATAAGGCATTTGTATATGTAGGATGTACATTGTACCTTTGAATGTAGAACTTTGTAAAACTATAATTTGAATGAGTTTGGTTGCTTCAACTCAGCCTCAACTTGTAAATATATTTTACTATTCAATTATATATTCTTCTTCTCTTAAAAAGTAACTAGGGAATTGTGTATTAATAAAGGTTGTATCATAGCTCGTAGCAAAGAAGTACATCATGAGTGAGATTGTGTATCATTTTATAGACCTAGGGAGGGTTACAAATAAACATGAAACTATGGATCTAATAATATAAAAGATACAAAATGTTCCTCTCCCAGTGACATGTATATATTCTATAATAAATGTCAAGTCGAAACTTTAGTACTAGAAAAAACATGACAAAATTGGGTAGGAGGACCTAGCAACTTATGATTTCGACCCTGAGTATCATCTGAGATTGTTAGATGATTGGTTGCTATTGATGTCCATGTGGTGTGACATGCCTTTTCTGGAATATCCAGAAAGACTATTTTTTCAATTGAACAGGGGATTGAGGAACCTGTACCAATTTTCTTATGTTTTTCTAGTTCATGTGGGTGGTAATGGGGAGTCCCATCATGGTTCTCTTGATCTTGTATACTCCACAAACCACCACCTTGCTTGTGTGTCGACTTAAGTGTTTGACAAGTGGCATTTCCTTCATGGGTTATGGAATGGGTTTATAAGAATCTATGTTTTTAAAGGTTAGACACCCCTCTTCTTTCAAGATGGTGATGTTTTCATACCGATTTGCTTGTTGGTTGTTATCCATTTTGACATGATAGTAACTGACGTTGGAGAAATATATATGAATTTTTCGTATTCTTTAAATTGCATATGGAAATCTGGAATCTGATGGCTTTGTTTCCTGAACCATATGCCTAATGATAATTAGGGAATCCCCAACAACAATCAATTTCTGCAAATTTAAGGACTTGGCTATATCCAAACCTTGCATTAGGGAATACATTTCAACAAGGTTGATAGAAATTTTACCAAGACTCTATGAGAAAGTGTTTACCTATTTTCCTTGGGGGTTAAGAATAAACCCCCCCCCCCCCCCCCCTTGGCCCCTCCCACACCTACCACCCCTAGATTTATCTTGGAATCACCATCAAAGAAGATAAAATAAGAGGCTTTGATTGATTTCCAAGTTTTTAAATCCTCTTGAATCAACTAAAGTTGTCAACTAGATCTAGTCCTCAAATGCCTTTAATTGAAGTTTGCATATGAGTAGTAAAAATGGAATTTCCCAAGCCACATCTCTTCATATTAATCCAACACTTGAGGGGAGGGGACGGTAAATCATTTGGAAATTACGTTTTTATCCAAAAGAGAAATTGATCTTCCAGCTACCATTTATGGCTTGGTTTATTCTTATCTAAATCTCACCATGTTTCTTGCTAACCGTTATCGCAAGATTTTTAGTTATGCAAAGCCCAACACAAGACCACCAAATCTTTCGTAACTACAGGATGTCCTACCATTGTCACCTTAGTAAGAAATCCCCTCATTTTAGTGATGGAGGAGTTCCACAACAAGGGAGGCTTCCCCGGTGACCTCAAGGAATTAAAGTAGCAAGTTTGTTAGCCAAGCCTACCACCCCCTCTCTTGATCACCTAAGTCAATGACTAGGTCAAGGGGAATTAAGAGGTAAAATATGGTTTGAGTACCAGGGAGATATATATATATATATATATATATATCAGGTATAGATATATATACCTGGGAGATATATGTGTGTGTGTTTGTGTGTGTGTGTCTGTGTGTGTATTGGTAAAAGATGGTTTTAGTACATGGGAGATATATATAGGTAAAAGATGGTTTGAGTACCTGGGATATGTGTGTGTGTGTGTGTGTATCGATTTCCAAGTACAAACATGTAAATAATACCTCTTTGAGACACTAGACAGTAAAAATCACGATGGTCGTTATGAAATTGCAACAATTAAAAGTAGTACAACAGAAATAGATAAATTATAACATCAGCAAGAATTATACTTCATAATTACAACAATTAACTATGAAATTTTAGCATTTACTCAATAGAACAAGAACAATATGCAATTGTTAGATGCAGTTTGTGGGTATGTTAGGCCACTATTAGAGCAATGTATGCAACAAAATAGTGTATGTTAGGATGGTTGTAGCAAACTTTGCAACAATAGAAATATTATTAGTGAATTAGCTTAAGTTAGTGTTAGTAAAGTTAGTACAAAGTTTGAGAGAAATGAAATGAAGAGTTTGTTGATCACTTTCACCACAAGAGAGCTTAATTATTAGTGTCTTTAAGGGCTATGGAGTCTTTACAACATCAAATTATGCAATAAGTTTTGGAGATGAATCTAGAAAATACTAAGAGGTAGGGCTTAAACTCTAAGGTGCTAGCGCAATAGGGCCTTAGGGTTTAAACGTTTTGGAGAGGGATTGCTAGAGTACAAGCACTTTTGGGTTTTAGCAACCTTTTATTCCTTCTTAAGTACTTCAACTAGATTGTAGTCAAGAGACTAGGGCTAAAATCCTAAAGTGCTAGCACTTTAGGGATTTAGGATGCTAAACCTAGCAAGGAGATTTCACCAATTTTGAACAAGAAAAACTTTGTAATAAGGGGAAGCACTTATGCTCCTCTCTTAGGGTTTCACCAAGCAAGACCTCTAGCATGAAAAAGAGAAATTACCTTGAACATTTGATAGCAAAAAGATAAACTTGCAGAATTTTCACTTACTTCACCAAGATAGCATGAGATAAAACTATAATTGCATAAATTCCATCGAAAAATCAGCAAAAGAATACACAAAATGATCCTCCGAGCAATTTTCATGAGTGTAGAAGAGAGAGTGCCAAATAGGGAAAAAAATCCTGACTTAGTCTCTCACAAATGGTGAGAAGATCCGATGATAAAATGAAATGTCAAGTGGATTTATTTATATGGATCCATCTTGACCTATTTTTCCACTTTAAATTGTCAACAACCAAACATAAGAGGGCCAACCCATTTAATTTTCCCTTAGAATATACAAAAATAAAATTGTACATGAAATAAAACCCTAAAAGGGTTACGACATGCCCTAAGAGGGTGACGTGGGCTCTTCAAGTGCAACATCAAGCATGATTAAGGAGATGTTGGGCCTCCAAAGGCCACGTGTCATGCCAAAGTGTCCTTCCATGGTCTCCTCCTGTCAAGCCACCTCTGGAACCATCTAATCCATCAAACCCTATCCCTCCAAGATGACATCAAGTGATAAGAAGTGACATCCTAGGCCTTCAAAGGACAACGTCCAAGTAGAGAAGGTTTCAATATCATCCTTTATTGATTCCAAGGTGCCTCTAAGGGAAATGTCCTTCACTTCTATGTGAAATGATCATCGTTGATAGTCTTCCACATGTGGGGTCCAACGCCCATCCTATGGGAAAGGTCCCAAAAAGAAAAAAAAGTACACCTTCAAAGGGTCTACAAGTCACAAGTAGCATTCCAATTAAGCCACATTTAATACAAGAACCACCCAAACCTGTGCATCAAATCCCGCCTTTTAAAATTAAACAAATTCTCAAAGACCTTATAAATTTTAACAAATTTAGGTATGGGAGGGGTGTCATGGTGTAATATTGGGTAAGTCAATAACCAAGTCAAGGAATGTTTCACAAGGAGACCCTATATTGATCACATGATGAGTATGAGGTGGATTGGGGGAATAATTTTGGGCATGGGGTTCCTGACATATGAATGGTTCATATTGTCTCATTTATAGGTGCATTTGTGGAGGGTGTGTTGCATCCTTCATTTACAATGAAACATTTTTCCAATCCTTTGCATTTAATTTATTATGGTCCAAACATTGAGTTCGATGTGCATTGGAAAGTAAAGAGCATCGCAATGTCGCTTGAAGTTAGGAACACATTGAGTGTCATATGCAATGGAAATTAAAGGACATTTCAAATGCATTCCCCCATCAAGAGGGGCATTTATTAATTACATGTTTTAAAATGTCCTTCATTTTATGGAGAAGCATTTCATTGCTCTCAGGACCTTAGGGAAAGCATATAGAAGGATAATTCATGGCTTTTAAATTTTTCCAGAAACAACACCTCTGGGCCTTTAGCCCCTTCTTCCCATGAAATGAGGTACAAGCCATTCTTGGGGTCAATGCACCGAAAAACCCAAAAGATGAGAAAATGAAGGGGAAGAAGTGTGGGAAGTGGTAGATATGAGGGAAGAATGGTACGATGATCCTTCAAGGAACCACCTAGTAGCTACCCCTTTTCCTGAGGGTGACCTACTTAATAGGAAACCATGTCAACCACCAAGGTGAAATAAGGAAAAAGGTATAATTTTCAAGCAAACATTTCATAATAAAGAAAGGACTCTTTCCAACATTCTCAAATGCTTCAAATATTAAAGTGACACTTACCATGAGACCGGACTTGTTAACTCATGAAGCAAGACTTGTCATCTTCTAGGATCCAAGCTGGTGTAGTGGGCGTTGCTCTGATGACACGATGATGATGATGGTGAAATTTGGTGAAATAGAGGGGATCTGTGGGATGTGTTGTGCATCAGTCTCTTGACACTCCATGTCTGCTACTTGTGGGCCTCGAGACATCATATCCTTAGTTACCCCTAGACTGGGGGGCTAACATTTGGATCCTACATGGGGACATTTCTATAGTGGGAAAACCCCCCTACGGACTACACTAGGGTTCTAAAGTGCAGGCAGAGCTAACCGTCTAAAGTCTCCTACTCTTAAACATTATCCTGACAACACCCCATATTCATATATAAAGTACAAAGTAAATGGATCTGGTAGTCTTACCTTGAACTCTACGTCCGGTGTCGATCCCAATGCGTTCGGTCGCTTCTCGACTGAAAATCTCCTCCCAAGGCTGACCTGCATTCACCAAAAGACAAACAAGAAACTGCGAACAAACATTCTATATATGGACTAATGGGTTAGATGTCATAACAAAATGTAAATCAATCATACAGATTAAACACATCATATGGTGGGATGGCAAAAGTACTTCTTTATATTAAAATCATAATGTCACTTACAAAACGAGATCGTCGACTTCTCCTTGAACCCGGTCCTGGTCTCCTCTTCACCAAGCTCCAACTGCTTCCATGTATCCTTCTTCTCTCACACTTCTCTCTAGAGAATAGGCATAGGGTTATGGATGAGGAAAAAGGGCAAGAATGGGGAATTCTGGCTCAAACTCACAAAGTGGTTGCAAATTCTTGGGGCAAGGGGGGATTAGGAAATGGGCAGAGTTTCACTACTTTCATGCTTCTACTTAGAATGGGACCCCAACACCTTATTTTACATGCCAAAAACATAGTTATTCGGTTGGGTGATGGGCTATGGGTGGTCAATTGGTTAGGAAACTACCCAAAAGCATGTATCCCCTTGCAACTTTTTATTTTTTACAACTTTTGTGGGTATACGCGGGCTGTAATGGTGCAACTAGCGTACGTACGCGGGTAGTAGTGGTGCAGCTAGCGTACATACGTGGGCAGTAGTGGTGTAGGGCGCATACATCTTCAAAATTTTGGTTTTTAAGAAGAGTTATTTAGTATTGGCTTAGCAAAAATAGTAAGTAATGATGGCTTGTTGTTAGGTATGCATGTTTGGTGAAAATTAGGGTTATAACAGACATGTGCTCATTGTAGATCGCATGAGAACCTGAGCATCTCTTGGTATGACATATGCCTACACAACTTAAGAAAACTGTTGAAATCTGAGGGGTTGTGTAACTCACCCCTTGTTCATATGGAAAATAAAAACTACCAAAAACTAGAGAAAAACTTGAAAAGAAAAAAAATTCTGATATTTTTACTCTAACATATCAAATGAGTATGAAAATCATATGAAAGTAACATAACAAGATGCAAGGATGCATGAAAGACAATAATGTAAATCATAAATATGTGTGCAAATCTAAACAAAGTGCAACTATGCTAGCGTGAAATGTGATCCAACATATATACAATGTAATGCAGAATGAAAATCCATACCCTAACCTACTTAACTTAACCTATGTTAGTTGAAATGTTAGGTATAATCATATAAACAACAAATCCATCCTATAATTGTACTTGAACATCTACCCCTATGCTTCATCATAAACCAAAATAAAGATAAATCAAGCACATAAAGAACATGAGTTAGAGTAGTCATTATATCATACATAATCATAAAATCTAACTCATGGAGGCAGGAGGGAGGGACAAAATCATGCGAATAGTTATCACCGCAACCCTGCCCTATCCATCCTAGGATAAGGCAAGAAGAATCAAGTAAAGGAAGATCCTCATCCTCAGCAACCAAAACAACACTCAAATATCGATAAGGAATGAGAAGGAACGTAAGGAAAAATCTAAGGTTTCCCATGGATGAAGATAGAGAAGCTTAAGTGATGCAGGAGCATCATCAATGAGCAAACGTGGAAGGACAACTCAGCGCCTGGGGATCATTTTGGAATCTAAAACATTGGGAGTTACTGCAAATCTTTTGGAGCTGATTGGAAAAATGGAAGAAGATCAAACACTTGGAAGTTGATGATCACGAGTGATCTGGGAGTTTTCACTCCTAGACTTGAATGTAACTGAACTTAGGTAGCAGTTAGGTTTTCGTTTCGAGTAGACAAGTATTCAGGGGGAACCCTAAGGACCCTCTTAGATAAATAGAGGTTTCGTACACCCAGATGAGGTTGTTGCGAGTTAATAGGATTTTTTTGAGTTTTGAGTTATTGTTTTGATATTAGTTGTAGCCATTTACTTTTGAATGAATATGATAGAGGAAAATTGAATCAAATGCATAGCACTGTTATTGTTTGTAATTCTTTGTTATTGTGTTTTCATAAATGAATGAATTTCGTTATGAATGGATGAAACTGTGAATGTTAGTATAAGTTTCAATTTTTTCTCTTCGGTTGAGTGAGTGCAAAGTGTGCACACAGGACGCAAGGAGTGTGTGACGAGATCTGTTTCGATTCTGAAGCTCAGAAGAGATAGCACAAACTTTCCCCTTTGCAAGGAGTGCAAAGCGACTACTGCAAGGCATGCACAGGTATCTGCAAGAACCAAGTATTGCGTAGGAATCTGCTGCAAGGAGTGCACAGATTTAGAATTCGACTAAGTGTCAAAGGGACTCCATAAGAGGTGAAGGAGAGAAAGGTGAAATCCTGAGTTGATTTGGGCCATTGGATCCAGAAATATCTGGACCGTCGATCTAGTGCCATCGCGATCTCGGATATCGGGAAAATGGAAGTAAGGAGACTCCCAAAGTCGCAAAACATGAAATACCGATTTGATCACAATTGTTGATCGAAGGAAAAGTCCAGACCGTCGATCTGACGCTCGCAAATATCAGGAAATCGAGGATCAGGAGAATAGAGGTGAACCAACCTCCAAAGTCGTGAAATGTGAAATCGCGACTTGATTGTAGCCGTCAGTCGAGGGAAGATTGTGGACCGTAGATCTAATCATATCGGGAGTTCCCGATACGCGAAATCCCAACACGCTTGAGAGTTGAGCCCCGAGTCATGATCGGAGGTCACATTGAGGGAAGTTAAGGGAGGAGCTAGTACACGCTAAACTCATGTCGGGGTTTCGGGGGATGGGAGAATCGGGGTGATTCACATGCAAAGACCCGACACGCGAAATCACGAAACGCCTTTTGGGTTAGGCTCGCGATCACAGCCAGTGGTTGCATGAGAGAAGCTTGCGTCTGGTGCTTGTTCGCACGGCAGGGTTTCATGAAAAGGACCTGTGGACATTTCTTGAATATTCTAGCAGGAAATCGAAGAGTTGATCCAGCTCGAATATTGAGAATATCCAGAGACCGGGAGGTCAGCAAACCCTGCTGAGGTGGGGCACTGCATCATTAAGGGATAAAACCAGGCCTAGAAAAAAAAATTCTCCCAACCCAAGGTCTGTTGATCTTGTGTGTGATAGTGAAAACACTTACAACATACCTTAGGTTGAAAACAAATTTTTCCTATAGGGAAATGACTGTCATGTGAAGAACCCCCAACCGTATCTATAGGGAAATAACAAGGTGAAAGAAGAGAAGGCCGGAAACTTTTGTCACAAAAATCCTTCTCTAGACAAATCATGTCCTTACCCTCATCAAAATTGGAGCATAGTGGTGGTTCAAAATTTTCTTCATAGAATAAATCCAAGTGATCGAAAGAATATGTATCAAACCCCCCAAGATATAACCATAAGTCATCATGAGAGCACTGCGATAAGTCATTCCTAGGTGGTTGGAACAAATATGTAATGATGTCATCTTCTTGTTTCCAATCATCTGAGTATTTCATAATCACATATGGTTTTTCTAAGGGAAACAATTGAAAATGACCTTCAATGTCATAAATGGGATCATCACTAGGACAAATCGTATGCCATTTGTGTCTCCCAACATGTATAAACACATCAATATTGTCGATCACATCATCACTTTCATTATAACATGAAGGGACTAGTGCATCCGAGGGTTCCTCTAGCAATTCTTCACTTTATGAATCATATAATAGAGTATCATCAAAAAACTAGAAAGGAAAATAAATTGCCACATTCTCTTCTTATGCAGGAGGAATGGAATCTTGGATGACTTCGTCAAATGGAGGAGCAAACACAAGTGCTTCATCTTCATGATTCAACTCTTCTAGCTCTTGTTCTTCTATCAAGTGTTGGTTGTCTCCAATGGAATCATGAGGTAATTGTTGCTCCTCTTAAAAGGGTTGGAAACCCTCTTCATGAGCTTCTTTATCGAGCTCTTTCCTTGGAGGTGCATGATCTTTAAGGCTCTCATCCAAGGTATGCTCAAGATATAGAGGTTCTTAATTATTAAATTCTCCATCACTTGATTGTTTGTTTGGAAGGGGAGCTTTATCAAGGTCTACATAGTTTGAATCATCCCATTCTTCTCCGTCCACATTCAACTCCAATATCTTGGATAAAACCCAAGGTTGGTCATACTTCTCTTGTATGTTGTCACATAGAATTTTTACTCGAAAGTATGCCTTAGCAAGATCTTCCTCTCCTGAAGCTTCAAGACTTTGTTCATATTTTTCCAATCTACAGTTATGTTCTTCTCATATTTTTACACAAATGCCAACTAATAAATGTATATCTATGCGTTGATCAACCAATTCCTTGCAAAACATTTTATCTTCTCTGACACTCTCCTTCACCCTTTGGGAGAAGTTTTCACAATATTCTAGTTCTTCATCCTCAATAAGTGTAGCAACTACCAATGTAGTGTTTTCATCACGAGGATGAGCATGCCCAACAAATTCTTTTTGTAGGGCATAGTTTGATTCCCTAAGGTCACTTATAAGAGGATTTGGGAAGACTTCTTCCTTTTTAAGGGATGTTGTCAATTCTTGAAGAGTGTCTTAATATGTCCGAGGTTGTGAATTCCTATACTCAAGAATTGCTAATGATATATGTGAGAGAGGAGATGGTTTTCGATTTTCAAGTGTCATTGATCCAATCTTGTATATCAAATGATAGGGAGAGTGCAAACCATTACATTTGTACATATTCATGCTCCCCCATACCCCGTATGTATTTCAAGAACTTTACAACATCAAAAACAACTTGTCCATTGAATTTTGGAGATATTTCTGACCATACATCCTTATATTTGTCTGGGTATCCAAGGATGATTTCAAAATCAATGCAAGAAAACCATTCTTGAAAATCCATAATTTCATCACTTGGAAAGATCAAAATATATCAATGGAGTCACCAGATAATATTTCTAGGATCATCAAAGGAAAGTGAGGTATTTACCCTTAGTGGAGTTGCCAGGTAAGCTTGTAAGATAAGGGCTTTGGGAGAAGATTACCAAAGATATTTCATTGAGGAGAATGACTCAATCCTTCCCAACAACTATTTTGAAATGTTATCACATGATTTGTAGTTGTGCAAAGTCGAACACAAGATCACCAAATCTTGTGTAACTATAGGATGTCCTACCATTGTCACATTAGTAATAAATCCCCTTGTTTTAGTGATGGAGAAGGTTCACCATAAGGGAGGCTTCCCTAGTGACCTCAAGGGATCAACGTATAAAAAAATTTAGCCAAGCCTAGGGCCCCCTCTGTTGATCACTTAAGTCAAGGTCTAGGTCAAGTTGAATTAAGAGGTAAAACATGGTTTGAGTACCTCCCTGAGACAAGAACACTTATATATATATATATCCAAGTACAAGCATGCAAATAATACCTCTTTGAGACACTAGATAGTAGAAATCACTATAGTTGTTATGAATGGAAACTATTGATAGTAGTACAACAACAATAGATAAATTATAACAGCAACAAGAATTATACGTCAAAATTGCAACAGTCGGCCATGAAAATTTAGCACTTACTCAATAGAACAGTATGTAATTGTTAGATGCAATTTCTAGGTATGTTAGGCCACTATTAGAGCAATGTATGTAGAAAATTAGTGTATGTTAGGATGGATGTAGAAAAATTTTGCAACAGCAAGAAGCTTATTAGTGAATTAGCTTAAGTTAGTGTCAGTAAAGTTAGTAGGAAGTTTGAGAGAACTGAAATGAAGATTTTGATGATCACTTTCACCAGAAGAGAGCTTAAAGATTAGTTCCTTTGAGGGCTATGGAGTCTTTACAACAACAATGCAATAAGTTTTGGAGATGAAGCTAGCAAAGAGTAAGAGGTAGGGATTAAAATTTAAGGTGTTGGCACGTTAGGGCCTTATGGTTTAAGCCTTGAGGAGAGGAATTTCTAGAGTGCAAGCACTTTTGGGTGTTAGCAACTTTTTCTCCCTTGTTAAGTACTTCAACTACATCACAATCAAGAGTCTAGGGCTAAAATCCTAAAGTGTTATCACTTTCGGGCTTTAGGATGCTAACCCTAGCAAGAAATTTTTCCCAGTTTTGAACCAGAATAACTTTGTGAGAAGAGGAAGCACTTATGATCCTCTCTTAGGGTTTCACCAAACAAGACGTGTACCATGAAATAGAGAAATTACCATGAAAATTTGATAGCACAAAGATAAAATTGTATAAATTTCACTTACTTCACCAAGATAGCATGAGATAAAACCCTGATTACAGAAATTCCATCCAAAAATCGCCAAAACCAACCACAAAATGATCATCCAAGCAAGTTGCATGAGTGTATAAGAGAGAGACATATAAATAGGGCAAAACATTCAGACCTAGTCTCTCACAAATGGTGAGAATATTTGATGATAAAATGAATTTTCAAGTGGATTTGTTTATATGGAGCCATCTTTACCTATTTTTCCACTAAAAATTGTCAACAACCAGACATAATAGGGTCGACCCCTTTAATTTACCCTTACAATATACAAAAACAAAATTTTACATGAAATAAAACCCTATAAGGATGATGCCATGCCTTAAGAGGGTGATGTGGCCTCTCCAAGTGCAATGTCAAGCATGAGGAGGGAGATGTTGGGCCACCAAAGACCATGTATCATGCTAAAGTTTCATTCCATGCTCTCCTCATGTCAATCCACCTCTTGAACCATCCTATCCATCAAACTCTATCCCTCCAAGGTGACTTCAAGGGCTAAGAAGTGACATCCTAGGCCTCCAAAGGCAAACGTCCAAGTGAATAAGGGTTCAATATTGTCCTCTAGTGATGCCAAGGTTCCTCCAAAGGAAATGTCCTCCACTTCGAGGTGCAATGCTCATCATCAATGGTCTTCCACATGTGGGGTATAGCATCCATCCTATGGGCAAGATCCTCCAAAGAAAAAAAAGTATGCCCTCCAAGGGTCCACAAGTCACAAGTATCATTCCAAGTAAGCCACATTTAATACAAGAACCACTCAAACATGTGCATCAAATCTCCCTTTTTAAAATTAAACAAATGCTCAATTAACTTATAAGTTTTAAAATTTAGTTATGGGAGGGGTGTCATGGTGCCCTATTGGGTAAGCCAATGCCAAGGTCAAGGAATGTTTCCCAAGAAGACCCTATCCTTATCATGTGATGAGTATGAGGTGGATTGGGGGAATAATTTTGGGCATGGGTTTCTTGACATATGAAGGGTTTGTATTGTCTCATTTATGGGTTCCTTTGTAGAGGGC
>ML788448.1:150437-170676 GCA_009831015.1 Picea engelmannii
ACTAATTCTCCAATCAATCTCTTGCTAGTTTGCTTCTAACCTTTTCCATAAGCATTCCCTTCAATATATAGGAGAGAATAGATTAGTTACTTGGATAGGAATGATCCCAAGATATCAGGAAAACCAGTATTTGACAACCATTCAAATGCCAACTCATCCTTCTAGAAGATTCCCTTCTAGAAGGTTCGAGAATTTATATTTTTCCTTCCTTTAGAAGATGTTCGCACCCTGATAGTTAGGTACAGCGTGAACCTCTTGCACCCCAACTTAATGCAGCCTGCGAGAATAATGAATTCTCGCAGGCAAATATATAGGTAGCCTGCGAACCTTCCTTAAAAGTATGATTTCTGGAAGCAGACAAATGTAACTTTTCTCAGGAAAGTGTTCTAGTGAAGAGCCTGATTTCTCCATCATCATTACATCATCACGACAACCAAAATTATGGATAACAATTATGTGTTTTAAAAGGTCCTTCATTTTATGGAGAAGTGTTTCATTTCTCTCATGACCTTAGGGTGAGAATATTAAGGATAATTCATGGCTTTTAACTTTTTCCGGCTACAACATGTAAAGAACCAATCTAGTTCCTACGGAGGATATCCATCATAAATGGAATAAATAATTGTAATTCATATTGACAAGAAAATATCTTGAATAAGAATGTATATAATGAGATAAAATAGATAATATATGATGATAGATGTACAATGAGAGTGTCAAACATATAAAGAACCTAAAGGCACATATGGCAACCATCCATGAAAGGATGTGTCCCTTAGACAATTAATAACTCTTTTATTATTATTGTTATTATCACTAAATATTATATATATATATATATATATATATATATATATATTGTATGGTACATTGCCTTCCCCTTAAAAATGCTTTGTCCTCAAAGAATGATTAGAGAAAGAACTATCTCTTTTTCTAACTGAAACTGTCTTCTCATGATATTTTTTTTTTGTAGTTGTGACACTTGACGAAACAAAACGATATAATCTTTGAATTCTTGAAGTAATATGTTGCATTTTTTTTGGAAGTAATCCATCCCAAATCTACTTTCATTGGAACTGTTTCATGATCGATTGTTCTGATAGGATTTCTCATTTTAGGCTTCGATACAAGTTGTCGATTTTGTCTTTGTTCTTTTTCAATGTTGTAGTTTAGTTGTTGGTAAGAAGAACGTTTTTTATATTCCTCTTGACCTTGTTGTTATTCGTAACCACTTTTTTTATTTGGATGACGATAAGGCATCAGAATCTTGTTGGGTATGTGTTATATTCTTTGCACGAGTAGTATGTGTATTATATGCTAGGCCCCCCTTGGGGGGTGCAGCGCCCCCGAAAAAAAATTGCCTCGGAAAATGTGTCACATATTTAGGTGGTTTTTCGGCACATGGTTTTTCGCTGATGGTTTTCTATTTCCGGTTAAGGAACTAGGGTTGTTGACTAATCCAGGTCATTGGGTTAGGGTTTTGTATGCCACTGGCTCCTATATGTATATTGTATTGTAAACAATGTATCACTATGAATGAATATAGAATATGTTGGTTTTCCCGGTTTGGGTTTCCAGGGGAAAAATCTCTGTGTAATGTTTGTATTTGCCATTGTATATTTTCTGCTCTTTTACTGAAAATATGTTTGCAGTAAAAATTGTACAAGGATAAAATCTACATTTTTTATGAATATTGTTTATTGGATCTCTCTTCAACTTTTGATGTTTCTAGTAATTCAATTGGATCAGTGTTTGTTTTTTTCTCTAAGGTCTAGATTTTTTTAACTAGAATCTTCTCTATTTCAACTAATTTAGTCATTTTTCCTTTGTGATCTAGCTCTTCTTGTAAAAACTTATTATCATGTTTTAGATTTCTAATTTAGGTACGTAAGTCTTGATTATGTTGCCTTATACATAAAATTTCTTCCTTATTTCCTGACTCGTCGTTTTCATTTTTGTATTCCAAATTTTTCATTATTTTGTTCTTTAAACTTTTAATTTGTGCAATCAATTGTTGATTAAGGATTCTTAGGTGAGAGATTTCTTCATCTTTTTCGGAGAATTTCTTCTCATTCTTTAACTTATTGATTTGTTCAACCAAGCTTTGATTATGGTTCTTTAAATGGAAATTCTCTTCATCTTTCTCTAATAATTTATTAATGAGATAAGGATTAGCTTTTTCTAACTTCTAATCCATTTTCTTCCTATCTTTTGACTTGTTTATTTGTACCAATAACTTTTGCTTATGATTTTTTAAGTAAGAAATGTCTTTGTATTTTTCTTGTAATTTTCCCTCAAGATTTTGTTTTTGTCTCTCTTCTTGGTTTTTTAGCATTGCTCCAACCCAACTTGAAATTGTAAATTTTTGTTGTGTTGTTGATAATGAATTAATTGGTTCTCTAATTATTTTATTTTCACTTCCCAATGCGTCTCACCTTGATTTTCTACTAAATTAAAAATCTTTTTACAATATGGACAAGGGTAAGTTCCATTCATAAGGCCCCTGTCATACTCTTCCTCTTTTGCACACTAGGGGCATTTTACAGAAAAAAATCTTCTTTGTAGATGTAATAGTTCACTTAGTATTTTTTTAATAAATAATAAATGTATGAATTTCAAGAACCCACTTTTAAAACAATACACTTTTTCACTTCTTTTTTTTTAAATCCTTTAACTTTGGAATATATTATTTTATTTTATATCTTTTTTTCTCTTTTAACTACCTTTCACTTTCCGATATCCACTTCACTTTTAAAAATATAATAATCCTTCAAACTTTTTTTTATTTACAAAAAATTATGATGCATTTATAAATTATTATAAAACCTTTCCTCCTTGTCTTTTTGTGTCTTTTTGTGGATACCTCTAACTCTACAATATTTAATATGATACCCTCTCTTCTTACTTTTCCTTTATGAATATATTTTACACAAGTTAATTGGGCACGTTACTTTTCTAAAATATCTTTTGAATTTGGTTGAATTAATATTACTCCAAAAGACTTAGGTCATTGACTTTTTATTTTGGCTTCAACTCAACGTGTATATAAAAAGATGTAAAAATTTACCACCGTAATTTTTTTATAGGGTAGGGAAATACCGTGGGCCTGTAAACCACCAACAGTAAAATCGGAATTTACTCTTCCTTCTTCTTTGGAACATTTTATTTTAAATTACCTTTTCTTTTTTTATTCTTTCTTTTTCTTTCTTTTTTCTTCTCCTTTTTTTTCTTTATTTTTATTTTTTTAATTTTCTTCTTCTTGATATATGGTAATAGCTTCTTCTGGTCAAAGACCTGGATAAATTAGAGAAACTTTGAATTTTGTTTGTATGGAGCTACAAGCATGTATGGCCAATGGTCAAGATCGGCATAAATTAGAGAAACTTTGAATTTTGTTTGTATGGAGCTACAAGCATGTATGGCCAATGGTCAAGATCGGCAATGAAACTCTGATACCAATGTAAAGAACCAATCTGGTTCTTACGACCGATATCCATCATAAATGGAATAAATAATTGTAATTCATACTAGACAAGAAAATATATTGAATAAGAATGTACATAATGAGCTAAAATAGATATTATATGATGATAGATGTACAATGGGAGTGCCAAATATATAGAGAACCTAAAGGCACATATGGCGACCATCCATGAAAGGATGCATCCCTTAGACAATTAATAACTATTTTATTACTATTATTATCACTATATATATATATATATATATATATATATATATATATATATATTGTATGTTACATTACCTTCCCCTTAAAAATGTTTTTTCCTTAAAGCATGATTAGAGAAGGACCTATCTCTTGTTCTAACTCAAATTGTCTTCTCACAATATTTTGTTTTTGTAGTTGTGACACTTGACGAAACAAAACGATATAATTTTTTAATTCCTGAAGTAATATGTTGCATATTTTCGGAAGTGATCCATCCAAAATATACTTTCATTGGAACTGTTTGATGTTTAATTGTTTGGATAGGATTTCTCATTTTAGGCTTCCATACAAGTTTTCAATTTTTTCTTTGTTCTTTTTCAATGTTGTAGTTTAGTTGTTGGTAAGAATAACATTGTTTATATTCCTCTTGACCTTGTTGTTGGTCGTAACAACTTTTGTGATTTGGATGACAATAAAGTTGTTGATATTATGGTAGCTGCGGGAGGTATTTACCTCCACGTGTAAACCTGACAAGGATAGAATACTCCAGGAAGAAAGAAGAAACCCTAATGAGTTGGCTAATAACCCTAGAAGACTTGTCGGCTCAAGAAGATAATTTAAATTAAGTTATTAGCCTCCAAGAGAAGAAGTCGGCTATAAATAATAATATATACTGAACAGACAGATACCCAGAATGAGAAGTTGGCCCAGGAAGTTAGCCAGAATTAGTATAAATACAAGAGGTCAGTTCTCATTCTGGCAGGCAGTCTCAGAATTGCAGAGCGGCACTTGTGCGCACTGTAGTGCTCAGTTTTGTGCACAGGTTTGGAGGAGAGTTGTCGGTGCAGCTGCTGCAACTAGCAGTTACGTTTTGGCTTGGACTATCTCTTGGCTAGGGTTTGGACTATCTGATCAGCTCTTATTGATGCACTATCCTTGGGGAAAGGTGCGCTACCCTTTGTTTGGCTATCTAGCCTAGGGTTTGCTTCCAGAGTGTTTCTCTATCAAGGTTAAGGTGCTCGGAGGGTGTCTTCGGCCTATGGTTGGGTGACAATAGAGATATTGTCAGTGATAAAACTAGCACATCCATTATATTCTAACAGGTTATGGGCCCACACCTCTTTCATTCATTCTAACCGCTGGAAGGAAACATAGATAGAAGGATATTAAGGTCGTTGAAGCATTGTCGCTAGGGTTACTAGCAGGTGTAGTTGTAGAAACCCTATTCCTCTCGTTGAGACACATTAAGTGAAGAGATTGACCTAATCTCTAGACATATCAGTGTGCCCTAGCCTAGCGCATCTCCTGGTACTCTCAGCAAGCCAAGACGTCAAGTTTGAGTTTGTGGTCAAATCTAGGGTTTGACCAAGTCAAAGAAGCCATGACTTATTCTACGAAGTCAGAGAACAAGTTAGGTGGAGCCTCTAACTTCGGAGCGTGGAAGACAAGGATTGACCTCATCCTTGCCAAGAATGAAGTGTTGGATATCATGAAAGGAAAGATCGTGGAACCAGAGTTTGAAGAAGGAAAAGAGAAGGAACCACAGAACGTTGCAGTTATGGATAAGTTCAAAGACGGTGACATCGATGCCATGAGTATCATAGTGGAATCTATAAAAGACCACTTGATACCCTACATATCCCATATTGACTCATCGAAGAAGATGTATGATGCCCTAACAAATCTCTTCTCGGTCAGAAACATTGGACAAGTTATGAGTCTGAAGAATGAGCTTCGTGACATGAAGATGAATGATGATGACAACATAACATCATACTTTGTGAGAATCTCTTAGTTAAGAGATCAACTACAAGCTATTGAACAAATAATTTCAGAGAAGGAATTGGTGAACATAGTACTCAATGGTCTTCCCAAGACGTGGGATGCATTTGCCGCAAGCATGAACACAAGGAAGGAGTATCCAACATTTGAATAACTTTGGACTTGTTGTGCTCAAGAAGAATCAAGGATCAAGTGCAAAAGAGAAACCCCAAAAGAAGTACGATGATCAAGCCTTCACAGCAAGATTCAATAATTTCATGAACAAAAGGAAGTTTGGCTCAAGGAGGAAGCCAAATCAAGAGAAAGACATTTCAGAAATACAATGCTTCAACTGTTGAAAGTATGGTCACTACAAGAATCATTGTCCCGAGCTAAAGAAAAGAAAGGAGAAACACAAAGCATCATTTGCCGAAGAAAAGGAACCTACAAAGAATACTAAGCGGGATGAAAGAGACTTCTTCTTCTGAAGGTAAAATACTCTTCTTATTTCTTGTACATATCTTGTTTGCATCGTCTCTGTACATATCTTGTATATCTATCTCCTGGACGATAATGTATTCCAAGAGGAACTATACCTATGGAAGAAAAACAAGATAAGGATGAATATCATTAGATAATACACATGAAAGGATGAAATACGTCAAACAAATCATGTGAAAGTTATTACAAGATAAGTCGAATCCATCATGAAGAGACCTAGAAGAAGCAAAGATAGAAAGAAGTCAGCCATCAAGAGGAAATTGGAGAAAGCCTTATGACATTTTTGTAGAAGACAACAAGACGGATGTGTGGACTCTGTCAAACAGAGAGAGCCAATTATATATTGCAGTAGACAACAAGGATACAGACGGAAGCGTGGAATCTCCCAGATGGAGGGAGCCGATTATACATCACCAAAGAGAAGAGCATGCATGAAGCAAGGATTAGGAGGAAGCTAATACTATGACCCATTGAAGATGATGAAGTATATATCCATGGTAGCAGCCATGAAAGGTAGTACATGTTTAGTTCAACCTTAGAAGAAGACTTCTTCGAAGAGAATCCTTGAAGTATCCTTGGTTGTCCATCCACATCTGTGATCCTATAATGAAAGAAATAAATGGAATTCTTAGGGCATGGAATCTATAAGAAACTCCATGGACCCAAGAGCTAAAGGAAAAACATAAGAAAGAACATGAATATTCCAAGAAATAAGAGAACCCTGAACAACCAGTCATTGTATCGAGAATCACAAGACTACCAGCCTGATATGAACTCACTAAAAGCAATCAAGCAGAGGAACTGAAATTTGTGATGAAGAACAGTGTATGAAAGACTTATGAATGAAAGCATTGCGAGATCAAGACTAGAGGTTCTCCCATATGGAGGGAGAAGACTATGATGATTACTTGTTCCAGTAAACCAAACATACCTATATATGAGTCTTATATCATCTGCAATATCCATGGGTTGGAGTTCTACATCATATGAATGCAAAGAATGTTCGCTAGAGAAATTGAACAAAGAGCATATGAAGAGCAACCTCGAGAACTTGAGGCATACCAGAAAGAGACCCTTGTATGAAGATGGAAGAAAATAACTTGATGAAGAACCTCCAGTGCACAGCAGAAGCATGGTGAATATTTCCTATAACAAGATATTGTATCAAGATGATTACTCAGTAGATCGGATCTAATGATGACAGAAGAAGTGCCACATGGATATGTTCCAGTTTTCCAACAATGATATACTTTATTGATCAGAGCTACA
The DNA here is from genome assembly GCA_009831015.1 of Picea engelmannii. Classification (NCBI taxonomy): domain Eukaryota; kingdom Viridiplantae; phylum Streptophyta; class Pinopsida; order Pinales; family Pinaceae; genus Picea; species Picea engelmannii. The sequence goes on from ML788448.1 coordinate 157,639, forward strand.
TGAAGCCTTCAGAGAAAATCAATGTTCCAGACTAAAGTACATTTGAAATCAAGCATTACATTATCCGTGATGAAGTCGAGAAAGGAGAAAGTGGTTCTCCAATACATATCTCCACAGATGAGTAGATAAGCAGACATTTTGGTAAAGCTTATACCCAAGATGAAAGAGTTTGTGTACTCAAGATGGAACTCATGGAGACAACTTCCTTATTGAAAAAGGAAGAGATGACTCCCAGTTTGGGAGGGAGCATTGAAAATATTATTGAGGAAATTAATTTTCAAGATTGAAAAATAGTCCAGCTTGGACAGATTCTTTCATGTTCGGAAAGTGGATTGAGATTTCTGACGGACAGTGATTTCCCATTGTTGTTAACATAATAATTGGTCCATATTGTTGATGTATCATAGACAGCGACTTCCCATTGTGGTTAACATGGGGAGTGGTCTAGGGAAGTCTCTCTTCTTGAGGGTTACTCAAGAAGACTGGCCCGCCTCACCGGACAACGATTTCTCATGGTGGTTAACATGAGGAATGGTCTGATTTGGAGGTTGATACAGGACAGGCTTTTCCTCTTGTGGTTAACAGAGGAAATGTTCCAGACAGTCATTCCTTAGGGTTTATACATTCTCTCCAGGGTGCACTTTGATTAGTGTAGGAGGAATGGCCCAGGGTGGGGAATGGTCAAGGCTCAACAATCAGGGATAGGCATTCCTTAGGGTTTATACATTCTCTCCAAAGTGCACTTTGATTGGTGTAGGAAGAATGGCCCAGGGTGGGGAATGGTCCAGGTTCAGAAGACAGGACAGTTATTCTTCCTTGCTTGAGAAGAATAGTCCAAATATCTCATTGTTCTACTCTGAGGGCAGCTATTCTTTCAAATCTCACAGATGTGAGTGAAAGATTGGCCTAGATGATTCAGTTTATATCATAACATTGTTTCTGTGCAGGTTGATATCAGATGATTGTTATGAAGACTATATGACAGTAGATGTATACTACTGTGGTGGATGTGTTCCATTGTTCGTGACTATACGTTGTTGATCAAGTACTTGTGTGTTACTTGGTGTGGTAGTGTACCACTGGATTGTAGTTATGTACTACTATGGATAAACACAGTTGTGTTCTATTTTTTTGTTTCGATTACCTTGAATACTGTCAACAGTTTGGTAAATAATTATCAGCCAGATGAATGATGAACAGAGATTTTCCAGACAGAAAATGGTTCACAACATTTACTCTTCTAGATTAGAAGAATGGCTCTTGTATCACTTTGTGGAGTGAGAATCATCTATGATTACTCAGATAGAGTATGGTTTCGAGAGATGATGCAGTTGATGATGATGATAGTGCTCATGATCTAGTCATGTTCTAGTCTATATAACTATGTTGATGCTACCATGTGAATGGTATGTTTTGTGCTCAAGACCATTACTTGTAATACCTCCCTAGCTAAGAGGGAGTGTTGATATTATGGTAGCTGAGGGAGGTATTTACCTCCACGTGTAAACCTGAAAAGGATAGAATACTCTGGGATGAAAGAAGAAACCCTAATGGGTTGGCTAATAACCCTAGAAGTCTTGTCGGCTCAAGAAGATAATTTATATTAGGTTATTAGCCTCCAAGAGAAGAAGTTGGCCAAAAATAGTAATATATATTGAACAGACAGTTACCTAGAATGAGAAGTCGGCTCAGGCAGTTAGCCAGAATTAGTATAAATATAGGAGGCCAGTTCTCATTCTGGAAGGCAGTCTCAGAATTGCAGAGCAGCACTTGTGTGCACTACATTGCCCAGTTTTGTGCGCAGGTTTGGAGGAGAGTTGTCGATGCAGCTGTTGCAGCTAGCAGTTACGTTTTGGCTTGGACTGTCTCTTGGCTAGGGTTTGGACTATCTGATCATCTCTTGTTGATGTGTTATCCTTGGGCAAAGGTGCGCTACCCTTTGTTTGGCTATCTAGCCTAGGGTTTGCTTCCGGAGTGTTTCTCTGTCAAGGTTAAGGTGCTCGAAGGGTGTCTTCGGCCTATGGTTGGGTGACAATAGATATATCGTCAATGGTAAAACAAGCACATCCATTATATTCTAACAAAAGAACCTAAATCTCTTCTAAATATTTTTTATTGTATCTTTCTTCAACTTTTGATGTTTCTGGTAATTCAATTGGATCAGTGTTTGTTTCTTTCTCTAAGGTCTGGATTTGTTTAACTAGAAGCTTCTCTATTTCAACTGATTTGGTCATTGTTTCTTTGTGATTTATCTCTTTTGTAAAAACTTCTTATCATGATTTAGCTTTATAATTTGGGTAAGTAAGTCTTCATTATGTCGCCCTAAACGTAAAAGTTCTTCCTTATTTCCTGACTTGTCGCCTTCATTTTTTTTATTCCAATTTTTTTCGTTATTTCAATCTTTAAACTTTTAATTTGTGAAAGCAATTGTTGATTAAGGATTCTTAGGCGAGAGATTTACTTTGCTAAAATATCCTTTGAATTTGGTTGAATTAATATTACTCCAAAAGACTTAGGTCATTGAATTTTTATTTTGGCTTCAACCCCACCTATACATAAAAAGTTGTAAAAAGTTACCATTGTAATTTTTTTTATATATGGTAGGGAAACACCATGGGATAATGGTTTACAAAAACCATGGGCCTATAAACTACCAACAGTAAAATCAAAATTTACTCTTCCTTATTCTTTGGAACATTTTCCTTTAAATTACCTTTTCTTTTTTCTTCTCCCTTTTTTTTATTTCTTTATTTATTTATTTATTTTAATTTTCTTCTTCTTGATATTTAGTAATAACTTCTTCTAATTGTCTTGCAGCAGAAGGATTATTTCTTCAATGGTAATTTATGATGATTTTTTTATATATGGAAAAATGCCCTCATGTGGTCAAAGACCTTGATAAATTAGAGAAACTCTGAAATTTTTTTGTATGGAGCTACAAGCCTGTATGGGCAACGGACAGGATTAGCAATGAATCTATGATACCAATGTAAAGAACCAATCTGGTTTTTACAGCGAATATCCATCATAAATGGAATAAATAATTGTAATTCATATTGGAAAAGAAAATATATTCAATAAGAATGTATATAATGAGATAGAATAGATAATATATGATGATAGATGTACAATGAGAGTGCCAAATATATAGAGAACCTAAAGGCACATATGGCGACCATCCATGAAAGGATGCACCCCTTAGAAAATTAATAACTATTTTATTATTATTATTATTATTATTATTATCACTAAATATTATATATATATATATATATATATATATATATATATATATATATATATATATATATATATATATATATATATATATATATATATATATATATATATATATTGTATGTTACACAACACCTATGAGCCTTTAGCCCCTTCTTCCCATGAAATGAGGTACAAGCCCTTCTTGGGGTCAATGCACCCAAAAAGCCAAAACATGAGGAAACAAAAGGGAATAAGTGTGGGAAGTGGTAAGTATGAGTGAGAAATGGTACGATGATCCTTCAAGGAGCCACCCAATAGAAACCCCTTTTCCTGAGGGTGACCTACTTACTAGGAAACCATGTCAACCACAAAGGTGAAATAAGGAAAATTTTATAATTTCCAAGAAAACATTTTGTAATCAAGAAATGACTCTTTGCAACATGTTCAAATGCTTCAAATATTAAAGTGACACTTACCATGAGACTGAACTCGTTACCTCATGAAGAAATACCTATCATCTTCTAGGAGCCTTGTTGGTGTAGTGGACGTGGCTCTGTTGACATGATGATGATGATGAATTGTGGTGAAATAGAGGAGCTTTGCGGGCTATGTTGTGCATCGATCTCTTGGCACTCGATGTCTGCTACATGTGGGCCTCGAGACATCATATCCTTATTTACCCCTAGACTGGGGAGATAACATTTGGCTTCTACATGGGGACGTGTCCTCACCTAAGAGTGCATGAGAAACTCGACATCTCCTATAATGCCCTATTCCTGCACAACTCAAGAAAACTATTTAAATCTTAGAGGTGGTGTAACATACCCCTTATTCTTATGGCAAATAAAAACTACCAAAAACTAGAGAAAAACTTTAAAACAAAAATGTTCTTATATTTTTACTCTAACATATCAAATGAGTATGAAAATCATATGAATGTAACATAACAAGATGCAAGGATGTAGGAAAGACAATAATGTAAATTAGAAATATGCATGCAAATATAAGCAAAGTGAAACTATACTAGCATGACATGTGATACAACATATCTACAATGCAATGCAGAATGAAAATGGTTACCCTAACCTACTTACATTAATCTATGTTAGTTGAAATCCTAGGTATAATCATATAACCAAAAAATCCATCCTAGCATTGTACCAGAACATCTACCCATGTGCTTCATCATAAACTAGAATAAAGATAAATCAAGCACAGAAATAACATGACTTAGAGTAGTCATTATATCATACATAATCATAAAATGTAACTCGTGGGGGCGGGAGGGAGGGAAAAAACCATGCAAAGAGGTATCACCACAACCCTTCCCTATCCATCCCAGGACAAGGCCGAAAGAATCAGGAAAAGGGAGATTTGCATCATCATCTACCAAGCCAACACTTGAAGATCGAGAAGGAATGAGAAGGAATCTAAGGAAAAATATATGTTTTCCCATGGAAGAAGAAAGAGAATGGTGAGGGATAAAACCAGGCCTAGAGAAAAACATTTCTCTCAACCCAAGGTCTATTGATCTTTTGTGTGAAAGAGAAAAGGCCTACAACAAACCTTAGGTTGAAAACAACTATGTCCTATAGGAAAATGAATATCATGAGGAGAACCCCCAAACATATCTATAGTGGAATGGAAAGGTGAAAGAAGATAAGGTTGGAAACTCTATTAAAAAAAATCATGCTATAGGAAAATCATGTCCTTACCCTCATCAAACTTGGAGCACAACGATGGTTCAAAATTTTCTTCATAAAATAAATCCAAATGATTGAAATAATATGTATCAAACCCCCTAGATACAACTGGAAATCATCATGAGAGCATTGTGATAAGTCATTCTTAGATGGTTGGAACAAATCTGTAGTCATGTCATCTTCTTGTTTCCAATCATCAGAGGCTTTCGTAATCACTTATGGTTATTCTAAGGGAAACAATTTAAAATGACCTTCAATGTCATAAATGAGATAATCACTAGGAAAAATCGCATCCCATTTACATCTCCCAACATGCATAAACTCATCAATATTGTTAACCACATCATTACTTTTATTATAGCATGAAGGTACTAGTTCATCCAAGGGTTCCTCTAGTAGTTCTTCACTTTTTGAATCATAGAATAGAGTATCATCAAAAACCTAGAAAGGAAAATAACTCATCGCATTCTCTTCTTCTTGTGCAGGAGAAATGGAAGCTTGGATGAATTCATCACATGGAGGAGAAAACATCGGCACTTCATCTTCATGATTCACCTCTTTCGGCTCTTGTTCTTCAATCAATTCATGGTTGTATTTAGTGGAATCATGAGGTAATTCTTTCTCCTCTTCAAAGGGTTGAAAACTCTCTTCATGGGATTCTTCCTTGAGCTCTTTCCTCGGAGGTACGTGATCTTCAAGGCTCTGATCCAATGTATTCTTAGGATATGGAGGTTCTTCGTTAACAAATTCATCATCACTTTATTGTTTGTTTGGAAGGGGAGATTCATCAAGGGATGCATATTCTGAATCATCCCATTCTTCTCCCTCCACATTCAACTCCAATATCTTGGATAGAACCCAAGGTTGGTCATACTTATCTCATATGCTGGCACATAGCATTTTTACTCGGAAGTATGCCTTAGCAAGCTCTTCCTCTCCTGAAGTTTTGAGACTTTGTTCGTGTTTTTCTAATATGTGGTCATGTTCTTCTCATCTTTTCACTCATAGGCAAATTAATATATGTATATCTATGCATTGATCAAACAATTCCTTGCAAAAATATTCTCTGACACTCTCCTTCATCCTTTGGCATAAGTCTTCACATTGTTCTAGTTCTTCATCCTCAATAAGTGGAGAAACTACCAATGTATTATTTTCATCATGAGGATGACCATGCCCAACAAAATCTTCTTGTAGGGAATAGTGTGATTCCCTAAGGTCACTTATAAGAGGATCCGGGAAGAGTCCTTCCTTTTTAAGGGCTATTGTTAATTCTTGACGAGTGTCTTCATATGTCTAAGGTTGTGAATTCCTATACTCAAGAAACTTGCTAATAATATCTATGATAAAGGTGATGGTTTTCGGTTTGCAAGTGTCTTTGATCCAATGTTGTACATCAAATGATAGGGAGACTACAAACCGTTGTATTTGTATATTTTCATGCTCCCCCATATCTCGTATGTATTTCAAGAACTTTACAACATGGGCAATGACTTGTCCATTGAATTTTGGAAAGTTTTCTAACCATCCATCCTTATATTTTTTTGGGTATCTGGGGATTCTTTCAAAATCAATACAAGGAAACCATTCCTAAAAATCCATAATTCCATCCCTTGGAAAGCTCAAAATGTATCAGTGGAGTCGTTGGATGATCTTTCTAGGATCATCAAAGGAAAGTGAGGGAATTACCATCAATGGAGTCAATAGATAATCTTGTAAGATAAGGGCTTTAGGAAAAGATTACCAAAGATATGTCATTGAGGAGAATGACTCAATCATCCCTGGAAACGACACCAAAATGTTATCACATGATTTGTAGTTGTGCAAATCCCAACACAAGATCACCAAATCTTGTGTAACTACAGGATGTCCTACCACTATCACCTTAGTAAGAAAATCACTTGTTTTAGTGACAAAGGAGGTCCACCACAGGGGAAGCTTCCCCGATGACTTCAAGGGATCAAAGTACCAAGTTTGTTATACAAGCTTATCACCCCCTCTCTTGATCACCTAACTCAACGTCTAGGTCAAGGAGAATTAAGAGGTAAAAGATGGTTTTAGTACCTCCCTGGGACAAGAATAATTGATATCCAAGTACAAGCATGCAAATAATACATCTTTGAGACACTAGCCAGTAAAACTCACTATGGATGTTATGAAACTACAATAATTAATAGTAGTATAACAACAATAGATGAATTATAACAACAACAAGAATTAGAGTTCATAATTGCAACAATTGACCATGAAAATTTAGTATTTACTCAATAGAACAATATATAATTATTAGATGCAATTTCCGGGTATGTTAGGCCACTATTAGAGCAATGTATGCGGCAAATTAGTGTATGTTAAGATGGATGTAGAAAAATTTTGCAACAACAGAAATCTTATTAGTGAATTAGCTTAAGTTAGTGTTAGTAAAGTTAGTAGGAAGTTTTAGAGAATTGAAATGAAGAGTTTGTTGATCACTTTCTCCACAAGAGAGCTTAAATATTAGTGCCTTTGACGGTTATGGAGTCTTTATAATAGCAATGCAATAAGTTTTGGAGATGAAGCTATCAAATACTAAGAGGTAGGGATTAAACTCTAAGGTGTTGGTACATTAGGGCCTTACGGTTTAAGCCTTGAGAAGAGGGATTTCTAGAGTGCAGGAACTTTTGGGAGCTAGCAACTTTTTCTCCCTTCTTAAGTACTTCAACTAGATCACAATCAAGAGTCTAGGAATAAAATCCTAAATTGTTATCACTTTAGATATTTAGGATACTAACCCTAGCAAGGAGATTTCACCAATTTTGAACAAGAATAATTTTGTGAGAGGAGGAAGCACTTATGCTCCTCTCTTAGGGTTTCACCAAGAAAGACGCCTAGCATCAAAAAGAGAAATTACCATGAACGATTGATAGCATAAAGATAAAATTAAAGAAATTTCACTTACTTCAACAAGATAGCATGAGATGAAACCATAATTGTAGAAATTCCATCCAAAAATCAGCAAAAGTGTCCACAAAATGATCCTCCAATCAAGTCGCATGAGTGTAGAATAGAGAGATAGCCAAATAGGGACAAAAATTCCAGACTTAGTCTCTCACAAATGGTGAGAAGATGTGATGATAAAATGAAATGTCAAGTGGATTTATTTATATGGAGCCATCTTGACCTATTTGTCCACTTTAAATTGTCAACAACCAAACATAAGAAGGTTGACCCCTTTAATTTTCCCTTACAATATACAAAAATAAAATTTTACATGAAATAAAATACTAGAAGGGCGGTGGCATGCCCTAAGAGGGTGATGTGGGCTCTCCAAGTGAAACGTCAAGCATGAGGAGGGAGACGTTGGGAATCCAAAGGCCATGTGTCATGCCAAAGTGTCCTTCCATGGTATTCTCATGTCAAGCCACCTCTTGATCCATCTCATCCATCAAACCCTATCCCTCCAAGGTGACTTCAAGGGCTAAGAAGTGACGTCCTAGGCCTCCAAAGAATAACGTCCAAGTGGATAAGGGTACAATATTCTCCTCTAGTGATGCCAAGGTGCTTCCAAAGACAATTTCCTTCGCGTCTAGGTGCAATGCTTATCATCAATGGTCTTCCACATGTGAGGTCCAGTGTCCATCCTATATGCAAGGTCCTACAAAGACAAACACGTACACCCTCCAAGGGTCCACAAGTCACAAGTATCATTCCAAGTAAGCCACATTTAATACAAGAACCACCCAAACATGTGCATCAAATCACCCCATTTTCGAAATAAACAAATGCTCAAAGACCGTATAAGTTTTGCCAAATTTACATATTGAAGGGGTGCCATGGTGCCCTATTGGGTAATCCAATCCCCAAGTCAATGAATGTTTCCCAAGAAGACCCTATCTTGATCATGTTATGAGAATGAGGTGGATTTGGGGAATACTTTTGGGCATGTGGTTCGTGACATTTGAAGGGTTTGTATTGTCTCATTTATGGGTGCCTTTGTGGGGGGTGTGATGCATCTTTCATTTTCAATGCAACATTTTTCCAATCCCTTTCCTTTAATTTATTATGGTCAGAACATTGAGTGCTATGGGAAATGGAAATCAAAGAGCACTGCAATGCCACTCCAAGTTAGGAACAAATTGAGTGTCATATGCAATGGAAAATAAATGACATCGCAAATGCATACCCTCATCAAGTGGGGCATTTATTAATTATGGGTTTTAAAATGTCCTTCATTTTATGGAGAATCGTTTCAATGCTCTCAGGACCTTAGGGTGAGCATCTGGAGGGATAATTCATGGCTTTTAACTTTTTCCAGCTACAACACATTTGGGCCTTTAGCCCCTTCTTCCCATGAAATTAGCTACAAGCCCTTCTTAGGGTCAATGCACCTGAAAAACCAAAAGATGAGGAAAGAGAGGAGAAGAAGCGTGAGAAGTGGTAAGTATGGGTGAGGAATTGTATGGTGATCCTTCAAGGAACCACCCAGTAGCAACCCCTTTTCCCGAAGGTGAACTACTTACTAGGAAACCATGTCATCCATCAAGGTGAAATAAGGAAAAAGGTATATTTTCCAAGAAAATGTTTCATAATCAAGAAAGGACTCTTTGTGACATGTTCAAATGCTTTAAATATTAAAGTGACACTTACCATGAGATCGGACTTGTTACCTCATGAAGAAATACTTGGCATCTTCTGGGAGCCAAGTTAGTGTAGTGGACGTTGCTTTGCTGACATGATAATGATGATGAACTATGGTTAAATAGAGGGGCTCTACGGGTTGTTTTGTGCATCGGGCTCTCAGTACTCCATGTCTTCTACCTGTGGGCCTTGATACATTATCTCCTTATTTACCCCTAGACTGGGGGGGTAACATCTAGCTCCTACATGGGGACATGTGCTCACCGTAGAATGCATGAGAACCTCAACATCTCCTGGTATAACATGTGCCTACACAAGTCAACGAATTTTTTGAAATCTAAAGGATGGTATAACTCACCCCTTGTTCATATGGAAAATAAAAAATACCAAAAACTAGAGAAAAACTTCAAAAGGAAATTTTTCTGATATTTTTACTCTATCATATCAAATGAGTATGCAAATCATATGAATGTAACATAACAAGATGAAAGGATGTGGGAAAGACAATAATGTAAATCATAATATGCATGCAAATCTAAGAAAAGTGCAACTATACTAGCATGACATGTGATGCAACATATATACAATGCAATGAAGAATGCAATGTCTACCCTAACCTACTTACCTTAATATATGTTAGTTGAAATTCTAGGTATAATCACATAACCAACAAAGTCATCCTAGCATTGTACTAGAACATCTACCCTTTTGCTTCATCATAAACCAAAATAAAGATAAATCAAGCACATAATGAACATGACTTAGAGTAGTCATTATATCATACATAATCATAAAATCTAACTCATGGAGGCGGGAGGGAGGGAGAAAATCATGCAAAGAGGTATCACCACAACCCTTCCCTATCCATCCCAGGACAAGGCCGAAAGAATCAGGCAAAGGCAGATCCTCATCCTTACCTACCAAGCCAATGCTCGAAGACTAAGAAGGAATGAAAAGTAACCTAAGGAAAACTCTAAGGTTTCCCATGGAAGAAGAAAGAGAAGGGTAAGGGATTAAAACAGGCCTAGAGAAAAAAAAATATTCCAACCCAAGGTTTTTTGATCTTTTGTGTGAAAGTGAAAATGCCTACAACAAACCTTAGGTTGAAAAAAAAAATCCTATAGGAAAATGACTATCATGAGGAGAACCCCCAACCATATCTATAGTGGAATATCAAGGTGAAAGAAGAGAAGGCTGGAAACTCTCGTCACAAAAATCTTGCTCTGAGAAAATTGTGTCCTTACCCTCATCAAAACTGGAGCACATTGTTGGTTCAAAATTTTCTTCGTATAATAAATCCAAGTGCTCGAAATAATATGTATCAAACCCCCTAGGATACAACCGAAAATCACCATGAGAAAACTGTGATAATTCATTCTTGGGTGGTTGGAACAAATCTATAATCATGTCATCTTCTTGTTTCCAATCATATGAGTCTTTTGTAATCATGTATGGTTGTTCTAAGGGAAACAATTGAAAATTTCCTTCAATTTCATAAATGGGATCATCACCGGGAAAAATAAAATCCCATTTACATCTCCCAACATGTATAAACTCATCAATATTATCAATCACATCATCACTTTCATTATAGTGTGAAGGGACTAGGGAATCCAACGATTCCTCTAGCAGTTCTTCACTTTCTGAATCACAGAATAGAGTATCATCAAAAACCTGAAAAGGAAAATAACTCACCGCATTCTCTTCTTCTCATGCAGGAGGAATGGAAGCTTTGATGAATTCATCGAATGGAGGAGAAAACACAAACACTTCATCTTCATGATTCACCTCTTCCGACTCTCGTTCTTCAATCAAGTATTGGTTGTCTTCGGTGGAATCATGAGATAATTCTTGCTCATATTCAAAGGGATGGAAACCCACTTCATAAGCTTCTTCCTCGGGCTCTTTCCTTGGAGGTGCACGATCTTCAAGGCTCTCATCCAATGTATGCTCAAGATATGCACATTATTTGTTAATAAATTCTTCATCACTTGCTTGTTTGTTTGAAAGGGGAGCTCCATCAAGGTCTACATCTTTTGAATCATCCCATTCTTCTCCCTCCACAGTCAATTCCAATATCTTGGATAAAACCCAAAGTTGGTCACTCTTCTCCCGTATGCTGGAACATAGCATTTTTACTCGGAAGTATTCCTTAGCAAGCTCTTCCTCTCCTAAAGTTTCAAGAATTTGTTCATATTTTTTCAATCAGCAGTCATGTTCTTATCGTCTTTGTGCACAGAGGAAAATTAATAGATGTATATATATGCATTAATAAATCGATTCCTTGTAAAACTTCTTATCTTCTCTAACACTCTCCATCGGACTTTGGGAGAATTATTCACATTGTTCTAGTTCTTCATCCTCAATAAGTGGAGCAAGTACCAATGTATTGTTTTCGTCACGAGGATGATCATGCCCAACAAAATCTTCTTGTAGGGCGTAGTGTGATTCCCTAAGGTCACTTATAAGAGGATCCATGAAGAGTCTTTCCTTTTTAATATATGTTGTTAATTCTTGAAGAGTATATTCATATGTTTGAGGTTTTGAATTCCTATACTCAATAAACTTGCTAATAATATCTATGAGAGAGGGGATGATTTTAGGTTTGTATGTGTCTATGAACCAATCATGTACATCAAATGATATGGAGACTACAAACCATTGTATTTGTACATCGTCATGATGCCCCATACCCTGTATGTATTTCAAGAACTTTACAACATGGGAAACAACTTGTCCATTAAATTTTGGAAATTTTTCTCACTATCCGTCCTTATATTTGTTTGGGTATCCATGGTTGATTTCAAAATCAATACAAGGAAACTGTTCCTAGAAATCCATAACTCCATCACTTGGAAATCTCAAAATGTATCAATGGAGTTGCGAGATGTCTTTTATAGGATCATCAAAGGAAAGTGAGGGAATTATCCTTAGTGGAGTCACCGGGTAAGCTTGTAAGATAAGGGATTTAGGAGAAGCTTACCAAAGATATGTCATTGAGGAGAATGAATCAATCCTCCTTGGAAATGGCGCCAAAATGTTATCGTAGGATTTGTAGTTGTGAAAATCCCAACACAATATCACCAAATCTTGTGTGATTGCATGATGTCATACCACTATCACCTTAGTAATAAATCCCTTCATTTTAGTGATGGAGAAGGTCCACCACAGGGGAGGCTTCCTTGGTGACCTCAAGGGATCAAAGTAGAAAATGTTTTATCCAAGCCTATTGCCCCCTCTCTTGATAACCTAAGTCAAGGTCTAGGTCAAGAAGAATTAAGAGGTAAAATATTGTTTGAGTACGTGCCCGGGACAAGAACACTTATATAGATATAGATATAGATATAGATATAGATATAGATATAGATATAGATATAGATATAGATATAGATATATATCTATATCTATATCTATATCTATATCTATATCTATATCTATATCTATATCTATATCTATATCTATATCTATATCTATATCTATATATATATATATATATATA
>ML788448.1:170817-182521 GCA_009831015.1 Picea engelmannii
CGAAACTGCAGCAATTAACAGTAGTACAACAACAATAGATAAATTATAACAGCCGCAAGAATTATACTTCGGAATTGAATTAATTGACCATGAAAATTTATCATTTACTCAATAGAATAGTATGCAATTGTTGGATGCAATTTTTTGGCATGTTAGGCCATTATTAGAGCCATGTATGCAACAAACTAGCATATGTTAGGATGGTTGTAGAAAATTTTTGCAACAACAACAAGATTATTAGTGAATTAGCTTAAGTTAGTGTTAGTAAAGTTAGTAGGAAGATTGAGAAAATTGAAATGAAGAGTTTGTTGATCACTTTCACCACAAGAGAAATTAAATATTAGTGTCTTTGAGGTCTATGGATTCTTTACAACAACAATGCAATAAGTTTTGGAGATGAAGCTAGCAAAGACTAAGAGATGGGGCTTAAACTCTAAGGTGTCAACACATTAGGGCCTTAGGGTTTAAGCCTTGAGGAGAGGGATTGCTAGAGTGAAAGCCCTTTTGGGTTCTAGCAACCTTTTCTCACTTATTAAGTACTTCAACTACATCACAATCAAGAGTCTAGGGATAAAATCCTAATGTTCTAGCACTTTAGGGATTTAGGATGCTAACCCTAGCAAGGTGATTTCACCAATTTTGAACAAGAATAACTTTGTGAGAGGAGGAATCACTTATGCTCCTCTCGTAGGGTTTCACCAAGCAAGACCTATAGCATGAAAAAGAGAAATTACCATGAACATTTGATATCAAAAAGATAAAATTGCATAAATTTCACTTACTTCACCAAGATGGCATGAGATAAAACCATAATTGCATAAATTCCATCCAAAAATCAATAAAAGAATCCACAAAATGATCCTCCAAGGAAGTCGCATGAGTGTAGAAGAGAGAGATAACCAAATAGGGTGAAAATTTCAAACTTAGTCTCTCACAAATGGTGAGAAGATGTGATGATAAAATGAAATTTCAAGTGGATTTATTTATATGGAGACATATTGACCTATTTGTACACTTTAAATTGTCAACAACCAAACATAAGAGGATTGACCCCTTTAATTTTCCCTTGCAATACACAAAAATAAATTTTACATGAAATAAAACCCTAGAAAGGTGACATCATGCCCTAAGAGGGTGGCGTGGGTTCTCCAAGTGAAAAATCAAGCATGAGGAGGGAGGGGCCTCCAAAGGCCATGTGTCATGCCAAAGTGTCATGCCATTGTATTCTCCTATAAATACACTAATCATCTCATCCATCAAATCCTATCCCTCCAAGGTGACATCAAGGGATAAAACATGTCATCCTAGGCCTCCAAATTCCAATCTCCAAGTGGATAAGTGTGCAATGTTGTCTTCTAGTGATGCCAAGGTGACTCCAAATGAAACATCCTCAACTTCTAGGTACAACACTCATCATCAATGGTCTTCCACATGTGGGGTACAACGTCGATCCTATGGGCAAGGTCCTGCAAAGACAAACAAGTATGCCCTCCAAGGGTCCGCAAGTCGCAAGTATCATTCCAAGTAAGCCACATTTAATAAAAGAGCCACCCAAACATGTGCATCAAATCCCTCCCTTTTGAATTAAACAAATGATCAATTACCTTATAAGTTTTTCCAAATTTAGGTATGGGAGGGGTGTCATGGTGTCCTATTGGATAATCCAAATACCAAGTCAAGGAATGTTTCCAAAGAAGACCCTATCATGATCATGTGATGAGAACGAGGTGGATTGGGAAAAGATTTTTGGGCATGGGGTTCTTGACATATGAATGGTTTGTGTTGTCTCATTTATGGGTTCCCTTGTGGAGGGTTTGTTGCATCCTTTGTTTGCAATGCAACATTTTTCGAAGCCCTTTCCTTTAATGTACTATGGTCCGAGCATTGAGTGTTATGTGCAATGGAAAGTAAAGAGCACTACAATTCCACTCAAAGTTAGGAACACGTTGAGTTTCATATGCAATGGAAAGTAAAGAACACCACAAATGCATTTCTCCATCAAGCGGGACATTTATTAATTATGAGTTTTAAAATGTCCTTCATTTTATGAAGAAGCGTTTCAATTCTCTCAGGACCTTAGGGTGAGCATCTAGAGGGATAATTCATGGATTTTAACTTTTTCCAGCTACAACTCCTCTAGGATTTTAGCTCATTCTTCCCATGAAATTAGCTACAAGCCCTTCTTAGGGTCAATGCACCTCAAAACCCAAAAGATGAGGAAACAGAGGGGAAGAAGTGTGGGAAGTGGTAAGTATGAGCAAGGAATGGTATGAGAATCCTTCAAGGAACCACCCAGTAGCAACCCATTTTCCCAAGGGTGACCTACTTACTAAGAAACCATGTCAACCACCAAGGTGAAATAAGGCAAAAGGTATAATTTCCAAGAAAATGTCTCATAATCAAGAAATGACTCTTTGAAACATGTTCAAATGCTTCAAATATTAAAGTGACACTTACCATGAGACTCGACTTGTTACCTCAGGAAGCAAGACATGTCATCTTCTGGGAGCCATCCTAGTGTATTGGATGGTGGTTTGTTGACATGATGACGATGATGAACTATGGTGAAATAAAGGGGCTATGTGGGTTGTGTTGTGCATCGGACTCATGACACTCCACGTCTGCTCTCTGTGGGCCTTGAGACAACATCTCCTTGGTTACCTCTAGACTGGGGGCTAACATCTAGCTCCTACATGGGTACATGTGCTCATTGTAGAGCACGTGATAACCTCAACATCTCCTAGTATGACCTATGCCTACACAACTCAAGCAAGTTTTTGAATTCTTAGGGGTGGTGTAACTCACCCCTTGTTCATACTGAAAATAAAAACTACCAAAAACTAGAGAAAAACTTGAAAAGAAAAATGTTTTTTTATATTTGTACTCTAACATATTGAATGAGTATGCAAATCATATGAATCTAACATAATAAGATGTAAGGATGCAAGAAAGACAATAATGTAAATCATAAATATGCATGCAAATCTAAGAAAATTGCAACTATACTAGCATGACATGTGATGCAACATATATACAATGCAATGCAGAATGAAAATTCCTTCCCTAACCTACTTACCTTAATCTATGTTAGTTGAAATTGTAGGAATGATAATATAACCAACAAATCCATCCTAGCATTGTACCGGAACATCTACCCATGTTCTTCATCATAAACGAGAATAAAGATAAATCAAGCACAGAAAGAACATGAGTTAGATTGGTCATCATATCATACCTAATCATAAAATATAACTCATGGAGGCGAGAGGGAGGGAAAAAATCATGCAAATAGGTATCACCACAACTATTCCCTATCCATCCCAAGACAAGGCCAACAGAATCAGGCAAAGTCATATCCTCATCCTCAACTACCAATCCAATGCTCGAAGACCGAGAAGGAATGAGAAGGAACCTAAGGAAAACTCTAAGGTTTCCCATGGAAGAAAAAAGAGAAGGGAAAGGGATAAAACCGGGCCTAGAGAAAAAACAAATGCTCCCAACCCAAGGTTTCTTTATCTTGTGTGTGAAAGTGAAAATGCCTACAACAAACCTTAGGTTGAAAAAACCTCTTTCCTATAGGAAAATGACTATCACGAGGAGAACCCCCAACCATGTCTATAGCGAAATAGAAAGGTGAAAGAAGAGAAGGCTGGAAACTCTTGTCACAAAAATCCTACTCTGGGAAAATCATGCCCTTACCCTCATCAAAACTAAAGCACAACAATGGTTGAAATTTTCTTTGTATAATAAATCCAAGTGCTCGAAAGATTATGTATCAAACCCCCCAGAATACAACCGGAAATCATCAGGAGAGCATTGTGAGAATTCATTCCTGAGTGCTTGGAACAAATATGTAATCATGTTCTCTTCTTATCGCCAATCATCCAAGTCTTTCATAATCACACATGGTTGTTCTAAGGGAAACAAATGAAAATGACCTTCAATGTCATAAATGGGATCATCGTTGGGAAAAATCACATCCCATTTACGTCTCCCAACATGGATTAATTCATCAATATTGTCAATCACATCATCACTTTCAGTATAGCATGAAGGGACTAGTGCATCTAAGGGTTCCTCTAGTAGATCTTCACTTTCCGAATCATAGAATAGAGTATCATCAAAAAAATGGAAATGAAAATAACTCACCGCATTCTCTTCTTCTTGTGCAGGATGAATGGAAGCTTGGAAGACTTCATCAAATGGATAAGAAAACAGCAGCGCTTCATCTTTATGATTCACCTCTTTCGACTCTCCTTCTTCAATCAAGTCTTGGTATTCTTCGGTGGAATCATGAGATAATTATTGCTCCTCTTCAAAGGGTCGGTAAACCTCTTCATGAGATTCTTCCTTGAGCTCTTTCCTTGGAGGTGCATGATCTTCAAGGATCTCATCCATGGTATGCTTAGGATATGGAGGTTCTTCGTTAATAAATTCTTCATCACTTGCTTGTTTGTTTGGAAGGGGAGCTTTATCATGGGCTGCATCTTCTGAATCATCTCATTCTTCTCCCTCCACATTCAACTCCAATATCTTGGATAAAACCCAAGGTTGGTCATACTTCTCTCGTATGTTGGAACATAGCATTTTTACTCAGAAGTATGCCTTAGTAAGCTCTTCCTCTCCTATTGTTTCAAGTCTTTCTTCATATTTTTCCAATCTGTGGTCATATTCTTCTCATATTTGCAAACAGAGGCTAATTAATAGATGTATATGTATGCATTGATCAACCAATTCCTTCCAAAATTTCTTATCTTCTCTGACGTTTCCCTTCAACCTTTGGGAGAAGTCTACACATTGTTCTAGTTTTTCATCCTCAATAAGTGGAGAAACTACCAATGTGTTGTTTTCATCACGAGGATGAGCATGCCCAATAGAATCTTCTTGTAGGACATAGTGTGATTCCCTAAAGTCACCTATAAGAGAATCTAGGAAGAGTCCTTCCTTTTTAAGGGTTGTTGTCAATTCTTGAAGAGTGTTTAAGAGAGAGATAGCCAAATAGGGAGAAAATTTCAGACTTAGTCTCTCACAAATGGGGAGAATATGTGATGATAAAATGAAATGTCAAGTGGTTTTATTTATATGGAGCCATCTTGACATATTTTTCCACTTTAAATTGTCAAGAACCAAACATAAGAGGGTCGACCCCTTTAATTTTCCCTTACAATATACAAAAATAAATTTTACATGAAATAAAACCCTAGAAGGATGACATCATGCCCTAAGAGGGTGATGTGGGCTCTCCAAGTGCAACGTCAAGCATGAGGAGTGAGATGTTAATCCTCCAAAGGCCATGTGTCATGCCAAAGTTTCCTGCCATGGTCTTCTCCTTTCAAATCACCTCTGGAACCATCTCATCCATCAAACCATATCCCTCCAAGGTGACGTTGAGGGATAAGAAGTGACGTCCTAGGCCTCCAAAGGCCGACATCTAAGTGGAGAAGGGTGTAATATCATCCTCTAGTGATTTTAAGGTGCCTCCAAAGGCAACGTCCTCTACTTCTAGGTGCAACGCTCATTATCAATGGTTTTCCACATGTGGGGTCCAGTGTCCATCCTATGGGAAAGGTCCTGCAAAGACAAACAAGTACGCCCTCCAAGGATCCACAAGTCACAAGTATCATTCCAGGTAAGCCACATTTAATACAAGAACCACCCAAACATGTGTATCAAATCCCCCCCAAATTAAACAAATGCTCAAATAACTTATCAGTTTTTCCAAATTTAGGTATGGGAGGGGTGTCATGGTGCCCTATTGGGTAAGCCAATCCCCAAGTCAAGGAATGTTTCCCAAGAACCTTTCATGATCATGTGATGAGTATGAGGTGGATTGGGGGAAGACTTTTGGGTATGGGGTTTTTGAGATATGAATGGTTCGTATTGTCTCATTTATGGGTGCCTTGGTGGAGGGTGTGTTGCATCCTTCATTTGCAATGCAACATTTTTCCAAACCCTTTCCTTTAATTTAGTATGGTCTGAAAATTGAGTCCTATGTGCAATTGAAAGTAAAGAGCATCGCAATTCCACTTCAAGTTAGGAACACATTGAAAACCATATGCAATGGAAAGTAAAGGATATTGCAAATGCATTCCCCCATAAAGTGAGACATTTATTAATTTTGTGTTTTAAAAGGCCCTTCATTTTATGAAGAAGCATTTAAATTCTCTCAAGACTTTAGGGTGAGCATCTGGAAGGATAATTCATGGTTGTTAACTTTTTCCAGCTACAACACCTCTGGGCCTTTATCCCCTTCTTCCCATGAAATTAGGTATAATCCCTTCTTGGGGTCAATGCACCCAAAAACCCAAAAGATGAGGAACAGAGGGGAATAAGTGTGGGAAGTGGTAAGTATGAGTGAGGAATGGTACGATGGTCCTTCAAGGAACCACCCAGTAGCAACCCCTTTTCCCAAGGGTGACCTAATTTCTAAGAAACCATGTCAACCACCAAGGTGAAATAAGGAAAAAGGTATAATTTCCAAGCAAATGTTTCATAATCAAGAAAGGAATCTTTTCAACATTTTCAAATGCTTCAAATGTTAAAGTGACACTTACCATGAGATCAGACTTGTTACCTCATGAAGCAAGACATGTCGTCTTCTGGGAGCCAACATGGTGTAGTGGGCGTTGCTCTGCTGACATGATGACGATGATGAATTGTGGTGAAATAGAGGGGCTCTGTAGGTTGTGATGTGCATCGGGCTCTTGGCACTCCATGTTTTCTACCTATGTGCCTAGAGACATTATATCCTTATTTACCCCTAAACTGGGGGGTGTAACACTGACCACAACTTCTAGCAAATGTGTTTTGGTAAAGAAAACCGCGCCCTTTTGAAGAGGGGTTTATTTTGGAAGGATCCCCTATACAAAGAGAACCATTTCTCAAATACGATTTTCCAATTATTGGGCTTCCAACATCTATGTTTGATTCCTCATATTTCATGTTGCCATACCTGCCTAGCAATGATACAATCTAGGAAAAGATGATGAGCAGTTTTAGCATTGTTCAGGCAGAGAGTGCATCTCAACAGTGCCTAGATCCCCCTCTTCATCAAATTTTCAATCGTCAAAATATTCCCATGGGACAAAGTCGAACAAAATATGTTTATTTTTGGAATACCATATGAATGTCAAATTTTCCCCCATATCAAAGATTTGGATGGAAGAGAGATATTTTCTAATTGTTGTTCATAACCATTCTTGACAATGCAATTTGCATTGCCCCAACTTCTTTGTTCTGTGGAAGTTATACATATTGGTGCATAGCCTTTGAGGAATGTTTGGAGTTGATTAACTTTCACAATGAGATAACGTACAGGTGAGTCCAGATTCCATCCAATCTACCATTATGAATTGGACCAAATGGAGATGTTGTACAAAGTGCACTTTCCTTGAAAACCTATCCATTCTTGAAGAGGAAGGGTTTCTTGGTTCAAATTAAGAGGTTGATTTCCCATGATATTTTCATTCCACCAATAAATTTGCTTCCTATTTTGAAGTGATAGCAATCAGTTCAACTTTAAACACCTCATTCCCTTCTTAAACCTTCTTCCACTTAACTGGCCATCGAGACCACCGAACCACCAGACCATCGGGGTATAATCTCCTTGTCATCTGCCCACCGAACCCGAAAAATTTATCATTATGCCCTTAATTGTTTTCTTCGGTCCTGTTTAACCAAGAACTGGGCATTGGGACTCCTTCAAACATCCTCACGTAACTCTTGAATCTAGTTCGATCTAACCAGCCACCGGACACTAGGATATAAATCCACCATGACACTCCCTGAATGGTCTTTTTGAGGGTTTTAAGCTTGGTCTGGTTACCTTCATTTTCCGGTCATTGATCTCTTACGATGATCAACGATTAGATCTTCTTCTTCATGGACACTCTTCCATGTCTCCACTAACTCTCTTCATTTGCACAGAGTTTGATATTCTATGTAACAAATATACCCAATTTTGATTAGGGCTTGACATACATGCTCTATTATGTTTCCCATAGGGTCTCATTTATTTCCTCACTGCAATCTCTCATCCATGATTTAGCATAACAAGGTGTACATAGAACCTGGCTATCCATTCACGGATTCATTAAACATTAAAACACATCAACAGAGAGAGAGAGAGAGAAACACACAGTTTAGATGCATAAATACAACATTTCTATTAAAGATTTCTATACATGAATTCTATAAAACTCAGAAACACCTCTTATCTTCCTCCTGACCCAATTTCATAATTTAGGCGCTTCTTTGGCCTTGGCCGCCTTCTTCTCATGCCCAAAATATTACATGTTTACATACACACGAGGATCAATTTGAATCCTAGAGGTAGGAATGAATCCTCCATACTAAGGAAAAATCCACATTAACAATATATGTATTTAACTATTTGCTCGAATCAGCAAATTACATGGTAATTAGGGAAAACAAATTCATTTCTTCATAACAACCCTATCATTCTAGATCATTAAAATACAAACTTGAAATAAGGATATACAAGATCTATAAAAAAAAATCCAACTTTCTTGACAAACAAAGTTGCATCAACAAGATTGAAATGCTTGAAATTTAATTTCAGAAGATGCTTGGTTAACTTTTCATACCATGCTCGCGGTGTTTGTTTCAAGCCATATAAGGATTTCATGAGTTTGCATACCTTATGTTCTTGTCCCTTCACAACAAAGCCTTCTGGTTGAGACATGAACACATTCTCTTTCAAGTCTCCATTCAAGAAGGTATACTTCACATCCATTTGATGAATTTTCCATCCATTCTGTGTTGCCATGGAAAATAGAGTGTGGATGGTAGCCCATTTTGCTATAGGGGGGGGAGGAGTATCCTCATAATCAACACCTTCTTTCTATGCAAATCATTTTTCCACATTAGCCTTGCTTTGTGTTTGTCAAGTGAACCATCTGATCTATACTTGTTCCTGAATACCCACTTGCATCCAATCGGTTTGGTTCCAAATGGAGGGTCCACCAACTTCCATGTCCCATTCTTGATGAGAGCATCATATTATTTTTGCATGGATTTTTTCCATTGATCATGAGAAGCAGCTTCTTTAAAACAAGTTGGTTCAAGGTTAGTAGATAAATTCAACTCACAATCATATGAAACATCCATATCATCTACATTACCTGAGTTTGAATTATCTACATTATCGCCATCTTGTTTTGAGGACAATTCGGTTCCTGCCTTTCCGACATCATCAAGATGAACACTTTAAAGTGTTTTTGTGAGCTATTTTGGTGGACCTTTCTGAGATGATACAGGTTGCTCAGCTGATTGAGATGGTGTTAAGTTTTCATCAAGCCTTAGCTTTTCAATCCTCTCGATCACATCATCCAATTGAACTTTAGGTTCTTATGAAGTGGTGGGAACTTCTTCATGGGGGAAAGATGGTGCTATAAAAGGAGATTCCATAGATTGACCCAAGATAGGAATCCCCCCTTCAAGATGTGGAATCTCATCATCAAATTCATGATATGTCTTTACACAAGTGAATCTGTGTAGATGACTGCCTCTCAACAGTTTCTTCTTTTTTGGTGGATTCAAGAAAGATCACATCTTTGGAAAGAATGAATTTAATGTTTGTCTCATCGTAAAGACGATACCCCTTGGTGGTATTTGAGTACCCCAAGAAGATGCACGTATGACTCCTTGCATCAAGCTTTCTTCTTTGCTCCTTAGAAATCAAGGCATAGCAGGTGGAACCAAAGACCCTGTGATGCCTCACCGAAGGAATGTGGTCATACCACATTTCATATGGAGTCTTGTTTTTAAGAGTATGAGATGGACACCTGTTTTTGGCATAAGCTACACATAGCGCTGCATCATCCCAAAACATCAATTTAACATTCTTGAAAAACATTTGAATGGAACGAACCATATTTAGGAGTGTCATGTTCATCAGTTCAGCCACACCATTCTATTGGGGATTGTATGGAACCGTGATTTGATGTTTGATCCCATGTTGGCGAAGGTAGCTTTCAAATTCATTAGATGTATATTATCTTCCATTATTAGTATGAACAGAGCCAATACGAGACTAAGCTTCATTTTTTAATCCATACATGAAATTTTTTAAAAGTTTCAAAAGAATGTGATTTATCTTTTATTTGCAAAAGGAACAGGCATAGGGCCGCACAAATTAGAATGAATTAGTTCAAGTTTTCTACATGCTCTGGAAGTGGAATCATGAAAGGGTTGTTTGTTGTGTTTTACAAGGATGCAAGCATCACAGTGCTTCAATTTCCTAGGAATAGTAGACAAACCAGAAACACCATTCTTTCTCAACAAACGAAGACTGTCATAATTAATATGGCCAAACCTAGCATGCCACAAAAGACTAGATGGAATTATCTCTTAGTCACGATGAGAGAGGTATGCAATAGTGTGTGTATCAACAGATGTCCCATTTAGCTTCAACAGTCTTCCATCTTCCATTTTGTTCATGACAACCATGTTATGAGAATCCCTTCTTATCTCAACTTTGCCACCGATCATATGAATAGAGTGGCCTTGTTGTCGGATGTGCACAAGGGACAGTAAGCTTCTTTGCAGCTCGGGAAGAGAGAGTACATTGTGCAAAAGAAAATTTGGGAGTCCAGGCAACTTAAGCCCAGTGGTGCCCATTCCTGAAGGCTTGAGAATTTATCTATTTGCAAAGTACACTACACCATCTACATTGTCATCGAAGTCTTCGAAGAAGTCTCTTCAAAATGTCATGTGGGAGGTCATGCCTTTATCAATAAGCCATGCATCTCCCCAAGAAGCAAGTGAAATATTAAATAGATCTTCAGTTACTCCTATATTGCAATAGGCAACAACATAATGAACATGTGTTTTACCTTCCGTTGATTTTGAAGTTTTACCTTTGTATTCTTTTATCTTCTCCCATGGAACTATGCAATCGGTCGCTTCATGTGATTCATTCATTCCGCAACGGGTACAATGAAAGTCGTATTTTTCTCCAAGATTATGCCAACCCCCAGTGCCTCTAATCTTCTTCTTTTGTGCCTTCTCTTACTGCCTCCATGTTGTCCATCAAATGAAGTGCTTCCAAAACCCATGTTGCCAAATGAAGGTGTAAAAGGTGCACCAAGAGCTAGTGTCAAAGCCAAGAGCGATGCTCTTCGCAATTCCAAGATTTTAATTGTACTTCCAATGATGAGGGATATCAACCAAACATATCTCTCCTCCTAAAATTAGGGTTCGGCTCTTTTTTGTTCGATTTTTGTGCAAGGCTACCAGAAATCGAAGGGTTGCAGTTGCACCAATTTGGCAATTTCAATGAAGGGCACTTGCACTTGTTAACGTGAGTGAGGTCACACGATGGGAAAATGTAATTGCATTGTTTTAAGCATAGTACATTTGGACTGGCATCGCTCTAAAGGAGAGGTCATCAGCGTCAATGCAAGTGAATGGATGTAATAGCTATCGAATAGATGTAATAGTTATCGAATGGTACCAGCGAATGGATGTAATAGCTATCGAATAGATGTAATAGTTATCGAATGGTACCAGCGATTGGATGTAATAGATATAAAATCAGGTTTATTCATCAAGTTGCAATAGCTATCAATATACCAGCGAATGGATGTAATAGTTATCCAATCTACCATTGAATGGATGTAATAGTGAATGGATCTATCGCAAAGAGACTCTCTACAAAACAAGTGTTGAAGTAAAATATAGA
>ML788448.1:183479-196783 GCA_009831015.1 Picea engelmannii
ATCAAAAGCATAACGAAAAGACAAGCTCCAATAGAACCAAAATAGACATGGTTAGAGAAGTTGAATTGCTTGAAATACTAACATGCCAAATTGCACATAATTCAAGGAGAGCCAAAATACCACGACAACACTGAATTGATGTAAAATGTAGGGACGAAATGCAGAGCGGAGCCAAAAATGGTGTACTCTGAGTGTACTCTGAGTTTTGACTTATTTTTTTTTTAAGATATTATATGTTTAATTTTACATAAAATTTGGTGAAATATTGAAGGATTTGTAGATTTGGATGGTTAATTTTGTATAATTCAGAGCATTCCAAAAGTTTTTCAACATGCTAAATCTATTTCTGGTTTTTTAGCACGCTGAATCTATTTCCACATGCAAAAATATAATTTAAATTACAGAAAATTGTGATTTCCTACAGATTTATATCATCAAATTCCAACAAAAATAACCACAACACCACTAAGATTCAATACATATGCCAATTCAAATTTAAATTAAATTTTTAAAACCCGAATGGGGTGTTAGCAGGACCCATGTGTCGAAGGGAGCCAGCGGCGCTTGTCAACGATGCACCGGCCACGTGACCGACGCATACACCACCCCTCTTTTCTTCTCGATGAATAAAGGTTGCTTTCATTTCTTTCAACCCTCTATTAACTGCTCGAGCACGCCATCCTCTACTTCTTCGTCTGATCCATGGAGGAGTGTTTATGGCAATGACCTCTACGCGTCTGTGCATTTCCACTCTAGTTTTCATTTTATTATGCCGCTCCTCGACTGGATCAACATGTTTATTCCTTCCCTGCAGAGCAAACATCTTGTTTGCGGTGATCTTCGGCCACCACCTTCTACATCTACTTACTCTCTGCACCTTCACTTCTCTCTACCTAGGTCATGCCTCGACTTCGTGGGAAGCCAAAGAGAGACCCTGTCTAGAACCAAAATAGAGCTAGCATGGTCACTTGACCTCCGCCTACCCCTGCTCTGTCGCACAACGCCTCACCTTCCTCCTCTAGCCAGTGCTCACAGAGCCAAAGCAGTCTTCCACCTTTGTCCTCGCCGTGGGCTTGTCATGTGGAGTGGTTTGATCTTCAGGGCAATTCCTTGGGCTTTGCTCCTAGCCCAATATAAGACCTGGCCTCCTCCTCACGACCAACCTCGACCCACCCAGCGAACTCACCTGAGCACTCTGCTCCCGTGCCACCTCCCTCTGGCCCCCCGCAACCACCCTCGATCCCGACTCCTCTTGAAGACACCTCAACCCACTTGGAAGCACCACCGAGCCAACAACAGACTGTGCTTCATGTGCAAGATTTCGAGATGCAATGGTGATATTGCATGATTTGGTGTTTGCGGTCCGCAAGTATGTGGACGACCTGCGCTTCCGGTTGGAACTTCTGGATAAGCGAGGGGAGCAAATCCTCCAAATGCTCTGCACTTTGCTCAACCCTCGGCACTCCCCAAAACAAACCTCCAATGCACCAGTGACCTCAACAGTGGTCATGGCTCCAGCTATCCAGGCGCTAGCAGTGGACAACTTGGCAAAATGTGACAGATCAAATGCATGAGCACCAACATATGCACAAGTGTCTAACGGCATGGATATTTTTGTCAATACTTTACATTTCTACAAGTGTCTTCTTAGGCTGGATATAATGAATCAGTTTCCCAGAGGTGATTTTGTTCCAATTGTTTAAATAATAGTATTTTTAGTTTTTAAAATAGGCTGAATTAGTTTCCCTTTGGAGCAATTCAGCACTGACCACTCTTTGACAATCGCTACTGTATTTTTTATCGTGAAAGATAATATATAGATACTTATTTCAAAAAAATTATTTGACTATTTTTTATCGTGAAAGATAATATATAGATACTTATTTCAAAAAAAAAAAATTGGATAAAATGCTAATGGCATATATTTCAAGGTATTGTGACATTTCTTCATCAAGAGATGGAATAGAGATATGTGAACATCACAACTAAGAACTAAATCTATGATTCAATGTGTTCACAATTATATGTATATGTCAATTGTATTGGAAATTCTTGTTGGACAAAATAACTTTTAAGTGCAAGTCATAATCATATATATCAAAATTAATTTTAATTTTTTAAAATTTACTTATAGAATTCTGCAAATTTACTGTAAGTCATAATTAAATATATCAAAATTTATTTAAATTTAAAAAATATACCTAAATAATATAGTGTACATAACGATAGATGGAAATCTGCGTGCCAGTCTGTCTGTGTACGATACCAGAATAAAATAATAATATTTTGACTTGACAGTCTGTCTGTGTACTGTACAATAATATAATAATGTTTTTAAAGAGATTCTCCATCTTATGACATGATAATCTCAATCAAATTAGGAAGAAACTTAAAAACTTCTTCGAATTTTTAATGTAAAACATTAAATTAAAATACAAAATTAATCAGTTAATTCAGATTATAGTTACAAAATTTATCAGCTAATTCAAATTTTAGTTTCTGCTTTAAATAATAAACCTTGTAAATATTTTTAACTAAACTAAATATTATTATAATTTTACTAAAATTTAATTTCATAAATTAGTTGGAGAGGTTGAAAGCCATGAATAATAAGAAAGAAATTTCGTATACTTGCAAAGTGTCATGTGTCAGCCCACTTTCGGAAGTTACACTGAAAAAAACTACGAAATTTCAAAGACTTCCACTGAGTGTTTTTTCCAAAAACGCAACTTCATAAAAACAAAAAAATCTACACAATCAATTTTCTTAAAATTACATCAAATGGAAAATACTTTTTTATTGTTTTTAATTGATATGGCATATAAATTCCTCTTACAAATTTAGTATCACAACCTCTATATACCATTTAGTTTGAACTTGAATCACATGCCAATCAAAATCAAAATTCGTCTTTAAAAACGACAAAATTATTGTCCAGGTTAAATGAATGGTTTTTTTCATTGAAAAATAAGATTAACCAACACAACCAAAGACCACATAAGAGCAAAGCAGATAGTAAAAAATAATTTGTGATGGTAAAATAAATGAAAATTATCTCAACCAAAAACATTCGGAAAGAAAAATTCTGTAGAAAACTTCAAAAATTGGAGCCATACATGGTTCATCAGGGAGCCATGTGCATTGTCAGAATTTGATGTGATATCAATCACATTGTACCAAGATACATTTTCAGGAAAAAATGAAGAGCATTCTATCTCTATCTACAACTATCTTTCTATCTCTGTTATTTCTATCTCTCCTTTCCATTTTAAGACCGACCTATTTTCAGCAAATACCAATCAAAATAGCCACTTGCAGAGCCATGATTTGCATGCTCAGACCCACATCCTTAAAATCATGTACAGTGAAATACCAAAATCAGTGAAATACCAAAATCCCTGATCAACAAAAGAACATGGCGTTCTTGACTCCATCGTGCAGTTTAGGAAAATTCAGCTGAGATGAGGAAGACGAGGAGGAAGAAGTGGATGCAGTCTCAGACGAGGTAAATGCTAATCCCTGAAGGTATAAGCGACCTCGATAAGCGGCAAGATCTGCATAATACACAGGGGGGGCCAATGACACTGGCTTTGTGCACCTGGCAAATGTATAACAAAGATTGTTAATCAAGGTCTCCAGTTCATCAGAACTGAAGCGGTTATCGTCCCAGAGAACATGGTAATGCGTGGGCTTGCTAGTGCCCAGAAGCCCATTATGGCTGCACAGATAGAAATCAAACTGTCGTGGATGGACAATGACTGTGTCCACCACAGTGCCAGGTGGAACATTGCCAGACCTCGTCCTTTGTTCTCCATCGCCAAGGAACAGTCTGGTGTGATGTCTCTTCTGAGCTACTATGAAGGAAACAGGAGGATTGTAATCTTTGAAGTGGGCTACTGCTTCTCTGAGGGCAACTAATTCCTTATTGAGGACCATTTCGAACTGACTCTCACTGACACCATCTCTGAAGAAGAGTATCCTATCAGGTAGCCTCTTGTTTGCCTTGAGATAATCGTCCAATAATTCCTTAGACATCTCCTCGAGTTGTTGGATGTGTTCCACCCTGTGAGTCTGGTAGCTGACTCTCGCATTATAGCGATTACACCAGGGCCAGTTGATGCTTCCAACCACTGAAGCAATGGAAGGACTCGTACTATCCCCCGAGCCAGGATGGTTGACATCGGCACCAATGTACATAACATGATCGTTTCCAAATCGTGGTAACTGGCGAGAAAGGCCATGAAGAAGGGCAGCATTGCTTCCACCCACTTTGGCATTCATCTTCAAGGCCAAATTTGCCAAATACTGCGAGGCCTGCGATTGCGACCTCTGATCAGAGCATTTCCTGACGTGCTCAAATAGACAGCATTGTGTGACCAATCCAATATCTGTTTCGGCAATGAGCTTGAGAGTGGTGTAGCCGTGATGCTTCTCCTCCATAACGCATATTAGAATCTGCAACTGACCTTTGGCTTTTCTGTGCACATCCAACAGAGTTTGCTGCAGGCCTTTCATATCGTCGAACAACCGCATGGGATGACATTCCGAAACAAGGGGAGCTGGATTCATGGTCACTCCAACCTCTCCGCACCTTCTTACCAAGGAAGTTGTGAACATCTGAAGCATGTTGCTTAGCTGTGGCGAAGGCTTATCCCAGCTGAAGTTTATGAGACCCCATTTGTCAATCCGTTTCCCATCAAAAACATGGCTACTCATAAGGTTCCATTGTCGATTATCCTGGGCTGGAGTTACTTGTTTATTTCGACCTCCTTCGCCGAGCTTAATCGTGGGAGCTTCTAGTACTCGCCCCATCAGCTTAGTCATATCGCCAACTACTGCCATTCCAAAGTGAGGAAGAAAAGGACCGCTGCAAATGCCAGAAACCATAGCCAAGTTAGCAGAATCAAAAAATGTATACCTATATCAACAAAACGCTACTAACTGAATCCTATCGGCAACCAATAAGCACTCAGCTGCTGAGCATTGATAGAAGTGTATGAGCATATATATATATATATATATATATATATATATATATATATATCATTGAATCTCTACACATACATCCGACAAGATATATGGACTTAAACTGTCATCAATGCTTTGCTGCTCAGTGCTTATTATTTGACCATACTCTCACAAAAAAGCTATATTTTCAGTGATCAGTGCTTATTATTTGACTATACTCT
The DNA here is from genome assembly GCA_009831015.1 of Picea engelmannii. NCBI lineage: Eukaryota > Viridiplantae > Streptophyta > Pinopsida > Pinales > Pinaceae > Picea > Picea engelmannii. Next base: position 188,669 of record ML788448.1, read on the forward strand.
CACAACAAAGCTATATTTTCAGTGAATTCAAACTAATATATATATGACACATTCGTTTAGGTTTTCACAGGTAGACATTTAAGAATTGTATGGGAGCCTGTAAAGAATTGTATGGAAGCCTGTGTGAGTATTTATTAGCTCTACGAACGTTTCTGACTACAGAGCTGAGTCCATCTCTTTAGTCTTTCTCCTGATTATGGACTCGGCAGCTCTGTAGTACGAAACGTTCGTAGAGAACTCAGAAGATAAGTAGCAGAAAGAACCGGAATTGTGAATATGATATTCCAGATTAAACTTACTTTGCTAAAAGCTAAGTTGCAGAATGACAAAACAACCAGAATTGCGAATTTGACATTCCAGAATAAAACTTACTTTTTAGGTCCATCTTGACTCAGCATAATTTGATTGATTCTCTTTTGCCTTTCTTCTGCAGATGGGCAGGCAATTCGATGAAAATTTTTTGACTGAGAACCGTTCAAGTTATCTCGAGGAAACCTTTGGCCTTCACAGACAACACAAAACTCCATGGGAATATAATTGGGCTTTTCTTTGCTTTTACTGATATCGAGGCAAGGCAACATCTTGAAAGCAATATTAGCTTTATGCTTTGACCTGAAAAAATCCAGCATATTAACCATTCGCGGAGGGCCATTGTCCTCGGACATGGGAAATTTGATTTCCCTTGTGATCTGTTTTGTCAGTCCTATTATTGTGAATTTCTGAGAACAGCGCCTGTGGGTTACTTTAACTTTCAGCCCCTTGAGAGCTTTCTTTGCTTCCTTTAGATCTCTTTCAGAGAGAACTTGGTTCTCTCTGCAATCCACTCTACAGCTTTCCCATAAATAATTAAGCACGGGAATGCTCTTATGAAAAACTATTGCAGACAAGTCCACATTCAATACCAAACCTTGAGCGGTGGGTCTCAGACTTTGATAAAAGCCTCTTGATGCCATTGCTACACCGCCAATTTCTCCATCTCGCTCAAATTGCTTCGGATAGAGGCTTCTTCCCACAAGAATTCGATTCTCATTAGGATGTTCCCTCATGACCAGATCCAAACACTGCAAAAGATCTGCATTCAATTCCACATGTCTCTTATCATTAGTATTTAAAAATTGGGCTAAAGACCCTCCATTCAACTCGTGCCCAGTATACTTCAGAGCCACAGAAAACTCCTTGGCTGGGCCCTCTTCGTCTTTCACTAGCTTAACAGTATATTTTCCTTCAGGCAAAGACGTCGTACTGTAAATATTTTTTTTCCCATCGAAAACTATCCTCGCTTTTCCAAAGGCCGCGCGATTTTCTTGCAGCAACTTATTCTTGATTTCCATTGTATCTTCTTTTGAAACCCTACCTACTTTCACCTCCTTTTCTGTCTTCCCAGGCCCTTTCTTCTCCTTTTCTCTCTTCCCAGATCCATCACTAACCCTCTGTATATCAAAGTCGTAGTGAAATATTTTTAGGGCTGGGTTAAAGTTTACACGGAAATGATTCGCATAGAGCCTAATGGGCCCTATGGCTTTCTTACCTCCACCGTCTGGCCTATTTACAGGAACAAGAACACTCCCGGATCTCTGTCCAGTTTCCACCTTGCTTTCTACTTTGGAAGATGGAATCGATCCAAACGAAACAGAGCTCGACGGCATGTGGCCACTGCTAAGTCCCTCGGTGGATTCCCTTGCAGAGGCCATGGAAATATAACTACTGGTTCCCGCTCTAGTAGGAGGAGGCACTGGAGTAGATATCGCCAGTGCCTCCATTTTCGAAGCCAAGACTGTAAAAATTATTCAAACACACAATCAAGAAACGCTCATTTCCATCATATCTACAAAAAGCCAAAAAAAAACAGAAATCCACTTACCAGTTGCAGGGACATTAGAAATATGTTCTTGAGGAGGAGGACCCCGAGGTTGATCCGATGACCCCATACCTCTGCCTCTGCCTTGGCCTTGGCCTTGACCTTGACCTTGACCTTGACCTTGACCCTGGCCTTGGCCTTGGCCTCGACCTCTGCCTCCTCCATTTCCACCTTTCCCTTTGCCTTTTCCTCTTCCTCCAGTGTTACCTCCACGATCCATGGCTCTAGAAACAACTACAGCGATCTGAAATTGAATGATATCAGTCGCAGAAATTGGTAACGAAGAAAAACCTGGGAACTCACAATTCCGAGCTGATCTGTAATCTTCCAATGTGATGCAGAGCTAAAACTTGGCGTTAAATATATAGTAAAAACGCAATGAACTCAAAACCTGAGAGGAGGGAATACTTCAATTCTTCCAGTGCAAGAAACCTAAAAGGTTAATGGCGGGGCGGAGCGGAGAGGAGAGGAGTGGAGAGAGTGGTGCTGGGAAGCATCCTCGGAATACGGAATGGTCTTTTTATCAATGCGATGTGGACTAAGGAAGTTCCGTGGTGGCCAGTGCGAAGCGGTTTGGTTTTTTATTTATTATATACTTTGCCCTGTCCTATTGTTTTGACCGGGGAGGCCTTGGGACCTCGGGGGTTATTCTTTCCTGAGAAGTAAATGAGAAGCTTCACGGCTTTACCAAATTATCTTGAAGTTGAGAAGCTTAACGGCTTTATTAAATTATCTTTATTTTTTCCCAAGATGCTTTATACATTAAAGAGAAGACAAGATAATATTTTCATTAATAGTCTATCTTTATGTCAATGTCATATTAAATTTCACAGTGATTTTTAGAATAAATCCTTATGGACCATTCCCGGAATCAACGTTTGTACATTACTTCGGAATATAACGAATGGAAAAGAGGACTTATATTCCATAAAATTTAGGATAAATTGGTTTCTTTATTCCTGCGAAACCGTCTTGCTTTTTCGATTAAATTTGTTTTTAAATTTCATTGGAATTATGTTGGAAGTGTGAATGAATTAATGTGGAATAAGGGGCATTTAAATCGTGTTTTTTTTTTCTTTTAAATTTAGTTGGAATTGTTGGAAATTTGAGTTGCACGTTTACAAGGGGAGTTTGTCCATAAAACTTGGTTCTCGAGGGTTTGGCCAATTTTTAAGAGGACGGTAGGTTTTTAAAAAAATAATCAAAATAAATAGATTTTTCATAAAAAGGGGGTTAAATCTATTTTTTAGGATTTAGGGTTTGTATGTTAAATCTATTTTTTTAATATTTTTTTTTTTTTTAAATTGTAAGTAGGTATTAAAGGGTGTTAAATCTATTTTTTTTCAACATGTGGGTTCAATGGTTAAGAATATGTGTTTCCTTTGTGGAGGTCACAGGGGGTGTTAATTTCTTTTTTTAATATTTTTTTAGAAATTGTGATTTTGAAAAAAATATTTTACACACTTTTTAGGGAGTGTAGGTATGAAAGGGCAATGGGTTTTGAATTTCGGAGGCGTGGGAAATCCAGCATGGAACCAGAGCCGAATCCCTGCACTCATGGGTTACCGATGGGTGTAGGGTACTATCTTGGAGGTTTGGTACTATAGTTTAGAACTTATGTCTTCATAGTTTGACTATTTAGCAGTTTTTTTAGGATTGTTTTATCCTTACTCTTATTTGGTCCTTTACTTTTTTCGAATTCAGAATTTCCTTGTAGCTTGTGATCCGGATTATTTTCGACACGAAATGAGAGCGGAGATATAATAAAGAAATGTACAGAGATATCGCAAATATTCAATAATATAACATAAATGTATCAGAGATGCAATCATAAACACAGATATACAGTAATACATGATTTCTATTAATGAAAGAAATGTACAGAGACTGTAAAAATAAAGAGTGAAAGACTCGCAAGAATGGTGGCAGCTTATCTTTGAGAATAGATGTGATGACTACTCGCATTCACAAGAAGACGATTACAATGAGGCTCTGAAAGCCTTTTTACAATAAACAGGAATGTCAAAAACCCTAGACATCCAAAAACCTAACCCTAGGAGATGAAGCGCCAAAAGTCATGTAGGCACCGTTTGGGTAAATTAGTACATCAAGAAGTTCCCGAGGTCGTAACTTTTGCATACGATCTTCATTTTAGGCGTATGATAGCCTGTTGGAAAGGTATCGTCAAGGAGATTCATTTTAGGAGCAATATGGGAGGAACTAACATATTGCAAACCTATTTTCCCAAAAAATATCGTTTAGTGCCCCAAAAAGGCCCCGGAGGTTAAAACTTGTTAAAAATAGTAAATTACCAAAATTGCCAGAAAACTATTTTGAGCCAGTTGGAAAAGGTGGGTGGCCACCGATATCCACTTGGATCAATCCTCCCTTCTTAGGAATCAATGGTCTCCATTGCGTTGAGTGCTCAGGGGAGAGGAAAAAGTGTTTGCTGAATCTGAATCTTTGGTGAGTTACTTGCCTTGTTGGAGACGTTGTGTTGCTTGGTTTGTGGAAGGCTATCACGAGCAAGTGGCTGGAAGGGTTGGACCTTTTTAACCAGTCTTGATACATGAGATTCTTTTGTGCAGAAGGAATCTTTACACTTTGTTGCAATCTTATCGACCTGCTTCTATGTAACACCCTGTTTCCCCCAGTTTGTAAAAATAATGGGACTGGCCAAGAACTATGGCAAACTCATAAATGTGAATATGTGATGTAAATGGACCTTGAGGAAAAAGGTCAATGAATGTGAATAACATTTTGAATTTTATTGCAGGACTGCTGAGAGGGGATGTGCAGAAAAAAGAGACCACGATGGCGGTGGAAGGCGCCTGGAAAGGTAGCGTTAACTTCCACCGAGAATTAATACCATATTTGGACTCCACTGGCCCGGAGAACCAAAAGCGGCTCGCTGGCCCTGAATTAAATGACTCGTAGGCTGGTAGGTAGATGGCTTAATGAGGGATGGGGAGGTGAACCGCCTATCTGTAGAGCCGTCATGACTGACTAGCGTGAGGGTAATCGCGCCACACGCAACCTCACAAGAGGATAAGGCGTGGGGTAGAAGCGATTGCGGGGGGCAGATGCGAGGGGAGAACTCTGGCATTACGCAGAGTGAGTGATAGCAGAGAGGAGGGATTGCAACCTTCACTCCTGGTCACTGGCAAACGGAGACGCAGTCTCACAGCATCGTGGTCTCAGCTCGGGGGTGGCTAGTGGTAAATCTACTGGGAGTCACTAAGCCTACGGTTGGGTGGAAACGAGCACCCCTCTCAATAGTTGCACTCACTTCTGGTGTTATTTCTGATAATTGTTTTGCCTCTGGCTCCTTGAAATATATGTATTCTGATAATTATGCTCATAAGCTGTGAAACTGTGAATGTTTTCATTATAAGAATGTTTGTGGGGTATTTTGATCAGTACTAGTAGTTATATATGCTTATAACAGAAAAACCACGCATGGCTTATGTTGATAAATGAATTTAATTATGCATAAGTTGAACCAAGTCAGACTTCCAGTCCGTTCTCGGGAATTTGTTTCCCCTTATCTGTCTCCCGGAATGCCCTGGAATAGATCTCTTCATAGAGATTCCCTCCTTGGGAAGGTTTACCAAGAACCTGGAAAAATGACTTGAATGTGCAAGTCTTCACAACCCTGTACGAGGAGGAATGACCCTCTTAAAATCCTGAAGTAGCAGCGTAGGGATAAGTATCGACCGACGGACAAGATCCCGTTAGAAGATCCATGGTCATTCACGACCGTTAGATTGACAAAAGAAAACAAGGGCGTTGCATACCTTGCCCCTTTTCCTCTATCTTCGTGAATAGCGAGGAAAATCGAGATCGTAGACCCCCAAGGTCCATGAGAACATCTGGACCGTTGATTTTTCCACATCCATGAAGTAGTGGGAGAGTGCCCGACGTGGGACAGATCTGAGCCGTTAGACCTTAGCTAGAACAAACCGACAGTCGTTGGATCTATTAAGAGATGCATGAGGGTTAAGCTCTCGTGAACAGGAGGTTGAAAGTCCCGACGAGAGGCGTGACCATCGGGATATGGGCATTCGTGAAATCGGGAGTCACGATGACATGAGATCGGGAATTTTCATAGTGAAAATTCCAGAATCAATCTGATTCGTCCATCATAGGAGGACACGTGGGGAAGATCGGGAGCCTGTCGGCATTTCAGAGGTCGAAGGGACAAGATGCCGGAGTATTTCAGCAGCGGAAACTCCGAAATCGCGAGAAGTGATCAGGACCGTCCATCTTAGGAGGACGCGTGGGGCAATCGGAGCATTCAGGGAAAGTCTCGAAAGAAAAGTTATCCATCGGGAAATCGGGAATCCCATGGACAAGAAGTCCATACACTTCGGAATTGCGAAGTCCGGAATCCCGACCAAGTGAAAAGCGTCCATTGTAGGGCCAGTTGTCATCATTTCAGCATATCGGGATTCGGCGGATCGCGAATCCTGAGGACGAGTACATTTCGGCATTGGAAAGTCCGAAAACCCGACAGGAGATAAGGCTGCGGTCTTGTGAGATAGTGGTCACGTGGGTCAAGAGTTTAGCTAGGAGGGCTGACACGCAAGGGACCATATCGGTGAATTGGCTCATCGGAGATCGGGGATTCAATAAAACAGGGAACTCTTAACATCGGGGATCACGAAACCCCGAAACCCAAAAGTATATGCATTTCCCGTTGTGGAAAGAATAGCGGTCGTATGCAAAGGCCGTGACAGGGAAAGAAGGACCTGTGGATCAGGTTTTGACAGAGATTACAGCAGGGAATCCAATGAGTCGCTTCGGCTCATGAACTGATTGAACGATCCTGTGAGCGGACGTGCTTGGGAGCGCGACTACATCACCTCCCATATCAGAATTCAGAGATTTGAATGACAAATAGTCTTGGTGTCGTTGCACTTCGAACTCTCGAGTACCGAAACCCCGAAAGGATCCATGCCGTTGGATCAGGGGAGGCTTACGGCCGTCGATCTCCCTTTGGAGGGAAACTTTGGAGACCTCGGAAGTTTCGAGGATTTGAATGGGGAAAGGTAGAAGTCGTGTATCACGATTTCCTGAACCGCGAAAAGCCGATAAGCTCTTGGTTGGCTTAAGTGTGTGGACACCGTATAGGGTCACGTAGACAAGACCCCAAGAGAGAAGCTTGCCCCTCGATAGCCCTGTCGGGGTTCGGCGTTTCGTTGTTTCAAGCTTCGGGGTTTGCAGAGTCGAGCGACTCGACGTTCCGGTAGCACTGAGTCGCGAAGTGTGAAAAGACGTCGTGCTGATTCGGCCCATAGTTGTGAACTACAATCATATGGAGGTGGAAAAAGGAAAGAGCCAGCCTATGCTAAGCCCCGTAGGACTTCGGGGATTCTGATTTGTTGAGAAATCAACGAAAAAGTTTGATTTGCGTAGTGGGTATGTGACAAAGTGGTATCAAGCATGGTTACAACACTCGGCTTGATTGGGCTCATGCACGAGTTGCACATAAGCTCCGTTCGAAGTACTCCTACGAAGAGTAACCCCTAACGTAACTCTCTTGTCTAGGATTAAAACTTGGAAATGAGAACCCGACTGTGTATGCATGTGAAAGAGTTATAAATTATGCGCAAATTATAAAAATGTATTTAACTCTTGACTAATAACCAACATTTGTCTTTTTACTCAAGTGGACGATCAGCTGCGGGAATCTATAGACGTAGAGTATGGTGACTCACCAAGAGGTGGGAGAAGGCTCCCACAACAGAGATGAAGAGTCTGACGAAAGAAGAGCAATAGGAACCCCTCCAGACCTAGCCGAGACTGTGAGGAGTCTCATGGTTGAATTGCAAAGCTGCAAGGCCGACGATGAACAGATGATGAAAGAACAAGAAAAGAAAACCAAAATTAATGCAGTTTTACTGCAGAGCTTATCCGACCTACAACGACAAATACAGCATGAACCCGAGATGCAGAAACATGGTCGTATCAGTGGCCATACTGAGAGGAGCACCTCAAGAAAGGTCCACCCCAGAGGTAAAGGACCAGTGCCGGATGATTCCACTGAGAAGGAAGCTGGCGATTCAGAAGACTCTTCCAGTAGTAGGACCAGTTCCTATTCTCGAAGAAAATAGAAGAAACAAAAGACTTCCAAGGGTCATAAATTTGAAGAATTCAGAAAGGCCAAACCTCCCTCCTTCAATGGTGAGATAAAGAAGGGAGAGGAAGCCGAGGCCTGGCTACTTGGATTGAAGAAATATTTCAGAGTCCATGAT
>ML788448.1:211418-232465 GCA_009831015.1 Picea engelmannii
TGGTAATAATGCTTTTCGTTTAGATTTGCCTCCATATATGCAGATGTATGCAGTTGTTAATGTTGAGAATTTGAAGTTGTATGAGCCTTCGTTGATTGATGATCAAGGAGAGCATGTTCAGATTCCTTCCATAGATGATTTTTTTCCAGAGTATCTAACATAACTGCAGGAAGACACCATACTTGACAGGAGGATGCGAACTTCGAAGCGAGGGAATGTGGAGTATTTGCGAGTTGGTCTTAAGGGGACGAATCCAAGAAAGGCCAAGTGGATTGAGGTTGGAAGGGTGAGGGAACTATATCCTCATCTTCACATAGACTGAGATAGTCTTTTGGAGGTCCAAAAGCTTCCCAATGGGGAGGTGTGATCAGGGGATCAAATTTTGCTCAATTTTCAAAGTGTTCAGAATGAGACGAAAATAGTGCCATTGCGTCTGTCTCGTCTTCCTGATTCTGGCGGTATATTTACTTTCGCAAACGGAGTCCGTATGGAGGAGATATCGTGATCTGTCCGCCAAGCCAAACAGGCAAAAATTTGGGATGCTGACTATACATGTCCGTACAGTCCGTACGGCCACGTGGAGGGCCATACCATCATGATGACGTGGTGCATATTGGTTGGTTGTTTGTCGGCGAATGCTGTGCTGAAACGTGTCACTATGTGGTTGGGTCATATGTTTGTGTTTATATAAAATGGTATGGAGGCTGCGGGGTTCGACCCCCGGACCTCCCCAAACACTAAAGTTTTCATAACATTCCGCTAACCAACAGTCCCGCCTTTGATCCTTGTTAACTATGCCTTCAATATTGTATTTAACATTGATGTTATGTATAGAGGAAAGGGGGGTGGGCCGGGGCCTAAGCCCCGACCCATGGTTTTATTGCAAATATAATATGACCATATGTATAGTGGAGCGCGCACATGTTTATTGTTTGGATTGCAATGTATTACATTGCATATATGTATACCATATTACATTTAAAATGCGCGCGGGGTATTTTAACCTTTGGTTAATACATATAAACCCGTGGTTTGGTCGGTGTGTAACCGCGCGGGAGTTTTTAAAACAGATTAACCACTTTTGCGCCCAGCCTTTGGTCTTATGGCCATATGACCCAGTGCCGAGGCGGTTAGGGGCTGGAGGCGCCCTAACCGTTCTACGGTTTGTACCGGTGCGCGGTTGCATATGGGACTTGGTTTTTCCACTTTAAAGAGCGTGTGTGCTAGGTTTGAAGCAAAAGGGTACATTTTGTAGAACCAGAGACAACAAGTGGAAGAGGGATACTTCAAGGAGGCTATCTTCTTCATTTTTTGACCGTTTCAGGTGCCGAAAGAGCCCAGACAGGGGTTTTGGGACGCTGCGGAGCCATTGGAGCAGTCATTTTGTCATTTTGAGCACTGTAAGGCATGTTTTTGAGCACTTTGATCAATTTAATAATAATGATCCATTGGAAGCTGGACCAGGAGATGTAGCCCGGAGTGGGGTGAACTCCTTTATCAAGTTGTTGTGTTTATGTCTGATGTTCAATGTTTTATGCTACTGTCTATGTGTATCTTTACATAAGTAATCCTTTATTATGTGTTGCAAATTGATCCGATTGCTTTAAAACACATAACATTTCACTTGCAATAATTATTCAAGTTTCAAGTCTTCTTCATTTTTAAATCACCACCGATATCCACCTGGGTCAATCCTCCCTCCTTAGGAAGGAATGGTATCCATTGCGTTGTGTGCCCTGGGGAGAGGAAAAAGCGTTTGTTGAATCTGAATCTTGGTGAGCTACTTGCCTTGTTGGAGACGCTGCATTGCTTGGTTTGTGTAAGGCTATCATGAGCATGTGGCTGGAAGGGTTGGACATTTTTAACCAGTCTTGATACATGAGATTCTTTGGTGCAGAAGGAATATTTAAACTTTGTTGCAATCTTCTCGACTTGCTTCTGTTGGATAGAAGGTGTTTGGGCCGAGGCTGTGGGGGTTGCAGTATCCTTCTGTTCACCTTTTGAATAGATTGTGAAGAAGCTGAATTTTGTAGTATGAGATACTACCTTGCAGAAAGGTGGAACAGTAGTTGGAACTACCTCTGGTATTATGTAGAGATAACCCCCTAGAGAAACAATGACACTACAGGGTCGAGACTCATAAACAACATGACGTCTCCACATATATGGCTGGTCCAAGAGAACATCACAGACATCCAGTGATGCAACATCACATAATACCTCATCTTTGAAGGGTTGGATGTTGTATGACAAACGACACTAATGGCTGACACGGAGATCTCGTCCTTGGCGAAACCACCCAATGTTGTATGGTTGTGGGTGTGGTGTTGTCAACAATCCCAACTGTTTGACAATCTCTACTAAGATGAGGTTCTTTTGGCTTCCGTTATTAACAATAAAATGCAGCGGGGTCCCCTTCACCCACATTTGTGAATGAAAAAGGTGCTCCCCCTCTTCAGGATTTGTTGGTTCTTCTGGTTGAATTGTTGCGGTCATGACAATAATAGTGGGGTCTACGTCGATGATTTGTCTTTTACCAGTATTTTTAGAATCAGATTATGAATCAGGGTTCGACTCCTTGTCTTTGATCTCGGCCACCAATGACTGTTTTGAGTGATATTCATCGGTGTTGTGCCAGGGGATTTTGTGGAAATCACACCATTTTCTAGTGTCCTTCTTCGTCTTCCCATGACCCTTCTTTTCCTGTGGCTTGGAATGGATTTCGAGAGATTGTTTTTTAGGGTCGTCTTTGTCATACTTTGGTTGTTGTGGATTTAAAGACCCAAAATCTCGTTTGTTCTGGTGCTTAAATTTCTACTCGATTTTAACAACATATCGATAAGCATCACTAAGTGATGAGATGTCCAGAAAATCCATTTCAGTTTGGATGTATCTGTGTAGAGCCCCACGGTGTTTCAGAACCAAATGTCATTTAGAGTCTTTGATAGCCAGCTTGGTGTGCAAGGTATGAAAGGTATTGTTGAACTCCGTAACTTCTTGTCCCCTCTCTTGCCGCAGTGTGGTCCATTTCATGTATTGGTCCTCATAGTTTCCAACAAGGTAATATTTTTCCTTTACTGCGTCCACAAAAAAATCTCAAGTGGGCTCGACCCCATATATTCTAGACTCCTCTATGGATCTTTTCTTCCAGTAAGTTTCACATCAATGTTTGACATGGGGGAGAGCTTTAAGGAGTGCGAAGGTGATCTTTTCCCTATCGAAAAAATGGTGAACAGAGAAATAATCGTCTAGCAGATTTAACCATTTGTTTAAGGCATCCGCATCTATCTGACCTTCAAATATGAGAATATCAAAATTAATCTGTACCTTGAAAGGAGAGGTGCTTCCAAAGTGGTTGTTTGATGAAGATTCATTTGTTATATCGACAGGTGTTGAAAGATGTGGGAAAAAATCTTCATCATTTTGTCCCTCTGTTGCGTGAGAGCTTGCTCAAGTAACAGATTGATAGGATCGTCTACTCCGTCGTTTTTCTTTTCTTTCGCCATTGAGGGTTTCTTGGGCGTGCAAGAGTGATTTTCTTCAAGAGAGACAAGATCGAGACCCAACTTGCTATACTCGGACCTCTTTGGGGACATGCACTGAAAAAAACGATCAAGAGCAGCCTGCTCTGATACCACTGATCCAGATTATTTTTGGCATGAAATGAGAGCGGAGGTATAATAAAGAAATGCACAGAGATATTGCAGATATTCAATAATATAACAGAAATGTATCATAGATGCAACCATAAACATAGATATACAGTAATACACGATTTCTATTAATGAAAGAAATGTATAGAGATTGTAAAAATACAGAGTGAAAGACTCGTAAGAATGGTGGCAGCTTATCTCTGAGAAGAGATGTGACGGCTACTCGCATTCGCAAGATGATGATTACAATGAGGCTCTGAAAGAATTTTTACAATAAACAGGAGTGCCAAACACCCTAGACATCCAAAAACCTAACCCTAGGAGATGAAGCGCCAAAAGTCATGTGGCCCCATTTGGGTAAGTTAATACATCAACTTCCCGGGGTCGTAACTTTTGCATACAATCTCCGTTTTAGGCATATGATAGCCCATTGTAAAGGTATTGTTGAGGAGATTCATTTTAGGCACAAGATGAAAGGTACTTGCATATTTCAAACATGTTTTCCCCAAAAAACATTGTTTAGTGCCCCAAAATGGCCACGAAAGTTAAAACCTACTAAAAATAGTAAATTACCAAAATTTTCATAAAATTGTTTTGAACCAATTGGAAAAGGTGGGTGGCCACCAATATCCACCTGGATCAATCCTCCCTCCTTAGGAAGGAATGGTCTCCATTGCATTGAGTGCCCAGAGGAGAGGAAAAAATGTTTGTTGAATCTGAATCTTGGTGAGTTGCTTGCCTTGCTGGAGACATTGCGTTGCTTGGTTTGTGGAAGGCTATCACGAGCATGTGGCTGGAAAGGTTGGAATTTTTAAACCAGTCTGGATACATGAGATTATTTTGTGCAGAAGGAATCTTTACACTTTATTGCAATCTTGTCGACTTGCTTCTGTTGGATAGAAGGTGTTTGGGCCGAGGCTGTAGTGGTTACAGTATCCTTCTGTTCATCTTTGGAACAGATTGTGAAAAAACTGAATTTTGTAGTATGAGATACTACCTTGCAGAACTGTTTAAGTGAAATAGTAGTTGGAACTACCTCTGGTATTCTGTAGAGATGACCCCCTAGAGAAACAATGACATTGCGGGGTCAAGACTCATAAACAACATGACATATCCACATATATGGTTGGCCCAAGAGAACATCACAGACATCCAGCGGGTCAACATCACATAATACCTCATCCTTGAAGGGTTGGATGTCGTATGGCAATCGACAGTGCTGCCTAACATGAAGATCTCGTCCTTGGTGAAGCCACCCAATGTTGTATTGTTGTGGGTTTGGTGTTGTCAACAATCCCAACTGTTTTATGATCTCTACTGAGAGGAGGTTCTTTTGGCTTCCGCTATCAACAATAAAATGCAACGGGGTCGCCTTCACCCACATTTGTGAATGAAAAAGGAACTCCCCCTCTTCAAGATCTGTTGGTTCTTCTGGTTGAATTGTTGGGGTCACGATCATAGCAGTGGGGTCTACGTCGATGATCTATCTTTTACCAGTATTTTCATAATCATATTTTGAATTAGGGTTCGGTTGCTTGTCTTTGATCTCGACCACCAATGACTATTTTGAGCGACATTCATCGGTGTTGTGCTAGGGGATTTTGTGGAAATCACACCATTTTCCAGTGTCCTTCGTCTTCCGTGACCCTTCTTTTCCTGTGGCTTAGACTGGTTTTCGAGAGACTGTTTATTAGGGTCGTCTTTGTCATACTTTGGTTGTTGTGGATTTGCAGACCCGAACTCTTGTTTGTTCTGGTGCTTAAATTTCTGCTCGATTTTAACAACATATCGATAAGCAACACCGAGTGATGAGATGTCCAAAAAATCCATTTCAGTTTGGATGTATCTATGTAGAGCCCCATGGTATTTCATAACCAAATGTCATTTAGAGTCTTTGATACCCAGCTTGGTGAACAAGGTATGGAAGGTATTGGTGAACTCTAGAACTGCTTGGCCCCTCTCTTATCACAGTGTGGTCCATCTTATGTATTGGTCCTCATAGTTTCCAACAGGGTAATACTATTCATTTACCGCGTCCACAAAAAAATCCCAAGTGTGCTCGACCCCATATATTCCAGACTCCTCTGTGGAACTTTGCTCCCAGTAAGTTTTCCACCAATGTTTGACATGGGGGAGAGATTTAAGGAGTGAAAAGGTGATTTATTCCCTGTCGGAAAAATGGTGAACAAAGAAATAACCATCTAGCAGATTTAACCATTTGTCTAGGGCATCCGCATCTATATGACCTTCAAATATGGGAATATCAAAATTAGCCTGTACCTTAAAATGAGAGGTTCTTCCAAAGTGATTTTTTGAAGAAGATGCGCCTGTTTCTATCAACAGGTGTTGAAGGATGTGGGAAAAATTCTCCATCATTTTGTCCTTCTGTCGCGTGAGAGCTTGCTCAAACAACAAATTGATAGGATCGTCTGCTCCGTCGTTTTTCTTTTCTTCCAACATTGAGGGTTTCTTGGGCGTGCAAGAGCGATTGTCTTCAAGAGAGACAATCTCGAGACCCAACTTGCTATACTCGGATCTCGTCGAGGACGTGCACTGAAAAAAATGATCAATAGCAACCTACTCTAATATCACTGATCTGAATTATTTTCTGCACGAAATGAGAGCAGAGGTATAATAAAGAAATGCATAGAGATATCGCAAATATTTAATAATATAACAGAAATGTATCAGAGATGCAACCACAAACACATATATACAGTAATACACGATTTTTATTAATGAAATAAATGTACCGAGACTGTAAAAATATAGAGTGAAAGACTCGCAAGAATGGTGGCAACTTATCTATGAGAAGAGATGTGATGGCTACTCGCATTCATAAGAAGATGATTACAATGAAGCTCTAAAATCCTTTTTACAATAAACAGGAATGCCAAAAACCTTAGACATCCAAAAACCTAACCCTGGGAGATGAAGCGTCAAAAGTCATGTGGGCCTCGTTTGTGTAAGTTAGTACATCAACTTCTCTGGGTCATAACGTTTACATACGAGCTCCGTTTTAGGCGTATGATAGCCCGTTGGAAAGGTATCATCGAGGAGATTCATTTTAGGCACAATATGGAAGGAACTTACATAATGCAAATCTGTTTTCCCAAAAAATATCGTTTGGTGCCACAAAAAGGCCCCGGAAGTTAAAACCTGCTAAAAATAGTAAATTACCAAAATTGCCAGAAAAATATTTTGAGCCAGTTGGAAAAGGTGGGTGGCCACCGATATCCACCTGGATCAATCCTCCCTCCTTAGGAAGAAATGGTCTCCATTGCGTTGAGTGCTCGGGGGGGAGGAAAACGTGTTTGTTGAATCTGAATCTTGGTGAGTTGCTTGCCTTGCTAGAGACGTTGTGCTGCTTGGTTTGTGGAAGGCTATCACGAGCATGTGGCTGGAAGGGTTAGATATTTTTAACTAGTCTGGATACATGAGATTTTTTTGTGCAGAAGGAATCTTTACAATTTGTTGCAATCTTGTCGGCCTACTTTTGTTGGATAGAAGGTGTTTGGTCCGAGGCTGTAGTGGTTGCAGTATCCTTCTGTTCACCTTTTGAACAGATTGTGAAGAAGATAAATTTTGTAGTATGAGATACTACCTTGCGAAACTGTTTAGGTGGAATAGTTGTTGGAACTACCTCTGGTATTATGTAGAGATGACCCCCTAGAGAAACAATGACACTGCAGGGTCGATACTCATAAACAACATGGCGTCTCCATATATATGGATGGCCCAAGAGAACATCACAAACATCTAGTGGGGAAACGTCACATAATACCTCATCCTTGAAGGGCTGGATGTCATATGATAATCAACACTGTTGGCTAACATGAAGATCTCGTCCTTGGCGAAGCCACCCAATATTGTATGGTTGTGGGTGTGGTGTTGTCGACAATCCCAACTGTTTGACGACCTCTACTGAGATGAGGTTCTTTTGGCTTCCACTATCAACAATAAAATGTTGTGGGGTCCCCTTCACCCACATTTGTGAATGAAAATGGCGCTCCCCCTCTTCAGGATCTGTTGGTTGTTCTGGTTGAATTGTTGTGGTCACGACAATAGCAGTGGGGTCTGTGTTGATGAACTATTTTTTACCAGTATTTTTAGAATCATATTCTGAATCAAGGTTCAGCTCCGTGTCTTTGATCTCGACCACCAATGACTGTTTTGAGAGACATTGATCAGTGTTATGCCAGGGGATTTTGTGGAAATCGCACCATTTTCTGGTGTCCTTCTTCGTCTTCCCATGACCCTTCTTTTCCTATGGCTTGGACTGGTTTTTGAGAGACTGTTTGTTAGGGTCGTCTTTGTCATACTTTGGTTGTTGCAAATTTGCAAACCTGAACTCTTGTTTGTTCTGGTACTTAAATTTGTGCTCGATTTTAACAACATATCGATAAGCAACATCGAGTGATGAGATGTCCAGAAAATCCATTTTAGTTTGGATGTATCTGTGTAGAGCCCCACGATATTTCAGAACCAAATGTCATTCAGAGACTTTGATACCCAGCTTGGTGAGCAAGGTATGGAAGGTATTGGTGAACTTCGGAAATGCTTGGCCCCTCTCTTGCCGCATTGTGGTACATCTCATGTACTGGTCCTCATAGTTTCCAATAGGGTAATACTACTCCTTTACCGCGTCCACACAAAAATCCCAAGTGGGCTTGGCCCCATATATTCCAGACTTCTCTGTTGAACTATGCTCGTAGTAAGTTTCCCACCAATGTTTGACATGGGGGAGAGCTTTAAGGAGTGCGAAGGTGATCTTTTCTCTATCAGAAAAATGGGGAATAGAGAGATAATTGTCTCGCATATTTAACCATTTGTCTAGGTCATCCGTATCTATCTGACCTTCAAATATGGGAATATCAAAATTAACTTGTACCTTGAAGGGAGATGTGATTCCAAATTGGTTGTTTGATGAATATGTGCATGTTGCTATCATCATGCATTGAAGGATGTGAGAAAAATTCTCCATCATTTTGTCCCTCTGTCGCATGAGAGCTTGCTCAAGCAACAGATTGATAGGATCGTCTGCTCCGTCGTTTTTCTTTTCTTCCACCATTGAGGGTTTCTTGGACGTGCGAGAGTGATTGTCTTCAAGAGAGACAAGATTGAGACCCAACTTGATATACTCGGACCTCGTCGAGAACATGCACTGAAAAAAATGATCAAGAACATCCTGCTCTGATACCACTGATCTAGATTATTTTTGGCACGAAATGAGAGTGGAGGTATAATAAAGAAATGTACAGAGATATCACATATATTCAATAATATAACAAAAATGTATCAGAGATGCAACCATAAATACAGATATACAATAATACACGATTTTTATTAATGAAAGAAATGTACAGAGACTGTAAAAGTACAGAGTGAAAGACTCGCAAGAATGGTGGCAACTTATCTCTGAGAAGAGATGTGACGGCTACTCACATTGGCAAGAAGATGATTACAATGAGGCTCTTAATTTTTTTTTACAATAAACCGGAATGCCAAAAACCCTAGACATCCAAAAACCTAACCCTAAGAGATGAATTGCCAAAAGTCATGCGGCTCCCATTTGGGTAAGTTAGTACATCAACTTCCTGGGGTCGTAACTTTTGCATACGATCTTCGTTTTAGGCATATTATAGCCCATTAGAAAGGTATCATCGAGGAGATTCATTTTAGGTGCAATATGAAAGAAAATTTGATATTGAAAATCCGTTCTCCCAAAAAACATCGTTTAGTGCCCAAAAATGACCCTGGAAGTTAAAACCTGCTAAAAATAGTAAATTACCAAAATTTCTAGAAAACTGTTTTGAGCCAGTTGGAAAAGGTGGGTGGCCATCGATATCCACCTGGATTAGCTTGTTATCGGTTTTTTGGTGGAGGGAAGGTGTTATTAATCTATTAATTAACCTTAACTATTTATTAGCTTCCATTTATTGCCTTTCTTGGTAACTGGTATACGCCAGCGTTTGGAGTTAAGAACTGGTTTTAGTGGAGCCCAAGTGGATTCTCCATGGCCCCTCCTAGGATGGAAGTTAATGATGTTGAAGTTAGAGCTCTAATGGGTGTGAAGGATGAAGGATTATGGCGGGTAGAGGGTCTTTTTGCCTCAGTGGACTCATTGGGTAATAGTATTAAGTCATTTACTCATTCTCCTAGTGATCTGACTTCCCCAACAACTCGCCCTCATAGTCATACCTCTGTCGGTGTCCCTCCATTATCAGACTTCATTCTTGGCTTAACCAAAAAACCTTTGGTAGTTGAAGCTCACACATTTGTGACTGGTCTGAGAGTGGAGACGAGTGGAGCGAGCTTTGCAAGTTCTCAGAGTAAGGCAGGTAGAATGTTTGGTCCCTCGAGGGGTGGTAGTCGAAAGTGGAAGGAAAATAAGGTGGTTAAGAGGATGGTGTTGGGATCAGACATAGGTCTTGAGGAGATCTATAGGCTGGCCTTATGCAGTCTGGTGGGGAGGACCTCTTACAACATACTGTGTACTATGTCGCTCCCCATCTGGGTAGAGCAGGTTTGGGGTCCTATGTTAGGATACACACCTGAGCTTTTTTCCTTAACAAAATGTTTGTTTGGAATTATTTGTAATTCTCCCAATGATGTTGCACTTTTACTGGGTCGTAAATGGGTTATTGGTGGAGGTAGCCTTATGATAAAGCGTTGGAGGGTGGCATTTGACCTGGTCACTGAATATTTCCAACACAGACACCTATGGGTTCTTCTTCCCGATTTACCATTGAACTTGATCCAGGTGGATATC
Source organism: Picea engelmannii (assembly GCA_009831015.1). NCBI lineage: Eukaryota > Viridiplantae > Streptophyta > Pinopsida > Pinales > Pinaceae > Picea > Picea engelmannii. The sequence continues at coordinate 221,844 of ML788448.1, forward strand.
GGTGGCCACCCATCTGTTCCAGCTGGCTCAAAACAAATTTCTAGCAATTTTGGTAATTTACTATTTTTAGCAGTTTTTCGGGTCCTGAACTTTTGGATCCATTTTGAGGCCCTAAACGATGTTTTTTTGGGTATGTTGCGATCACAAAATTTCATCATGAAATTTTGGACAACTGTTGTAGTCCTTAGATAGATATTTCCAATGGGCTATCGTATGCCTAAAACGGAGATTGTTTGCAAAATTTACGACCCTGGGAAGTTGATCTACTAACTTACCCAAACAAGGCCCACATGACTTTTGGCGCTTCATCTCCTAGGGTTAGGTTTTTGGATGTTTAGGGTTTTTGAAACTCGTTTATTGTAAAAAGGCCTTCAAAGCCTCATTGTAATCATCTTCTTGTGAATGAGTACAACTGTCACATCTCTTCTCAGAGATAAGCCGCCACCATTCCAACAAGCTTGTTTTCCGCTGCATTTTACAGTTTCAACTTATTTCCTTATTAAATAGAAAACCAGTTTTACTGTATCTCTGTTATTCTGTGTTAAGCATCTGTTAATAATATGTAGTCATTTCATTCTTCTCTTAAAATCTGGATCAGTGGTATCATAGTGGTCTGCTCCTTGTCGTGTCCACAATGAGGCCAGAGTACAAAGATTTGGGTCTCGAGCTTATTTCTCTTGAGGACAAAAGATCTTGCAGGCCCAAGCAACCTCTCATGGCAAGAGAAAAGAAAGACGACATGATAGGAGATCCTTTCAAACTATTGATTGAGGAAGCCCTCACGCAACAAAGGAACAAGATGATGGATAGTTTTGCGCAAATCCTTCGGTGACTACCAACAGGCAACACATCTTCTTCGAGCGGAGGCGCCGCCCCCTTCAAGGTACAAATAAACTTCGATATTCCTATATTTGAAGGTTAGATAGACGCAGATGTTGTAGACAAGTGGTTGAATCTACTAAAAGGGTATTTTTCTGTCCATAACTTTTCAAATAGAGAAAAGATTACTTTTGCGCTCCTCAAAGCTGTTCCCCATGTCAAAGATTGGTGGGAAACTTTCTGTGAGCAAAAGGAAACAGAGGAACCCTCATTATTTACAGTCATGACCACCTGGGAAGCCTTCAGGGAAGTTATTAAGGAACAATACTACCCCGTCGGAAGTTATGACGACTTGTATACAAAATGGACCACACTGTGGCAAGAGAGAGACCAAGCAGTGCCAGATTTCACAAGTATCTTCCATACCTTGCGCACCAAGCTGGGTATCAAAGATTCAGAGCAACATCTAGTGTTCAAGTATCGCGGTACTCTGCATAGATACATCCAGACCGAAATGGAATTTTTGGACATCTCATCCTTGGGTGCAGCCTACGGATATGCCATCAAAATCGAGTAAAAGTTCAAACAAAAGACGCACAAATTTGGGCCGGGGAACCTTTGACAAAAAAATCCAGGAAAGGGTGGCCCCAACCCATAGAACAAAGGAAAGAGAAAATATGGATAGTATTAGGACAATTAGTCCAAGCCACAAGCAAAGAAGGACACCAGAAAGACAAAGAAAGATACCGGGAAGTGGTGCGACTTCCACAAGATCCCTTGGCATAACACTGCTGATTGCTGCTCAAAGCAATCGTTGGTGGACGAAGTGAAAGCCTCTGAATCAGATGTAGGTTCTGACTCTGAGTCGGAACCAGAAAGGGGAAGACAAATCATTGACGTGGAACCCAGTGCCATCGTTGCTACCACCAAGCTCCAACATGATGAACCAGACGAGCTAGAAGAAGGAGAGCGCCTCTTCCATTCACAGATGTGGGTAAAAGGCACCCCGTTGCACTTCATCTTTGATAGAGGTAGCTAGAAGAACCTCATCTCAACAGAGGTCGTCAAGCAGCTGGCCCTATCGACAATGCCGCACCCACAACCCTACATGATTGGATGGCTCCGCCAAGGAAGTGATCTTCGCGTCAGCCAATAGTGTCAACTGATGTACAACATCAAGCCCTTCAAAGACGAGGTACTATGTGATGTTTCTCCTCTCGAAGTTTGTGATGTTCTTTTGGGCCAACCTTATTTATGGAAACGTCATGTTGTATATGAGTCTAGGCCTCGTAGTGTTATTATTACTTTGAACAGGAAATTGTACAGGATACTCGAGGTTGTCCCACCTAGTGCTATTTCCTTGATCTTTGCTAAGCAATGCAAGAAGGTCATCTCTCAAACGGGGAAGTTTGTATTCTTTGTGATTCACTCTCAGAATGAGCGAAAGATCATAGCCACATCCAGGATCTCTGTGATCGACCTCTCCACACAGCAGAAGCTAGTAGATAAGGTCATGGAAGAATACTCAGATATCTTCTCCTCACCTACCAGGGTACCTCTACACTGCCAGGTCAAACACCCCATCGATCTGACCCTCAGTGCACTGCTGCCCAATGGGCCAGTCTATTGCCACTCTCTATTAGAGAATGAGGAGATCAAGTGACAGATCCAAGAACTGCTCCACAAGGGGCACATTCATCCCATCTCATCATCTTGCGGGAGCCCAATCGTGTTGGTACATAAGAAAGATGGAACCTGGCGACTCTGAATTGATTACTGGACTCTGAATAAAATCACAGTCAGAAATCGGTACTCGATTCCTCGAATCGACGACCTCCTTGATCAACTCACAGGGGCCAAATACTTCAGTGAGATTGATCTGAAGTCTGGCTACCACCACGTCCCGATAGAATAGACAGATGTATGGAAGACCACCTTCAAGTCAAAGGAAGGCCTTTTTGAATGGTTGGTCATGCCCTTTGGTTTGACAAATGCTCCAGCCACTTTCATGAGGATGATGGACGATATCCTGCGACCATTCACCAATAATTTTTTAGTGGTGTATCTGGATGACATTCTCATTTACAACAAGACTTGGGTCGAACACTTGCAGCATATTCAACAGGTTCTGCACACCCTGCAGTAGCACAAGCTATACGCCAACTTGGAAAAATGCTCCTTCGGCATGGACAGGGTCCATTACCTGGGCTACATCATTGATCAATATGGCGTACATGTGGACCCAGCCAAGATCCAAGTCATCCGTGAGTGGCCAGTCCTAACCACACCCACTGAGCTTCAGAGATTCTTGGGCCTTGCTAATTTCTACCACAGGTTCGTGTTGGGATTCTCCCATATTGCATGGGCCCTCATCCAAATAACCAGAGGTGGTGGTAAGGTGAAATTTGCATGGGGCCGGTCCCAACAACAAGCGTTCAATGATTTGAAGCAGTGCTTGTGCTCAACCCCAGTATTTTCACTACCAGACCTGCAACATCCCTTTGAGATCGAGACATATGCTTCAGACTATGCTGTGGGTGCCGTTCTCAGTCAGCACGACCACCCTGTGGCCTATCATAGTGAGACACTATCAGATGTTGTCTGTAAGTACCCTACTTACGACAAAGAAATGTACTCCATTGCAAGCTTGCCACCAGTGGAGACATCACATTCCTGGGAAGGAGGCAGACATCCACACTGATCATAAGCCACTGTAGTTCATACAGACACAAGGAAAATTGTAGAATGATCGCCATCAAAAGTGGTCCATATACTTGCATCAATTCCACCTCAACATCAAGTATAAAATAGGAAGCACCAACCGCGTCCCTGATTGTCTTAGTAGACCACTAGTCGCAACACTCACCACAGTGCTAGACTCTTGCAGCCATGAGACCTCTGGATGGACCTAACTCTATGAGGCAGACCCTGACTTCGCCCCCACCTACCAAATGTTGGGTGCAAAGGTAGTTGTTGATAATTTCTATCTTCAGGATGGGTTGTTGTGTCGTCTGGGCCATATATGTGTTCCATCAAGCGAGCGAGCGAAGTTGATCCGACAAGCCCACTATAGTTGGGTGGCAGGACACTTCGGCATTGAAAAGACAATGGCGATGCTACAGAAACATTTCTACTGGCCAAAACTTTGACAAGAGGTCAGCAAGTATATTAGGTCTTGCACTGCCTGAGTTATTGCCAAACCGACCACTGATAAACAGGGCCTGTACACCCCTCTTCCTACTACTGACAGGCCATGGGAATCCATCTCAATGGACTACATGTCGGGCCTCCCGTCCACCAAGCGGGGAAATGACTATGTTTTTGTGGTTGTTGATCGCTTTTCTAAGATGGCAATTCTGGTTGCCTACAAGAAGAGCATCACAATAGAAGCCACTACCAAGCTCTTCTTTGAACGAGTCTGGGTACATTTTGGAATCCCACAAACCATTGTCTCATATCGGGACAGTCAATTTCTCAACACATTTTGGTCGAGCCTCTGGTCATTGCTGGACACCAAGCTCACCAAATCCACGACCTTCCACCCCCAGACAGATGGCCAAACCGAGGTCGTAAATCGAATGATTGTACATATCATGTGCATGTATAATTCCAAGCACCCTCGCACATGGGATGAGAGTCTTCCTTATGTCCAAAATAGCTACAACCGAGCCCTGCATAGCTCAACCGGCCACAGCCCCTTTCAGGTGGGGTTGGGATTCCAACCATTGGGTCCCATAGATGTTGCACTTCCCCTTGCGGTCTCCTCGGTCGACTCCTCTCCTGCTCCAATGGAGGCTGACAAAGCCACCCGGTTCATTGAGAGGATTCAACACATCTGCCAACAGGTTCAGGATATCCTACAGAAGTCCAATGACAAGTACAAGCAACGCCATGATCAACATCGGGTGCCACATAAGTTTTAGGTGGGCGACAAAGTTTGGTTGTACTTTGTCGTATTACCCTTTGGTTGATCAACATCTAGACTATTTAGGATTACCCTTCAGATGTAGTTTTTGCCGAAGTACTGGTCACCTGAGATGAGATTACAAAGGTTATATAGTGGTAGATGAAGAATCCGAATACATTGCACTATACAGAAATACACACGACTTTTCTCTAGAAGCTGGATTCACTGGTCTCGGTTCCTTCTAGTTTCCATAGGCAGATTCCAATCAGTCAGAGTCAATGGGTTCAATAACAGGTAAGTTAAGAAATCATTGCCCAACACTTTATTCTTCACTTTCTTTGTTAAAAAAGGATGCTCTAGATGCATTGGACTAGCTCAGACACATGACTTCAAATGTTGACGTGTCCTCTATGTTGGATAAGAATTTTTGTGACCATGTAAGCTTGGGGTCAGAGAGTCAATAGGGCAAGGCTATCTTGTCGGTTAGTACTTCGAGGGGCGATACTACAAACCCCTCTTGTCATGTCAAGTCTTTTGATGGTTTGAACCAATCTAATCCTCCCGATGTTATTTTTTATACTACTCTATTGGCCAATCCCTTACTACCCATTAGCCCTCCAATTGATGGATCCTCTTCTCTCCCGGGTTACCGTGAGCCGGAAGAGGATGAGTCTACCCTACATGCGGTTATGGATTCTTTACTACCTTTTATCCATGATCCTAATTCCTCTGTTCAACTTCCTGTCTATCTCGGTAATTCTGTTATAGATCCTGTTAATTTTGTTGGGGAGGTAAGCTCTTCTCGTACACATACAAAAGGGGCAGGGAAAGAGTTTTCCTGGTCTAGGGGATTGGGTATAGAATAATTTCCAGTGAAGACGAGGAGTGCCCGAAAAAAATCTATTGTTTTGACATCCATGGATCCCGATACTCGTCCTTCCACTGAAATTGGGCCACTTAGAGAAATTAAGGCCCTGGCATGAGCAAAATAATGATATTTCTATCTCTAAACCTTAGAGGGACCGGAGGCACCCTAAAATCCATCTCTGTTTGACATGTACTGGATAAAACACGTCCCAATATTGTATTTCTTCAGGAAACTTTGGTGTCAGCGAAAAAATCAAGCTCTTTCATGCATGAATTTTGCTCGAACCAGGTTAGTTGTGCAGTTACTTCCTTTGGTACTTATGGTGGACTATTGGTTACATGGGATCCAAACATTTACAATCTTGTTTCGTTTCTCACTATTGGTGGACTTTTATTGACAGGATCTTGTATCGCTAGCAAAAGGGATATTTCCTTGCTGAATATCTATGGTCCTTGTTTGGAGAGGAGAAGGTTTTGGAACCTAGTTGTTGATTCCATACTGTTATCAATTAAAAACTTAGTTATTGTAGGGGATATGAACTTAACATTATCTTCGAGTGAGACTTGGGGTGGCTTGTCTTTAGTGGGGCCCTTGGCCGTTTTTTTTAAAGCTCTTTTCCAAAACAAAAAACTCATTGATATCGATTCAGGGAAGGTGGTCCCAACATGGAGGAATGGGCGTGTAGGTATGGATTCTATTGTGAAAAAGATGGACATGTTTCTCGTTTCAGAAGAACTTCTTTCGAGTGTTGGTATTTACAGATCATGGGTGGAATACCCATTTGTATCAGATCATGCTCCAGTGTTACTACAGTTGGAAATTTATCCATTGTTCAAGGCTTACCCTTTCAAATTAAATTCTCAGTTGCTGCTAGAATAGGATTTCTCTTATATGTTCAAAAGCATTAGACAGAACCAAAATTCAATTGCGAAAATGACAAACAAAGAAGGTTCGTCTGGAAACTCAAAGAACTAAAGTAAAAAACAAAACAATGGGAAAAGATCTACAATATTAAGGAAAACATACATTTGTTTCAGTTAGAAGAAGAAATTAAGGTCACTCTCCAAAACTCACTGGGCGGTTTGAGAATCATAGAGGAGCAAATATATCTAAAAAATCTCGAACAAAGTAGAAACAAGTATTTAAAGGAAAAGGAAGAACTTTGGAGACAATGAAGTAGGGCCATATGGATCAAAAGTGGTGTTCAAAACACCAAATTTTTCCATAACTTTTCCCATTACAGGAGGAATCGTAAATTTGGTGGAAGATCAGAGATGAATTGGGGATTCTTCACAGTGGTCAGGAGGATCTAAAAGCAAAGGCGGTGAAATATTTTAATTTTCTTTTTAAAGCACAGGATCCTCCTTCGACTCGTGACCAAGTAAAAGTGGTGAGTCTATACTCCAGATTTGTCACTGAAATTGAAGTCGAGGCCCTTTATAGTCCGATTCTCTTGGGTGAACTTAAAGAGGTTTTATCTATGTTCAAACTTGACAAGAGTCCAGGGCCCGATGGTTGGACGATCGAGTTTTTTATACATTTCTTCGATCTAGTTGGGGGGATCTTTTAGAAATGGTGGAAGAATCGAGAATGAAAGGCATCATTTCCGGTGGACTCAATTCAACATTTTTAGCCTAAATCCCAAAAGTCAATAAGTCTCACACTTTCGGGGATTATAGGCCTATTTCCTTATGCAGCATGTGTTACAAAGTTATCACAAAGATTATAGCAAACCCGATAAAGCCTTTACTGTCCATATCACTTTCAGAAGAGAAGTTGGGGTTTTTGAAAGGTCGCCATATCCAAAATGCGATTGGGACAGTACATGAATGCCTCCATAGTATAAAAAAAAAACAATTTAAAATCTCTGGTTCTGAAGCTGGATATTCAGAAGGCCCATGATTGTATAAATTGGGATATTTTAAGGATGATATTAATCCAAATTGGTCTAGGTATTAGGATGACCAATTGGATTATGAGTTGTGTTGTTTCCTCGTCTTTTGTTGTTTTATTAAATGGAGAGGCCACTGAATTCTTCAAAAGTGGTAGAGGACTATGCCAAGGATTCCCTTTATCACCTCTGTTATTTATTTTGGTAATGGAAGGACTCAACCTTCTACTAAAAGAGGGTTAGAATGACGGTTTGCTGACTGGTATAAAAGTCTCTGGAACTATAAAAATTCTACATATTTTGTTTGTAGATGATGTCATTATTATGTCAAATGCTACAATGAGTGAATGGTGGGAGATAGATAAGATTATTAAACTATTATGTTCAATATTTGGTCTTAGGGTAAATGAGACAAAATCTGATGTCCTTCATGAAGGATTGTCAGCTCTGGATTTAGCTCCTTACATAACTTTTCTGCCCTTTACTTTCTCTGATCTCTCAATTGGTTTTAAATATCTTGGCTATCACTTAAAAACTGGGCTGCAATGAGTCGAAGATTGGAACTGGATGTTGAAGAAAGTGGAAAAGAAGATAGGCAATTGGTTCTACAAGTGGTTATGATTGGGAGGGCGCTTTAGCTTATTGAAGTCTGTATTAGAAATCCAGTCGGTGTATTGGATGTCTTTGGAGGCCATCCCCTTTACTGTGTTAAATAACTTGAGAAAAATTATGTTCAATTTTCTCTAGAAGGGAAACAGTGAGTCAAAACATTATCATCTCTGCAAGTGGGAACTTCTCACACTTCCAAAAAAATATGGTGGATGGGGTTTGTGAAATATTTTCGATTTCAACAAGGCCTTGACTGCAAATTCTCTTTCGCGTGTTTTAATGCATGATGGTATTTAGCATAAAGTGATTATTGATAAGTGCCTTCCCCATACTACTATTAAAAACCGATTTAGATATCCTACATTCCACCTGAATACGACATCCAAAATATGGAAAGGTTTACTGAAATCAGTCCATTTGATCACACATTGGTTAAGCTGGTCGGCGGGTTCGGGTCATCTCATTGCTCTTGGTAGAGACAAAATCTTAGGAATGAGTGATGAGTCTTTCCTCTCTTTAAATCTTTTGTCTGAATTAAAAAAGTGCAATATCACCTCTCTCTTGCAGGCTAGGAGGCCCACAAACCATCACTCCTCCTTTTGGATCTCCAGTACAGATTTAGGCTTTTCAAAAGTTTTAGAAGCATAATGGAACCCGTTTTGGAAGGGCTCTTATTGATTTTGGTGCCTACCTCCAAGACATAGAAGATGAACTTTTGTGGATCGGAGGTGATAATTCAGGATCCCTCACTGTAAAGAATACTTATCAGGCTTTGTTATCAACTCAAGGTTTATCTAAAGTAAAAGGGTGGAGACAAGCTCTATGGAAATGGGACCTGCAACTCAAAATCAATCTGTTTATCTGGTTGGTAGCGAAGAATAAGATTGTATCCTAGGAAAATATTCAAACTAGAGGTTGGGTAGGACCTAGTCACTATCATCTTTGTTTTCAAGATAATGAAAACATAAATCATCTCTTCATTCACTGCTCTTTCACTAAATCAGTTTGGGAGAGATTGGCCATGATTCAGAGTTTCAAAAATTGTTGGAATGGGAACACCCTGACTAACTATTTTAAAAACTGGGTGGAGGAAAAGTTTGTCCCTACATTGATTGTTGCCCACATTTGTTGGTTTATTTGGTTAGAGAAGAACTCAACAATCTTTGAGGCGATTAAGCCATCTATCCACTCAATGATTTATAATAATAATAAATCATTAGACCCATCTTATCACTTACTATTTTTAAACTCAAATAATAATAATAATAATCTATGACCTTCAAGGAGAGAACGCATGCTCTTAACCATTATACCCACTCATACAGTAATAAATCATGCTTTCTCTAAAAATAAAAACTGTACACATTCCTACTAATTTTTTTTTAAGTTTACACACACTTAGAAACATTGTCAATGTGTTAATACTTGAGAATTTTCAAAACAATACCACAAGTGGAGGTCCTTTACTGAGGTGGAAGTATACCAAACATTCATACTATAAAAAAGATATGATATTATTGTTAATATTATGGTAGCTGCGGGAGGTATTTACCCCCATGTGTGAACCTGACGAGAATAGAAGACTCCGGGAAGCAAGAGAAACCCTAATGAGTTGGCTAATAACCTTAGAAGCCTTATCGGCTCAAGAAGATAATTTATATTAGGCTATTAGCCTCCAAGAGAAGAAGTTGGCCAGAATTAATAATAATATACTGAACAGACACATACCCAGAAGGAGAAGTCGGCCCCAACAAACTGGCAGGATTACTATAAATAGAGGGCGCCAGTTCTCATTTGAAAGTATCTCAGAATTGCAGTTTCCCAGTTGATGCGCACTGCAGTTGCAGTTGATTCGCAGGTTTAGAGGAGGGTTGCAGGTGCAGCTGCAACAACAACTAGTTTCAGTATTGGCTTGGATTTCTCTTGGCTAGGGTTTGTGACTATCTGATTAGTCTTTTGTGTTGTGCTATCCTTGGGGAGAGATGCGTTGTCCTTTGCTTGGCTATCTAGCCTAGGGTTTGCTTCCGGAGGAATTCTCAGTCAAGGTTAAGGTGCTCGGAGGGAGGCTTCGGCTTGTGGTTGGGTGACGAGGGTATCATCAATGGTAAAATGAGCACACCATATTCTATATTCTAACAGGTTATGGGCCCACACCCCTTCAGTTAGCCTAAAACACTAGAAGGAAACATAACTGCTAGATATTGAGCTCATTGAGGAATTGTCGCTAGGGTTACTAGTAGGAGCAGTTTCTAGAAGCACTACAACTAGGGTTATTAGTAAAAGCAGTTGCAGAAACCCTAAACCTCTTATCGAGGCACCTTAAGTGATGAGATTGACCTAATCTTCGGATAGATCAGTGCGCCCTAGCCCAATGCATCTTCTGGTACTCTCAGAAGGCCAAGACGTGAAGTTTGGATTTCTGGTCAAATTTAGGGTTTGACCAAGTCAAGAAAGCCATGATGAACTCTATGAAGTCTGAGAACAAGCTAGATGGAGCCTCTAACTTTAGAGCATGGAAGACAAGGATT